>CM047749.1:4644326-4776826 GCA_026225825.1 Pistacia integerrima | reverse complement strand
GAAAACTTTCAGCGAAGTGTAAAGATCCAGGTATGTTTACTATCCCTTGTACGATAGGTAACACTAGGTTTGAGAAGGCCATGATAGATTTAGGAGCTTCTATAAATGTCATGCCATATTCCATATATGCTTCTTTGAAACTTGGACCTTTGAATAAAACTGGTGTTGTGATTCAATTAGCTGATAGATCCAATGCTTATCCTAAGGGTGTAGTTGAGGATATTATGGTACAAGTTAATGACTTGGTTTTCCCTACTGATTTTTATGTGCTTGATATGGAAAATGGTGATCAAACTGCTCCTATTTTGTTAGGAAGACCCTTCTTAAAAACATCCAAGACTAAGATAGATGTTCATAGTGGCATACTTACCATGGAATTTCATGGTCAAATTGTCAAATTTAATATTTATGATGCCATGAAATATCATGATGATGATGATGATGATGATCATGTTTATTCTATTGATGTGATTGATTCTTTAGTACATGAAGTTTTTGAACTTGATAGAGAAGATGGATTGGAAGTTGCCATTAGTAAGCATCTTGAGAAAGAGAATGGGGAGTTTGTTTTCTTATTCTTGCATTTTAAATTTTGGTTATTTTTGCCTTTTCTTTGCATTTCATCTTACATTGGGGACAATGTCAATTTTAAGTGTGGGGGGATTTAGGTTGTGTTTTAATTTGTTAAAAAAAAAATATATATATATATATAGTAGTTTTTGTTTTAGGAAGGTTAATGCTTTAAGTCATGTCTTTAAACGTCTAGTGATGCATGAAATAGTAACTTGACTTTGTTGTTGAGCATATTCCTTGACTTAGGATGTTAGCAATCTTTCATAAAATAGAGTTAATCATATTTGAATCTTTGAAGCTTGAAACAATATGTCTTCAGAAGTTGTGTGAACTTGGTGACGAAGCATGATTAAGGAGTGTATAACAACCCTTAGAAAAAAAAAAAAAAAAAATTGTTTCTCTTAAGCTAGTCCCAAATTTGGGTTTAAACAAATAGGAAAAAGAAAAGAAAGGTATGTGGTGAGTCGAGATGGAGCGTAAAACGCACTCACTCATAAACACAACCATCCAATGAGATGGAGCATAAAGTGCACTCATTCTTATTCAAAACAGAAAAAAAAAAAAAAAAAATCCCTTGTTTGCTACCCAATTTGTAGTAGTAAAGAGAAACAGTTGAGGAAAAAGTTGAGAGGTGAGTTGTACATGAATTGGTTGTAATTAGTTTCCTTGTCTGCATTGACTAATTGAGAGTAATTGTGGAAAATGATGAAGAGAGATGAATGTCATTAACTCTACTTTATTTTATTTTGTTGCTTCCTAAGTTAGGTATGAATATGCATGGATTAAATATTGTTACTTATGCATCATGATGGTGTTCTTGATATGACTTGAGTGTAGTGTTTGTTTGAATTAGTTTGCCCGAGGACGTGCAAAAGCTAAGTGTGGGGAAATTTGATGAGAATGCAAAATATCATATTTACCCCCCCTTAATGTCTAGTCTTTTATACTTATTTGCTGCCCAAATGTACTCATTATTATTCTATTTTGATTTAGGATGCAAATGGAGGCGTTAATTGCAAAACGGAACTAATTAATTGAATTCGGACAGGGCGACATTGTTTGTGTCTGGGAATAACTCTCTCATCCAAGCTCCGATTGAGATGATTCAAAATGCTGTGGAATACTAAGAAAGAGATCTACAACTTTCATGTTTTTAGTTTGGAGAGATACTATAATGACTGCTTTATACTCGGATATTCATAAAAATATCGAGTAGAATATATTGATATTAGCAAAAGTAAATGGACCCAAAATTTTCTTTTATCACATATAAACATTATTTATACAAAATAGAGTATCATGTACAAAATGATATTAAAACAGTGGACAGTGTAGCTATTGCTCCTCGCTTGTCGACGCCCGTCCAACCACATTCTCACCTAGAACCTGCAACCACAAAGACAATAATGGGGTGAGCACAAAACAATGCTCAGTAAGTAAATCCTCTACTCGACTGTCCCCGTAACTCTTTCTCTTAATTCTTTCCTTACTCTTTTTTTTAATTTTTCATCTCATTTATTCTCTCTTTCACACAGCTCTCTTTCTTAACTTCTACTATATGTCACAACCTCATCTTACCGGAGGCACGGCCGGGTGGAGTTCACATAGCACCAACCCACTGTTCATGACTTTCGGGTGGAGATCACAAAGCGCCAACCCCTTACTTTTTATACCTATCGGGTGGAGATCACAAAGCACCAACCCATCCTCATATCTATCGGGTGGAGATCACAAAGCACCAACCCGTCCTCATATCTATCGGGTAGAGATCACAAAGCACCAACCCGTCCTCATATCTATTGAGTGGAGATCACAAAGCACCAACCCGTTTTTAGTGCTCTTCTCATTCCCTACTCTTAGAGTAGTTCATTCACATAGTTCTCTATTCTTTCTCAAGCTAGAATTCATAATAGAGCTTAATGCTTAGAGTAGTTTATTCACAAAGTTCTCTACTCTTTCTCAAGCTACTTCTCAAATGCACAATTAATGCATATGGATGGTTCATGTTAAATAATGCACTTAAGAAATGCCAATATGGAACGTTGCAACAATTAAAGTTCACAACTCATGGTCATACTTCTCTTAGACATTTCATCAAACAACTAGTGTGCATACCTACACTCCATTTTATTTATAAGTCTATCCTTCTCTTGAACCATCCAAAATGGAAGAAAACTCCCTCACCAAGCAATAATTCCTACTATAATATAACACTTCCAAAAATATTTCTCAATCTCCTCTAATTTCATCACAAACACACTCCTCAATTGAAGTGTATTTAACAATCACCATAATACATACTCATCTCAACCCAAGTTCTCACTAACACAACATAATATATGTCATGCATAAATAAATCTCTACTCAAAGGATTCCACAAATATCAACTTGGATTGGGATTTACTTACCTTGAAATGGAGAGATCACACTAATACTTCCTTTCCTTTACAAGACTTGTTTCTTCTCTACCCTTTAAACAATAAAACCATGAGACCTCAATACACAAATACATGCACAACTTCACATCTAAAGCAAGGATCCTTACCTTAGGATGCCTTAGATTGATTCTCTAGCAAAAACCAACTAAAAACCCTCAAAAATCCTTGAAAGCTTGAAGGAAGAATTGAGAGGGAATGGAGAATGAAATAGGCGGTGGAGAAGAATGAATGAAGGGTTTAGGAAGTTTATCCCTTTTTTAGCTCAAAATATATTCATTCATTCCCATCTTGCCCTTGCTCTTTCTTGGAAATTCCATCCATATCCTTTGATTCCTTACAATCACACCCCTATACTAACATATTCTCCATGAAATTTCCTTACATTTTACTCCCCACTTTTCTTGCTAATTAAGGGTAGAATGGTCATTGTGCCCCAAGGGAGGAAAATATCTAAAACTTAATAAGCTTTTTGGCCGTCCCGTCGCCACAGCGAAGACAATTCCGTCGCCGCGTAAATAAACACTCCAAGTGGACCTATTGGTAAAGAGCGGCACCTCTTCGCCGTGGCGAAGCTTCTTCTTCGCCCCGGCGAAGCCTGTAATACAAAATTTCGCCAAGTCTTCATAAATTTCAGGGCAACCACTCAACCAAACCAATACATCCATTCAACCAAACCAATACATCCATTCAACCAATGACCAACCAAACCATATCAACAATATAACAACTCAAATAAGAGCAAAACAGTAAGTATTCATACAACATACAACATAATCTACTACGTACCTCAAGTGGGGCGTTACAATTCTCCCTTAAAAGAATTTCGTCCCCAAAATTCACCACAAACAACCTGGTGTAACGCTTCTGCATATCTTGCTCTACCTCCCACGTAGCCTCTTCAACCTTGTGATTTCGCCAAAGGACCTTTACTAATGGAATGCTTTTATTGCGAAGCTCTTTAATCTTCCGGTCCAAAATCTGAGCTGGGCGTTCCTCGTACACAAGGTTCTCTGCTAACTCAACAGTCTCTACACTCAAAATATGGGAGGGGTCGCTCACATACTTTCAAAGCATTGAGACATGGAAGACATCATGCACCTTGTCCATACTAGGTGGTAGTGCCAATCTATAGGCCACCTTTCCGACTCGCTGCAATACCTCAAATGAACCTACATATCTTGGTGCTAACTTCCCTTTGCTTCCAAAGCGCATTACTCGCTTGTAGGGGAAAACTTTAAGAAACACTTTGTTGCCCACTTGGAATTCAATTTTTTTCCTCTTCAAATCAGCATAACTCTTCTGTCGATCTTGGGCTTGCTTCATTCGATTTCTGATTAACTTTACATCCTCTATCATTTTCTGAATCACCTCTGGCCCAAGAGCTGTATTCAACTCATCATTTTCACCAATCTCATCCCAATGTAGTGGAGACCTACATCGTCTACCATACAAGGCCTCGTAAGGTGCCATCTTAATTGTAGACTGATAACTGTTTTTGTAGGCAAACTCCACTAAGGGTAACATCTCATGCCAAGATGATTTATAATCCATACAACAAGCTCTCAACATATCCTCAAGTACCTGATTCTGCTTTCTCTCTTTAGGGCCTTATCGTCTCCCGAGGATGATAGGCGATCGAATGCTAAACGGGTACCCAAATTCCTCTGTAAACTCATCCAGAAAGTTGAAACAAACCTGGAATCTCTATTTGACACTATTGTCTTGGGCACACCATGCAACCTGACTATCTCCTTAACATAAATCTGAGCCAACTGATCTGTAGTGGTGCTCTCCTTTACTGGAAGGAAATGGGCTGACTTGGTTAACCTGTCCACAATCACCCATATGGCATTATACCCTCTCTATGCTCTAGAGAGACCTATGATAAAATCCATCGAAATGATCTCCCATTTCCACTCGAGAATACTCAGTGGCTGAAGCAACCCTGACGGCCGTTGGTGTTCTACTTTCACCTGCCGACAAACCAGACATTTAGTGACAAATTCTGCAATATCTCTTTTCATACCTGGCCACCAATAGCCTTTCTTTACGTCTTGATACATTTTGGTTACTCTAGGATGAGCAGTGTACGGTGTGTCATGAGCTTCTACAAGTAAACTTTTCCTCAACTCATCATTCTGAGGAATACACAACTAATTCCTGAAATAGAGAACACCATCTACCACTTGAAACTATGATGTCTTACCCTCGTGCACTTGCTGAACTATTCTCTAACACCACTCATCGGTCACTTGTTTATTCCTAACTTCTTCCAGTAAAGTAGACTGAACCTCTAACCTGGCAATCCCTCCCGGAATTACTTCGATCTGCTCTCCACACAACTCTTCTATTAGTTCTTTCTGCTTGGTGAGCCGAGACAAATAAGCTTTTCTACTCAAGGCATCGGCTACTACATTGGCTTTTCCCGGTTGGTACTTGATCTCACACTTATAATCCTTAACCAGCTCTAACCATCTTCTCTGTCTCATGTTCAACTCCTTTTGAGTGAAGAAATACTTTAAACTCTTATGGTCAGTGTAGATATTACTTTTGGCACCATAAAGGTAATGCCTCCAAATCTTTAGTGCGAAGACCACAGCTGCCAACTCTAAATCATGCGTAGGGTATCTCGTCTCATACTCTTTCAATTGTCGAGACGCATAAGCTATTACCCTACCTAACTGCATTAATACGGCACCAAGTCCTTGCAATGAGGCATCTGTATACATGTCATAATCTACACCCTCTTGTGGTAACACTAACACGGGAGCTGTCGTTAATCTCTTTTTCAACTCCTGAAAGCTCTCCTCACATGTTTCTGACCATACAAAAGGAGTTCTCTATTTGGTAAGAGCTATCAACGATTTAGCCAACTGGGCGAACCCTGCTACAAAACATCGGTAGTAACCTGCTAAGCCTAAGAAACTCCTGACTTCCTTCACTGTTCTTGGTCTCTGCCATTCAATGATGGCCTACACTTTACTCGGATCCACTGCAATCCCTTCCTTTGACACAGTATGGCCCAGAAATATCACTTGCTCAAGCCAAAACTCACACTTAGAAAATTTAGCATACAACTTCCTTTCTCTCAATCGTTGTAACACTATTCTCAAATGTTCCTCATGCTCTTTCCTCGACTTAGAATAAACCAAGATATCATCAATGAAAACCATTATAAACCGATCCAAATAATCATGGAATACCCAGTTCATCAAGTCTATAAACACTGCTGGGGCATTAGTCAAACCAAACGGCAACACTACAAACTCATAATGCCCATACCTTGTACGAAAGGTAGTCTTAGCCACATCTTGCTCAGCCACTCTTACCTGATGGTACCCTGACCTCAAATCAATTTTAGAGAACACTGCGGCTCTTTTTAACTGATCAAACAAATCATCAATGTGAGGTAGCGGGTACTTATTCTTCACTGTCACTTTATTCAACTCTCTATAATCGATACACATCCGTAGTGACCCATATTTCTTCTTCATAAACAAAATTAGGGCTCCCTAGGGAGAATGACTCAGTCGGATAAAACCTTTATCTAAAAGCTCTTGGAGTTGCTTCTTTAATTCCTGAAGCTCTGCTGGGGCCATTCGATAAGGGGCTTTAGATATTGGTGCTGTCTCTAGTGCTAGTTCGATACTAAACTCAACCTCCCTTCCTGGAGGCAAACCCGGTAACTCTTCCGGAAACACATCTAAGAACTCTCGAACTATCGGCACCCTCTGAATCTCTGGCTGTGGAACATCACCAGTCTGCACTACATGGGCAATATATCCCGAACACCTCTTTCTCAACATCTTTCTAGCCTTTACACTGCTAATTAACATACTCAATTGATGGCCCTCTCAAAAACTAAATTTATCTCCATTATCGAGATTGAATCTCGCTTTCTTCTTCCGACAATCAATCTCCACCCCATATCTCCCTAGAAAATCCATGCCCAATATCACATCAAAGTCGGGCATATCAAAAACTATTAGATCAACTGTTAGATCTCTACCCTAGATCACTACAAACTCTCCTAACAAGATCTCTTGCGTCAGGACACTAACCCCATCGGGTAATTCTATCTTAATGGGTTGAGTCACTTTAGCAGGTTTCAAACCTAACCTCTTCATCAACCCATACGATATAAAAGAATGAGTGGCTCCTGAATCAATTAAAGCATACAAAGGAACAGATTGAAATAGTAACCCACGACAAGAATGGCTTGGATGGATCGCTCTGCTTCACCCCCGTGCCCACAGAAACACTCTGTCATTCGTAGTACCTCCAGAACTATGTGCGGGTGGTGGAAGAGGAGCTTTACAATCTCTCATAAAGTGTCGTGGCTGTCGGTATCTATAACATACCCTCTGGTCTCTCATACACTCTCCTGAGTGATTCCTCCCACATTTAGGGCAAGGAGGAAACCCTTCTGCTCGAGGTCGTTTATTCTTCCACTCTCTTCTATATGGTCTAAACTGAAACTTCTTCTTCTGATTCTTCATTTCTTTACCTTTTACACCCTTAAATTTCTCTTTCCGCAGGGCGGTGGGTGGCTCACTTGTTCCTCCTATCAAAGAACCTACTAAAGGAATTTTGTTCTCGAAGATTTCTGGCCTTATTGCTTGCCTCAAGGCCTCACTATAAGTTCGAGGGGGATCAGAACTCGTCATTATATCCCGAGCTATCTCCGGTTTCAACCCATGTACAAACTTGTCTCTTCTTAATGCCGGAGTACTAACTATCCCGAGTGCAAATCTTGCAAGGGAGTTAAATTTCACTAAGTACTCCTTCACGGTACTTGACCCCTACTGCAAGCTAATTAACTCTTGGATCTTCTCATGAACTCGGTCCTCTTTATACTCGGCCTCAAATTCTTGCCTGAATTCTTCCCAAGTCATCGTGGGTTTCTTCCATTAATTCCCACCAAATTCGGGCATCACCCCGAAATAAGAAACTCGCATACCAGATCTTTTCTCGATCCGTCATGGGAAATAAACCTATGGTTCGCTCTACGGACCTGAACCATTCTTCTACTATTACTGGGTCTATAGTACCCTTAAACTCTGAGGGTTGATGTTGACTGGGAAGACTATAAATCGATTCAACTATATTCTGTACTGAAGGAGGTACCGGTTGTTCTTTTCCTATATTCGTAGCTGGTGGTACCTGCACGGGGGTTACAACTCTCCCTTGGGTTTCTGCCATAACTAGCTGTATAATCCCCCGAACTCTAGCTTCATCCAAGGGAGGGGGTGTAGCTTCCGGTGGGTTAGAAGATTCTCCCTCATTCATCACACCCTTACCACACTTTCGGGTACTACGCCTCATCTACAAAACAATCACATTTACTCAATTCAAGAAACACTAAGAGTAAGGAAAGAATTAACTCACACAGGCGGTTATCGGACGTCGTAGCAATGAGAATAGTACACTATCAAATCCCAAAATCTTTGCTCTGATACCAAAAATGTAATGACTGCTTTATACTCGGATATTCATAAAAATATCGAGTAGAATATATTGATATTAGCAAAAGTAAATGGACCCAAAATTTTCTTTTATCACATATAAACATTATTTATACAAAATAGAGTATCATGTACAAAATGATATTAAAACAGTGGACAGTGTAGCTATTGCTCCTCGCTTGCCGACGCCCGTCCAACCACATTCTCACCTAGAACCTGCAACCACAAAGACAATAATGGGGTGAGCACAAAACAATGCTCAGTAAGTAAATCCTCTACTCGACTGTCCCCGTAACTCTTTCTCTTAATTCTTTCCTTACTCTTTTTTTTAATTTTTCATCTCATTTATTCTCTCTTTCACACACTCTCTTTCTTAACTTCTACTATATGTCACGACCTCATCTTACCGGAGGCACGGCCGGGTGGAGTTCACATAGCACCAACCCACTATTCGTGACTTTCAGGTGGAGATCACAAAGCGCCAACCCCTTACTTTTTATACCTATCGGGTGGAGATCACAAAGCACCAACCCATCCTCATATCTATCGGGTGGAGATCACAAAGCACCAACCCGTCCTCATATCTATCGGGTGGAGATCACAAAGCACCAACCCGTCCTCATATCTATCGAGTGGAGATCACAAAGCACCAACCCGTCCTCATATCTATTGGGTGGAGATCACAAAGCACCAACCCGTCCTCATATCTATCAGGTGGAGATCACAAAGCACCAACCCGTTTTTAGTGCTCTTCTCATTCCCTACTCTTAAAGTAGTTCATTCACATAGTTCTCTATTCTTTCTCAAGCTAGCATTCATAATGGAGCTTAATGCTTAAAGTAGTTTATTCACAAAGTTCTCTACTCTTTCTCAAGCTACTTCTCAAATGCACAATTAATGCATATGGATGGTTCATGTTCAATAATGCACTTAGGAAATGCCAATATGGAACCTTGCAACAATTAAAGTTCACAACTCATGGTCATGCTTCTCTTAGACATTTCATCAAACAACTAGTGTGCATACCTACACTCCACTTTATTTATAAGTCTATCCTTCTCTTGAACCATCCAAAATGGAAGAAAACTCCCTCACCAAGCAATAATTCCTACTATAATATAACACTTCCAAAAATATTTCTCAATCTCCTCCAATTTCATCACAAACACACTCCTCAACTGAAGTGTATTTAACAATCACCATAATACATACTCATCTCAACCCAAGTTCTCACTAACACAACATAACATATATCATGCATAAATAAATCTCAACTCAAAGGATTCCACAAATATCAACTTGGATTGGGATTTACTTACCTTGAAATGGAGAGATCACACTAGTACTTCCTTTCCTTTACAAGACTTGTTTCTTCTCTACCCTTTAAACAATAAAACCATGAGACCTCAATACACAAATGTTAGAGTAGATGCCTAGAGCCAATCAATTATTGTAGAATTGACTCTTTGTAATAATGTTCATTAATCAATAAAAGGCATTTTATACTATATCGCGTAAATCATTATTATTGCAATATGTATTGATATATGTCCTTAGAATGGTGGAACCATGACGAGGGTATCAAGTGTTTCAAATCTTGATAGTGAGAACCCTATGAGCACATATGGTGGCCATTCTAGAAACGTCCCGTAGCCCCAGTATTATTGCAAGTAAGGGCACGATAATACGGTAAGGCTATCATAGTGTTGAATGACCTGTCGAATGGCGATGGCCGATCTCACTTGTCAAGGTTGTTCGGTGGACAACCTCGGTGCAACACATGGGTGGGTTTGTTTCTTGTGGCGATTATACTGCAAGAACAAGATCACTGGGATGACCCACCGGGGAGGAGGATTCCATATGGATGGTAACCCCGGTGTCTATGGAACAAATCCTCTAACGAATGGTGGTGCATGTGATCCTTAGACTTGAGATCACCGGAGCGCCTTGTGCACCGATTGGTGCAGTTTGACACTAGCCTAACGTAGTTCTTTTCGAGTTGTCAATACGGTGGTGATTGGGCGCATCGAGTGTATCAAGACTATGGTGGATTGATAGAGGATTCATCACTCTCACAGGGAGAAGTTATCTCACGGCGCAATTCAGTATATGGCGATGACACTAAAATCAGGGCCACGGTGGGGATTGAGTTGTTGCTCTATCCGGATTATAATACAGTCATTGGTCCAGCCGAATACATAATATCGAGAGTAACCAAAGGTTGACACTATTTCTATGTCTTTGTCTCGTCGAGATAACGTATGATGAAAGGATCGTATTGTACGGTAACCATATCATTGACTGGTAGCTACTTTGCTGAATCCAAATCTATCGGGTGGCCATGATGCCTTACTAGGGGCCAATCTTTGTCTGTGTATTAGTGAGACGATTAATTGGTGTTAATCGCGATACTATACACTACCGGTATGATGAGAAGCCTATGGGTCACACACATAGAAGATAATTTAAGACTCAAGAAGAAAGAAGGGCGTTTTCATCTTTTTGGGTGAAAGGGTATTTTGGTAATTTTACAGTGCAATTAAATTTGCTGAGGTCGTAGCCTTTATTTAATTTGTTAGAAAAATTAAATAAGTGAAATTCCGTTTAAATATATGTTCGCATATATTTAAATAAATTATCATTATTGTTAAATGTTAATATATATAATATATATTAATTGATTTTAATTGAAATAATGATGAATTAAATTAAAATATCTAAATGGGAGTGTTTGGCAAATTTGGGGGTGTTTGGGTTGGAGCCCAAGCCCATTCCATATGGGAATAGGGCAACTAAAATAAGGCTATGAAAGAAAAGGTTTTAGTTGAAAGAATGAGAGATGTGTGTTATTTTATTATTTCATTCTTCAATTGAAAAAGGAAAAACCCTCAAGCCCTAAATACTCTCCCACGCCACTTTAATGTTTGATTGAAAATCAAACACTTTCTTTTGTTTTCTTCTTGATTTCTTAAGGCCAAGGAGGATCTAGCAAATCCCTCCTTGGTTCTTGTTGATTGTCTTCGTGTGGACCTCTACGGTTCGATCCTATGCTTGGATCGGTAGCAAACATGTTCAGAGACAATATTGGTGGAGCCTCCAAACGTGGGTATGGTTTCTTAAACCTTGAACTGATTTTTGCAGATTTGATTATTTTAATGTAAACTGTGATTTTTGTACCCGGATCTTGGTTCTAAGGAACGATCCATAGAGTTTATGTTTTTGTTTTTCGCTGCGTAACTGGGTCGTTTACTAACAACAAATACATGCATAACTTCACATCTAAAGCAAGGATCCTTACCTTAGGATGCCTTAGATTGATTCTCTAGCAAAAACCAACTAAAAACCCTCAAAAATCCTTGAAATCTTGAAGGAAGAATTGAGAGGGAATGGAGCATGAAAGAGGCGGTGGAGAAGAATGAATGAAGGGTTTAGGAAGTTTATCCCCTTTTTAGCTCAAAATATATTCATTCATTCCCATCTTGTCCTTGCTCTTTCTTGGAAATTTCATCCATATCCTTTGATTCCTTACAATCACACCCCCATACTAACATATTCTCCATGAAATTTCCTTACTCCATGAAATTTCCTTACATTTTACTCCCCACTTTTCCTGCTAATTAAGGGTAGAATGGTCACTATGCTCCAAAGGAAGAGAATATCTAAAACTCAATAAGCTTTTTGGCCGTCCCGTCGCCGCGGCGAAGACAATTCCGTCGCCGCGGCGAAGCTTCTTCGGCCCTACAAGCTCGTAATACAAAAATTTCGCCAAGTCTTCATAAATTTCAGGGCAACCACTCAACCAAACCAATACATCCATTCAACCAATGACCAACCAAACAATATCAACAATATAACAACTCAAATAAGAGCAAAATAGTAAACATTCATACAACATACAACATAATCTACTACGTACCTCAAGTGGGGTGTTACAGATACTCGCTGCATCAAGGTTGTAATCGGGCTTGAAGTTGGACGCACCCTCGACCGCCGACGCTTCCGAACATTACGCCTTGTCATGCAAGTCCATAGGCGCTTTATTATTGGAAGATTTGAAGACCTATTGCACACAAGTTACCACTTTCCTATTGTATTAAGACGTTATTTTATTTTCAATTACTCAGAATAGGATAAAGGTTATTTTGGGATTTTAGAATATTTTTAGGAGATTTAGATTTAGTAGAATTAAAATTCGAATTGGATATTGAGAGGGAGATCGGGATTAGGGATAACACATATCACCACGAGGCCTTTCTTCTTCTCTCTCTGGTGGATTTTCATTTTTCTTGGAATTTTCGTGATGGCCATGAGTAGCTAATTTTTATAACTTGGTCGAAGGAAACAAGACCTCGGAATCAATAAACTGTGAGATCAATCTGGTTTTTTTTCTTTAAGTGTTCAATTTATGTTTGAGTATTGAATGTTCTTCTATGCATATTTTCATGATTGCTGTAGTTTAATTACTAGGAGGCCTACTAGTTTATTAATTGTTGCAATCTACTACTAAGTTAGATATCAAATCCGTAGTCGTTTGATCCCTCTAACTTGTGAAGTAATTAGGGTTTAAGGGAATTTACTAGCAGGGGAATTATTAAGTCTTAAGAAGAACATTTGACTGAATTAAATGCAACCGCTTGAGTTTGTGTTGTTTAGCTTCATCGATCTCTCTAGGTCTTAAGGCTACCACTAGATTAAATCTTTAGCGCTTGTCCAAGGTTGTTTAGTAGTAAGGTTAACTAGATCACTTGTTTCTTAATTAATTACAACTAAGGAGAGATAGGAAAATAGTTCCAACGGTGAATATTCAGGGTATGAATTGATTTATTTTTGTATCGATGATCAGTTGTAAGATTCTGATGGTGGATGTTGACCTAGACCAAGTTTCGTTATTTGATTGATTGATTGATTGATTTGAATTGTTGTTTTCCTGAAATTGTTTCTGTTTAACTCAAAACCCCCCCATACTGGTTCACATAACATTAAATTCAGCTAGACACTCTCCGTGGGAATGATCCTGACTCACACTACTACATGTGTTTTTAGGTTTTAATTCTGGGTGCCTACGACAGCACGCCATTGGGAATGACAAACTGAACTTGCAAATGGTAAAGACTTCATTATCCAAGTGTTTCTTTATGAAGGACTAAGAAGAAGCAGCCTATATCATCAGTATAAAGATCTATCGTGATAAATCTCATAGGTTGCTTGGCCTAAGTCAACGCACGTATATAGACAAAGTACTAAGAAGATTTAATATCGAAGAATCAAAGAAGGGATTTCTTCCGATGTCACATGGCTTATATCTCTCAATAAAATATGTGTCCAAGGACACAAGATGAGAGAGATAAGATGAGTAGGATTCCATATGCCTCGGTAATAGGAGCTATCATGTATGTCATGTTATGTACTAGGATTGATTTCTCATGTGCCTTGAGCATTTATAGTAGATATCAATAAGATCCAAGTGAACAACACTAGACAACTATAAAAAATATCCTCAAGTTCCTGAAAAGGACTAAGGATGCATTCTTGGTTTATAGAGGGGAAGATGAGCTCACTGTAAGAAGATACAGGGACGCTAGTTTCCAAACCGACAAATATGATTTTCGATCATAGTTAGGATATGTGTTCTATCTAAATGGAGATACAGTGAGTTGAAAGTTCAAACCAACGCATTGTGGCAGATTCTACAATGGAATTTGAGTACAAAGCATTATCTAATGCAGTTAACGAGGTTGTTTGGATCAAGAACTTCATTACTGAACTTGTAGTTGTTCTAAGCATTGTTGATCCAATCAAGCTATTCTACAACAAAAATGGTGCCATTGCTTAGGCTAAGGAACAATGGTCTCACTAGCGATCCAAACACATACTCAGAAGATACCATCTGATCATAAAGATCATTTAGAGAGGTGATGTGCAAATTAGCAGAGTACCTACTAATGACAATATAACAGACCCACAGACGAAAGCTCTATCTAAGGAAAAGCATGATAGGCATTTAGCATCATTTGGTATTAAATGCATGAATGATTGGCTATAGTGCAAGTGGGAGATTGTTAGGATAGGTGCACTAAAGCCAGTAATATTAGAACTTTTGTAATAATATTATTGAATATCAATAAAGGCATAACTTCTATATCATAGCATTCATTTATATATTCGTATATATATTGATATATGTCCTTAGAAGGGTTGAAGAGTGATGAGGGGATTAAGTGTTTTAAATCTTAGTTGTGTGAACCATATGATCACATATGGTGGTCATTCTAAAATTGTCCATAGCCCCAGTATTTATCTAACCAAGGACACAGATTATACGGTAAGACTATCATAGCATTGAACAACCCTACCGAAAGGTAGTGACAGTTCTCACATGTCAAGGTTATTAGGTGACAACCTAGTGTGAAGCATGGGTGCTTATTAATGACAAGTTCATTGGACCAACCCACCAGAGGATTCCACACAAGATGATAACGCCAATATTTGTGGAATATATCCTCCAACGGATGGTGGTGCATGTCATCCCTCGACTTGAGATCACTAGAGCACCATGTGTAATTATTGGTGTAATTTGACACTAGCCTAACGTAATCCTATTTACGATTATCAGTATGGTAGTCGTTGGTTGCATCAAGAAGTACACTATGGCTGTGGTGGATCAACAAAGGATTCATCACTCCTGGTTACAGGAGAAATTATCTCGTAAAGGTAATCGGTTAGGAACTACGACCGCAAAAATCTGTGGCCATAGTGGAATCGAGTTGGTATTCGAATACAATTTATATGGTCGTTGATTCGAAAACTGAATATAAACATATCAAGGTAAATTCATTGAAGTTGACACTACTTCTGTACTTCAAACCATGATGAGATAAATGATGATGAAATGATTTGAATTGCACGGTAACCATATTGTTGAAAGGTAGCTACTTTGCTGAATCTTTATTTGTTGGGTAATGATGATGCCTTGCTAGAGGTCAATCTTGATTGGTGAACGGAACACTAATTAGTTTATGCTTAATTACGAATCCGGTCACTGCCAACAAAATAAAGAGCCTATGGGTTACACACATTAAAAGCAATCTAAGAAGGAAAATGAAATGAAGGGTAATTTTATCTTTTGGACGAAAAAGAGTATTTTGGTAATTTTGTTATGCGATTAAATTTGTTAGGGTCGTTGCCAATGCTCAGTATTTATATTGAAGTTAATTTAGCAAAATTGTAGTTATATTAATGTTAATAAAAAATATTAATATAAATATGGAATATATTTAATTCAATTAAATATATTTTAAATTCCTTGAATTTAAATATATGAATAAATATTTATATTTATATTTATTTGGAATATATTTAAATTCGGATTGATTCTATTCCCAAATAGGAATAGATATATTCCTATTCCAAGTGGGGAATATATTATTCCCACTATATAAAGAAAGGATAGGAGAATTAAAAATTGAATCATTATTTTCTCTCCACTAAAAACCCTAGCCACCACTCACCTTTAGAGAGAGAATTTTTCTCTCTCAAATTTTTGGGTTCTCTCTTAGGGCAATTGATTTGATCTAGCAATCAATCAATTGTGATTCCATCCTACTTTTATGTGGATGTTGTGTTGCCCAATTCTCCTCTTGAATCATTTGCAAAGTCTAATCCTAATCTGATTTAAGGAGTCGTCTACAAAGGTATTAAAAATCTAACCTTGTATGAGGTTTTATTTGGGTTACATAATATCAATCCCGATCTTGGGTTGGGATTTGTCGAATAATTTTTAAAATATTTCCACGTATTCGATGAAAAACCCTACAATCCGGTGTCATGTGGTTGGTACAACCACATTCCACCAACCACATTCTATTTGCCACGTTTCTCTCCCGGCGTGAGTTTCATGACAAGAGGTCGTCACGAATAACTATTCTCCCTCTTGATTTTTTTGTTGGTTTTCGACCACTTGAGCTTGTTGTTGAGATTGGTTTGCATTATTCTTGCAAACCTTCTCAATATGGCCAAACTGCTTACACAACATACCTTGAATGTTAGGCCTGATCCAACATTTGTTCTCAGCACGGTTTTTCTTCTTCCAATGGGGACATGGTGGATATCCCTTCATCCTACCATTCTTGCCCCATTGGTAGTTTGCCTTTTTTTTCCCCTTTCTATCTCCAGCAGGCTTTTTGTATCCTCTTTGAACTACTTTCCCTTTATACGAAGACATCATGGCTCCTTCACTGCTATCCTCTTAACGCAATGGCCTTCTTTGTTCTTGAGCTTGTTGGGCATGGACAAGCTCAGTAAGGGTAATCTAGGACAGATCTTTTGAGTCTTCTAGGGATGAGATTTTTGCCTCAAACCTCTCTACTAGACTCATCAACACTGTAATGACTCTCTCTCTAGCTAGTATACTCGTAAAATAAACAGTAAAATTCACTAAATATATATGTTACGAAAATATACATGTAGATGAGTATAAAATAATGGGCCTAATTTTTCTTTATATATACAAAACTATACATAGTGTAAATAAATTTCTCAAGAAGCTCGACAGTGTTGCCCGACCCTTCTGCATCCTGACATTCCAAGTGACCGCATCTCATCTACTACCTGCAAAAACATTGAAAACAATGGGGTGAGCACTAATTGCTCTGTAAGTAAACCCACTATGCTACCCTTCTATCTCCGTTGCTCATATTCTGAATTCTTTCCTTACATCACACTTCTCTCTTCTTCTCTGTTCTTTTCTATTCTTTCTCTCTATTCTTTTCCTGTTCTATTTCTCTGTTCTTTCTCTATTCTTTTTTCTCACTTACTAACATGTAAGCACAATTGGAGAAACTAATTCTGAATAATATGAATGCCATAATGCATGTGCATAAATGCATAAAGAATGCAATTTCTTTTCTATTTTCTGATTCTCTTCTTTCTATCTATTCTATTCTTTCTTTCTATGTTCTACTCTTTCTTTCGTTCTATTCTTTCGTTCTATTCTTTCTTTCTTTCTTTCTATTCTTTCTTTCTTTTCTTTCTTTCTATGCCGATTGGACTCGGTTGAAGCATGGATTCGAAACCCTGGCCATGTGAGTGGGTATAGTCCTCATCTACATGCACTTCTATCAGACTGTACAACTCTTCTTTCTGATTCTGAGGCTGCTCACTAAAGGCGGCGTGTATGTAGGTAAATTCTGTTGGTACAGTTCTCATCCACATATACTTTTAACGAGCTGTACACTTACTTCTTTTTGATTCTGAGGCCGCTCACTGAAGGCGGCGTGTATGTGGGACTATTCTTCTCTGTCACTCACGGGTTCCCCATTGCAAAAACCTTCTCTTCTCTTGTCTTTTTACAATTAATTCTTTTCTTTCTTTTTCTTTATTCTTTACTATTCTCATCCATGTGTATGTGCATGGAACTATGCTCATTCTTTGCCATTCTTTCTAAATGGAAATGTGAGGATGTGAGAATGCATTATGGCATATAAAAATATCATTAGAGAACTAGTATTATTCTACCAACAACATTCCCATACTTGAAATCAATCATAGATTATTAGACTAAAAAATATTTTGAGGTAGTCATTCTGCACAGGTCATATTCAAGAAGGCATATCTCGAGGTATATACATCGTATTGCTACAATCTTGGTCTCGTTTTAAAGCTTAGAGATAGGGCTACAACTTTATGTTCAAGTATCAACCCAGTTCAATCAGTAAGATGCCCAAAAATCACTCAGAAGGTCACGGCTGTGACAGGGCAACCATGGAAACATGTTTTCTTTTAGGATTTTCATCAAACAAATTGCATGCATACTCAAAAATCTATTTGGCTACACTTCTGCTTCTTTCTCAAGCCACCAATACTTGGAGCAAAACTCCATTAAATCAACACTAAACCTGTCCAGGAAACTACACTCCATAAAGTCTACTCAAACTCTTTCTAAATTCAACCAAACTTCCATCAATCACCATATAGGCAAAGTCTACATTCTCATGGCTGAATTTTAATTATCATCAAGTATCACTCTCATCTAAACTTCTCAAAAACATAAGCACATACATACATGTACAAATCTCTACAAACTTACTCAAATCAAACTTAGGGTTGGATTTACTTACCTTGATTTTGAGTAGTTCTATACTAGAAACTCTCTCTTTGGGTAGATCTCCTCTTCTTCTTAAACCCTAAGCATATAACTATCAGAATTCAACACTTTGAAAATTAATCTCACATCATATTGCAAGAACTCTTACCTTTGGATGCTTAGGATTGAGTATCTACCAAAATCCAACCAAAAATCCTCTCAATTGCCTTGGAAATTTGATGAAGAAAATGAGAGAATTTGGAGATGAATGTGGCGTGTGAGGGAGTAAAGAATGATAGAGTTTTCAAAAATGAACTCAAACTATCTCATTTATTACTTCTGCTTTCCCATTTTGCTCTTGCACTTTCTATGAAATTCCATCTATGTCCCTTAGTCAATTACAATAATGCCCTCATTTTTATTAACTTCTCCATGAAATTCTATCTCTTTTCACTCTCCAGTTTTTCAACTAATTATGAGTGAAAAGACCATTTTACCCCTAATGAAATTTGAAGGCATTTTCTTCACACTTGTTTAAGATACCTTTAACAAAATTCAACTAAGGGTATTAGGGAATACGTAAAGCTACGTACCTCGATGTGGGCCTTACAATTCTCCCCCCTTACAAGAATTTCGTCCTCGAAATTCAAACGAACAACTCAGGGTGGCGGTTCCGCATATCTTGCTCTGCCTCCCATGTTGCTTCTTCTACCTTATAATTCCTTCATAGGACTTTTACTAGTGGAATACTTTTTGTTTAGGGAGTCTTTAAGCTTTCGCTTTAAGATCTGTACTTATTGCTCCTCATAAACGAGATTCTCTTCTAAGTCCACTTCTTCTACTTTTAGTATATGGGAGGGATCACTAACATACCTTCGAAGCATTGATACATGAGAACTATTGTGCACTCTATCCATATTTGGTTGTAGCACCAATTTGTAAGCTACCTTTTCCACTCGTTGTAACACTTCAAAGGGCCAATGTATCTAGGTGCTAGTTTTCCTTTATCACCAAATCGCATTACCCGCTTGTAGGGGGAAATCTTAATGAACACTTTATCACCCACTTCAAATTCTACATCCTTTCTCTTTAAATCCGCATAGCTCTTTTGTCTGTCTTGAGCTTGCTTCATTTTATGCTTGATCAGCTGGACATCTTCTATCATTTTCTGAGTCATCTCTGGCCCAAGAGCTGTATGTAACTCATATTTCTCTCTTATCTTGTCCCAATGTAAGGGAGATCTACATCGTCTGCCATACAAGGCTTTATAAGGAGCCATCTTAATTATAGACTGATAACTGTTAATATAGGCAAACTCCACTAAAGGTAACATCTCATGCTATACAGCATGCTCTCAACATATCCTCAGTCTGGCCATCTGTCTAAGGAAGATATGCTGTACTAAAGGCCAATTTGGTACCCAAGTTTCTTTGTAAACCGGTCCAGGAAGCAGACAAAAATCTAGAATCTCTATCTGATACTATTGTCTTGGGCACACCATGGAGTCTAACTATCTCCCTGACATAAATCTGAGCCAGTTGCTCTAAGGTAGTCCTTTACTTGAAGAAAATGGGCTGACTTCGTTAATCTGTCTACTATCACCCATTTTGCATTATACCCCTTCTAAGCTCTTGGAAGGCCTGTAATAAAATCCATTGATATACTTTCCCATTTCCATTCAGGCATGTTGAGTGGCTGAAGCAAACCTGATGGTCTTTGGTGTTCTGCTTTCACCTGTTGACAAACCAAGCACTTAGCCACATAATCTCCAATATCTTTCTTCATACTTGGCCACCAATAACTTTTCTTTAAATCTTGATACATCTTGGTTCCTCCAAGATGAGCATTGCATGGTGTTTCATGAGCCTCCGCAAAAATCTTCTTCTTCAACTCAACATCTTCGGGCATACATATACGATTCCGAAAATGGAGGACACCATCTAATAGGTGAAATTCTGATATCTTGCCCTCAAGCACTTGCTGACTTATTTTCTGACACCACTCATCAACAACTTGGTTTTCTTTAATCTTTTCCAGCAAAGTATGCTGAATTTCTAACCTGGTAAGCCTTCCCGGTATCACCTCTATATGTTCCTTTATCAGCTCTAACCATCTCTTTTGCCTCATATTTAGCTCCCTTTGGGTGAAAAAGTACTTCAAGCTCTTATAATCCGTATAAATGTTGCTCTTTGCTCTATACAAATAATGCCTCCATATTTTTAGTGCAAAAACTACAGTAGTCAACTCTAGATCATGCGTAGGGTATCTCGTCTCATACTCTTTCAACTGTCGAGAAGCATAAGCTATTACCATACCCAACTGCATCAATACTGCACCAAGTCCCTGAAATGAGGATAGGAGTTATGGTCAATCTTCTCTTTAACTCTTGAAAACTGTCTTCACAGACATCGACCATATGAAAGGAGCCCTCTGTTTGGTAAGAGCTACAAGCGACTTAGCTAACTAAGCAAACCCTGCTACAAACCGCCTAGAGTAGCTTACTAGCCCCAAGATGTCTTTGGCTTTTGCCATTATAGAATTGCTCTCACCTTACTCGGATCCACTGAGATACCTTCCTTTGAAATAGTATGGCCCAAGAAGATAACTTGATCCAGCCAAAACTCACACTTGGAAAATTTGGCAAATAGCTTTTTATCTCTCAATCGTTGTAGCACAAATCTTAGGTGTTCTTCATGCTCCTCTTTTGTCTTACAATACACCAGGATGCCATTAATAAACACCATTATAAATCGATCAAGGCAATCCTAGAACACTAGGTTTATTAAGTCCATAAAGGCTACTAGGGCATTGGTTAACCCAAAAGGCATCACCACAAACTCATAATGACCATTTCTAGTCCGAAAAGCAAGCTTGGCAATATCTTGCTCTACAACTCTTACTTGGTGATAACTCGACCTCAAATCAATATGTGAAAACACGGCTGCTCCTTGTAACTGTTCGAACAATTAATCTATGCGAGGTAACGGGTACTTATTCTTCACTGTCACTTTATTCAACTCTCTGTAACCTATACACATCCGTAAGGATCCATCTTTCTTCTTTACAAATAAAATTGGAGCACCCCAAAGAGAATGGCTAAGGAAAATAAAACCCTTGTCGAAGAGTTCCTAAAGTTGCTTTTTCAATTCCTTAAGCTCAGTTGGGGCCATCCAGTAAGGGGCTTTAGAAATTGGTGTTGTCCTTGGTGCTAATTCAATGCTGAATTCTACTTCTCTTTCCAGAGGTAAACCCGGCAAAACTTTCGGAAATACATCTAAAAACTCTCGGACTACTGGCACAATCTAAATCTCTGGTTGTGGGACATCACTACTGTGCACTACATGAGCAATATACCTCGAGCACCCTTTTCTTAGCATCTTTCTAGCCTTTACACTGCTAATCAACATACTAACATCAAGATTAAATCTTTCTTTCTTATTCTGGCAATCAATCTCTACTCCAAATCTCCCTAGGAAATCCATGCCCAAAATAACATCAAAATTGGGCATATCAAACACTATCAAATCCATTGGCAACTCCCTTCCAAGGATCACTATGGACTCCCCTAGAAGCATCTCCTTAGTTACCACACTAACACCATCTAGTAACTCTTTCTTAATGGAATAGCTCTCGGCCTTTTATTCTGCCAAACCCACATGTTCTTCTTGGTTTGAAATCTTTTCTTATTTCTCACCTTTCTATTATTAGGGGCATCAGCTTTAACAGTGTTGTCGTATGCTCCACGAACCTAAACCACGTTTCTACCACTATAGGGTCCGTCGTACCCTTGAATGTTGACGGCTGATGTTGACTAGCAACCCATATATCAGCTCAATACGATTCTGCACTATCGGGGGTACCGGCCTCTCTCTCTCTCCTCTCTGGGGATCAGGATCTCAACTCTCTTTAGTATCGAGCCTCCCTGAGTCTCCACCAAGAGTTACTGTATAATTACGGACCCTCACTTCATCGAAGAATTGTCTAAGGAGCAGATTGAAGTGGTTCAGGGAAGAATTGCCAGCCTCGAGGTACAGTCCTCTTTACTAGAGGAAATTAGAGAAAAGCAAATGGGTGATGGAGTGGTGTCGAAAACTTGAGTTCGACAAGTGCGTGAGGGCAAGGCAATGAGTTCTTTGTGAGATTGTGTCCTCTATTTCAAAAATCGGTTGTGCATTCCTCCAAATGAGGAGTTGAAACAGAAAATTCTTATGGAGGCTCATGACACACCGTACACCGCTCATCCGAGAGCAACCAAGATGTATCAGGATGTAAAGAAAGGCTATTGGTGGTCAGGTATGAAGAAAGACATTGCAGAGTTTGTGGCTAAATGTCTAACTTGTCGGCGAGTGAAAGAACATCAACGGCCGTCGAGGTTGCTTGACCATTGAGTATTCCAGAGTGGAAATGGGAGAGCGTTTCAATGGATTTTATCACGGGTCTCCCCAGAGTGCAGAAAGGGTGTAATGCTATATGGGTGATTGTGGATAGGTTAACCAAGTCAGCCCATTTTCTTCCAGTAAAAGAAAGTACCACTACAGATCAGTTGGCTCAGATTTACCTCAAGGAGATAGTCAGATTACATGGTGTGCCCAAGACTATAGTATCAGATAGAGATTCCAGTTTGTTTCATTATTACGGACAAGTTTATGAGGAGGTTTGGGTACCTGTTTAGCATTGATCTTGCCTATCATCCTCGACAGATGGCCAAACCGAGAAGAACGAATCAGGTGCTCGAGGATATGCTGAGAGCCTGTTGTATGGATTACAGAGTATCCTGGCATGAGATGTTACCCTTAGTGGAATTTGCCTACAACAATAGTTATCAGTCTACAATTAGAATGGCGCCTTACGAGGCTTTATATGGTAGACGATGTAGGTCTCCGCTTCATTGGGATGAAGTAGGCGAAAGAGATGAGTTGAGTACCGCTCTTGGGCCAGAGGTGACTCAGAAACTAGTAGAAGATGTGAAGTTAATCCGAAATAGAATGAAACAAGCCCAAGATCGGCCAGGAAGAGTTATGCCGACTTGAAGAGGAAAGAGGTAGAATTCCAAGGGGCGACAAAGTGTTCCCCTGAAAGTTTCCCCTTACAAGCGAGTAATGCGCCGGAGCGAGAGGGAAGTTAGCAAGAGATATATAGGTCCATTTGAGGTATTGCAACGAGTGGGAAAGGTGGCCTACAGAGTGGCACTACCACCTAGTATGGACAGGGTACATGATGTTTTCCATGTCTCGATGCTACGAAAATATGTAAGTGATCCCCTCCACATCCTGAGCGTAGAGGACGTTGAAGTAGCAGAGAATCTAGTATATGAAGAACGTCCAGTTCAGATTTTAGACCGAAGGGTTAAAGAACTTCGGAACAAGAGTGTTCCGCTAGTGAAGGTCCTTTGGAGGAATCACAAAGTAGAAGAGGCCACTTGGGAAGTAGAGCGGGACATGCAGAATCGCTTCCCAGAGTTATTTGTATGAATTTCGGGGGACGAAATTCTTTTAAGGGGAAGAATTATGGCGCCCCACTTGAGGTGCGTAGTTATTGTTGCTTCTTTCGCTCTTATTTGAGTTGGTTTTTGGTAATATTGAGTGTTGTGTTGAATACTTGCCCTGAAATTGGTTGAAAATTGAAGAAGTTCAGTCTGCCATGCTTCGCCGGGGCGAAGAAGAATCTTCGCCGCGGCGAAGAGGTCTTTGAAGCCACGGGAAGGCTGGCTTGAACAGTTTCGCCGCGGCTGACAGTTGCTTGCGCGGCGGCAGAGCCGATTAAAATGTTTGTTAAGTTTTAGTTATTTTCTTCCTAAGGGCAATTTGACCATTCTACCCCCTAATTAGTAGGAAAAGTGGGGAGTTAATTGTAAGGATTTTTCATAGAGAATATGTTGATATGGGGGTGAGTTTGTAATGAATCAAAGGATATAGATGGAATTCCCAAAGAAGAGTAAGGGCAAAATGGGAATGATTGTGTATAAATCTCATTAAAAGGAATTAAGAATTAGCAAACCCCTCATTCTTCTTCTCAAAAACGTAACTCTCCATTCTTGTTCATCTCAACTTCTCTTTTCTTTTGATCAAGGAGTTCCAAGGGATTTTTAAAGTGATTTGGGGTAGAAAAGCAACCTAAGGCTTTCTAAGGTAAGGATTTCTACTTAAGTTGTGTGATTTGTGAGTTTTAAGTTATATTGAAATTTGAGGGTTTTTTTGTTATTTTGGTTAAGAGAAGAGAAAAAGTCAAGCAAAACAAGTGAAAGGAAGAGTTGGTGAAGTCTCTCCATAACAAGGTAAGAAAACCCCAACCCAAGTTGAGATTTAAGAATGTTCTTGATTAGGGTTCTGATAGAAATGATGTATGTATGTGATATACATGTGATATGCCATGTATGAAGGCTTAAATAGAGATTTCTATGCCTTGTGATTGTTTATTCTTTGCAAATATGAGAAATGAGATGTTGGGTTGGAAAGGTAGTTTGAGATGGAATTGAAGGGGTATTGTGGATCCCTTTTTGGAAGTGCTTTCTTTGTGAGGGTTTTATGGTTATGTGAAGGGGTTTCTCCCTATTTTGGATGGTTAGAAAAAGTTTTAGAATCATTGCTATATTAGAGTTTTATAGGGCACATGAGTTGTTTGATGAAATGCCTAATAGAGGTTTGAGTATGAGTAGTGAACCTTAATTCTTGCAACATTGCATGTTGGCATTTCATAAGTGCAATAGTGGAGATGAACCATCCATAGGCACTAATTGTGCATTGGAAAGTGACCTAAGAAAGTGTAGGAAACTTGAGCATGCAATTACCCTATGAGTAGAGCTTGGTGGATGCAAAAATGCTAGAATAGAGTGAATTAGAAGAGTAGAATAGATGGGTTGATGCTTTGTGATCATCACCCGACAGTTTTGGGAATCGGGTTGATGCTTTGTGATCATCACCCGAATAGTCCTTAGAGATGGGTCGATGCTTTGTGATCGTCACCCGATGAGTAGTAGAAACGGATGGATACTTTGTGACCACCACCCGGTTAGTTGTTAGATAAGTGGGCTGATGCTTTGTGATCATCACCCGACAGTGACTAGAGATGGGTTAATGCTTGGTGATCGTTACCCAAAAGTCATGAGAAACGGGTAGGTGCTAGGTGGTCTCCTCCCGATAGTTAGGAAAAAACCGAGTTGGTGCTTTGTGATCCCCACTCGGTAGTCACTGAGAATGGGTTGGTGCTTGTGTGAATTCCACCCGATAGTCATGAAGAGTGAGATGGTCTTTGTGTGAACGCCATCCCGGCCGTACCTCCCGGTAAGATGAGGCCATGATGTTTAGTAGAAACAGAAATAGAAACGAGAAATAGTATAAGGAAAGAATTAAGAGTTATACATACGGGGAGAGACAGATAGAGGTTTTACTGAGCATTATTTTGTGCTCACCCGTTATTTTTCTTTATGGATGCGGGATCTAGGTGTTGATGCGGTCGGAGGGCGTCGGCAAGCGAGGAGCAATAGCTACCTTGTTTCCCCTGTTTTGTCTTTTTAAAGTGAATTTTGTAAACCATACTCTTTGTGTATAAAAGACATATGACTTAAAATGAAAAAGAAAAACTTTGGGCCCAATTTTCTATTGTTATTATGCATGCATTTTACTAGTTTTCAGCGGTTGTTACATTTTTGGTATCGAGCAAAGATTTTGGGATTGAGCAGGTGTACTATTCTCATCGCCACGACGTCCTATAACCATTGTGTGAGTAATTCTTTCCTTACGATAATTGTTTCTTGAGTTCATTAGTGTGATCATTTTGTAGATGAGGCGTAGTTATCGAAATCGCGGTAAGGGTGTGGTGAATGAAGGAGAACCTTCTAACCCACGAGTCTCGCCCCCTCCCCTTGGATGAAGCTAGAATCCAGGAATTATACGAGAGGTTATGGCGAAGGGCACGGGGAGAGTTGTACCCCCTCATGCAGTGCCGCCAAGATTACAAATGTCGAAGGAGGACAACCGGTACCTCCCCGGTCTGAGCGAGTTGAACCGATTCTGATCTTTCTAGTCAACATCAACCCTCAAAGTTTAAGGGTACTACGATCCGATAATAGCGAAGAGTGGCTTGGGTTAGTAGAACGAGCCACGGGTTTATTTCCCATGTCGGGGCAGGGAGAAGATCCGGTATGCGAGTTTCTTGTTTCGGGGTGATGCCCGAATTTGGTGGGAATTAATGGAAGAAACTCATGACATGGACAGTAATGACGTGGGAAGAGTTCAGGGCAAGAGTTTGAGGCCAGTATAGACAGAGGACCAAGTTCATGAGAAGGTCCAAGAATTTATCGGTTCTGACAAAGGACTAGTGCGTGAAAGAGTACTCGGTGAGATTCAACTCTCTTGCAAGGTTTGCAGGGAATAGTTAGTACTCCGGCCTTGAGAATGGATAAGTTTGTGCATGGATTGAAGCCGGAGATAGCCGGGATATAATGACAAGCTCCAACCCTCCTCGAAATTATAGTGAGGCTTTGGAGGCGATGAAGGCGGAGATTTTGTAGAATAAAATCTTCCCCGTAGGATCCTCGGCGGGAGGACCGGAAGGAGCTACCCTCCGCTCCTCGGAGAGAAACATGAGGGTGTAAAGGTAAAGACATGAAGAATCAGAAGAAGAAGTTTCAGTATAGACGGAATAGAAAAGAGTGGAAGAATAAGCGACCTCGGACAGAAGGGTTTCCTCTTTGCCCTAAATGTGGGAGGAATCACCCGGGAGAATGTCGAGGGATCGAGAGTGTGTTATAGGTGCCGGCGGCCGGGGCACATGATGAGAGATTGTAAAGCTCCTCTTCCACCAACCACTCGAGTTCGGGAGGTGCTGCGAATGCCGAGTTTTCTTGTGGCACGGGGAAAGGGGAAGCGAGGCCGATCCATTGGCCGTTCTTGAGTGATTATTATTTCATTCGATCCCTTTATATGCTTTAATTGATTCAGGCGCTACTCATTCGTTCATATCTTATGGGATGCTTGAGAGATTAGGTTTGAAACCTACTAGAACGATTCAACCCATTAAGATAGAACTACCCGATGGGGTTAGTGTTGTGACTCAAGAGATCTTGTTAAGAGAGTCCTTAGTGATCCGGGGGTAGAGAGTTAACCGTTGACTTAATAGTCTTGATATGCCCGATTTTGATGTGATTAAGGGCATGGACTTCCTAGGGAGATATGGAGTAGAGATTGACTGTCGGAAAAAGAAGGCGAGGTTTAACCTCGATAGTGGAGATAAGTTTAGTTTTGGAGAAGGCCATTAGTTGAGCATGCTGATTAGTAGTGTGAAAGCCAGGAAGATGTTGAGAAAGGGGTGTTCGGGATTTATTGCCCATGTAGTGCAGAGTGGTGATGTTCCACAGTTAGAGATTCAGAGGGTGCCAGTAGTTCGAGACTTTCTAGATGTGTTTCCGGAAGAGTTACCGAGTTTGCCTCCAGAGAGGGAGGTAGAATTTAGTATCGAACTAGCACGGGGGAGGGGCGGCACCAATATCTAAAGCCCCTTATCGAATGGCCCCGGTGAGCTCCAAGAATTAAAGAAGCAACTCAAGAGCTTTTAGATAAAGGTTTTATCCGACCAAGTCATTCTCCTTGGGGAGCTCCAATCCTGTTTGTGAAGAAGAATGATGGATCACTAAGGATGTGTATTGATTATAGGGAGTTGAATAAAGTTACAGTGAAGAATAAGTACCCGCTACCCCGGATAGATGACCTTTTTGATCAGTTGAAAGGAGCAGCAGTGTTCTCCAAAATTGATTTGAGATCCGGGTACCATCAGGTAAGAGTGGCTGAGCAAGATGTGGCTAAAACTGCCTTTCGTACCAGATATGGGCATTATGAATTTGTAGTGATGCCTTTTGGCTTGACTAATGCCCCAACAGTTTTTATGGACTTGATGAGCGGGTATTCCATGAATACTTGGACCGATTCATTGTTGTCTTCATCGGCGACATTCGATTTACTCAAAGTCAAGAGAAGAACATGAGAAACACTTGAGATTAGTATTGCAAGCGAGAGAAAAGAAGTTGTGTGCTAAATTTTCTAAGTGTGAGTTTTGGCTGAACCAAGTGATATTCTTGGGCCATACCGTGTCAAAGGAAGGGATTTGATGGGCAGAGTAAAGTGCGAGCAATCCTGGAATGGCGGAAGCCCGCAGTGAAAGAAATCGGGAGTTTCTTAGGCTTAGCAGGTTACTACCGGCGATTTGTAGCGGGATTCGCCCAGTGGGCTAAACCGTTGACAGCTCTTACCAAGCAGAAAACTCCTTTTGTTTGGTCAGCAGCATGTGAAGAAAGCTTTCAAGAGTTGAAGAAGAGGTTAACATCGCTCACTGTACTAGTGTTACCGCGGAGGGAATGTAGATTATGACATTTATCAGAGCGCCTCTCCGCTTGAGGACTTGGCGCCGTCTTGATGCGATTAGGTAGGGTTATAGCTTATGCTTCGTCAATTGAAAGAGAAAAATACGAACCGAGATACCCAACGCATGACTTAGAATTAGCAGCCGTGGTCTTTGCCTTAAAGATTTGGAGGCATTACCTTTATGGTGTGAAGAGTAATATCTACACCGACCATAAGAGTCTAAAGTACTTCTTCACTCAAAAGGAGTTGAATATGAGGCAAAGGAGATGGTTAGAACTGGTTAAGGATTATGATTGTGAGATCAAGTACCAGCGGGAAAGCCAATGTAGTAGCCGATGCTTTGAGTAGAAAAGCCCATGTTTTCCGGCTTACCAGAGAAAGAGTTAATAGAAGAATTGTCTAAGGAGCGATTGAAGTGGTTCGGGAAGAATTGCCCGACCTCGGTACAATCCTCTTTACTAGAGGAAATTAGAGAAAAGCAAATGGTGATGGTGGTGTCGAAACAAGATTCGGCAAGTGCGTAAGGGCAACACAGCGGAGTTCTTTGTGAGAGATGGTGTCCTCTATTTCAGAAATCGGTTGTGCATTCCTCCAAATGAGGAGTTGAAACAGAAAATTCTTATGGAGGCTCATGACACACCGTACACCGCTCATCCGGGAGCAACCAAGATGTATCAGGATGTAAAGAAAGGCTATTGGTGGTCAGGTATGAAGAAAGACATTGCAGAGTTTGTGGCTAAATGTCTAACTTGTCAGCAGGTGAAAGCAGGACATCAACGGCCGTCAGGGTTGCTTCAGCCATTAAGTATTCCAGAGTGGAAATGGGAGAGCGTTTCAATGGATTTTATCACGGGTCTCCCCAGAGTGCAGAAAGGGTGTAATGCTATATGGGTGATTGTGGATAGGTTAACCAAGTCAGCCCATTTTCTTCCAGTAAAAGAAAGTACCACTACAGATCAGTTGGCTCAGATTTACCTCGAGGAGATAGTCAGATTACATGGTGTGCCCAAGACTATAGTATCAGATAGAGATTCAGATTTGTTTCACCTTCGGACAAGTTTCTGAGGAGGAGTTTGGGTACCCGTTTAGCATTGATCTTGCCTATCATCCTCGGAAAGATGGCCAAACCGAGAGAACGAATCAGGGTGCTCGAGGATATCTTTGAGAGCTTTGTTGTATGGATTACAGAGTATCCTGGCATGAGATGTTACCCTTAGTGGAATTTGCCTACAACAATAGTTATCAGTCTACAATTAGAATGGCGCCTTACGAGGCTTTATATGGTAGACGATGTAGGTCTCCGCTTCATTGGGATGAAGTAGGCGAAAGAGATGAGTTGAGTACCGCTCTTGGGCCAGAGGTGACTCAGAAACTAGTAGAAGATGTGAAGTTAATCCGAAATAGAATGAAACAAGCCCAAGATCGATAGAAGAGTTATGCCGACTTGAAGAGGAAAGAGGTAGAATTCCAAGGGGGCGAAAAAGTGTTCCTGAAAGTTTCCCCTTACAAGCGAGTAATGCGCTTCGGAAGCAGAGGGAAGTTAGCACCGAGATATATAGGTCCATTTGAGGTATTGCAACGAGTGGGAAAGGTGGCCTACAGAGTGGCACTACCACCTAGTATGGACAGGGTACATGATGTTTTCCATGTCTCGATGCTACGGAAATATGTAAGTGATCCCCTCCACATCCTGAGCGTAGAGGACGTTGAAGTAGCAGAGAATCTAGTATATGAAGAAGCGTCCGAGTTGATTTTTAGACCGAAGGGTTAAAGAACTTCGGAACAAGAGTGTTCCGCTAGTGAAGGTCCTTTGGAGGAATCACAAAGTAGAAGAGGCCACTTGGGAAGTAGAGCGGGACATACAGAATCGCTTCCCAGAGTTATTTGTATGAATTTCGGGGACGAAATTCTTTTAAGGGGGGAAGAATTGTAACGCCCCACTTGAGGTACGTTGTTATTGTTGCTTCTTTCGCTCTTATTTGAGTTGGTTTTTGGTAATATTGAGTGTTGTGTTGAATACTTGCCCCTGAAATTGGTTGAAAATAGAAGAAGTTCGGATCTGCCATGCTTGGCGGGCGGGCGAAGAATCTTCGCCGCGACGAAGAGGTGCTAAAGCCACGGGGAAGGCTCTGGGAGCGTTTCGCGCGGCGGCAGTTGCGCGCGGCGGCGAGGCCGATTAAAATGTTTGTTAAGTTTTAGTTATTTTTCTTCCCTAAGGGCAATTTGACCATTCTACCCCTAATTAGTAGGAAAAGTGGGGAGTTAATTGTAAGGATTTTTCATAGAGAATATGTTGATATGGGGGTGAGTTTGTAATGAATCAAAGGATATAGATGGAATTCCCAAAGAAGAGTAAGGGCAAAATGGGAATGATTGTGTATAAATCTCATTAAAAGGAATTAAGAATTAGCAAACCCCTCATTCTTCTTCTCAAAAACGTAACTCTCCATTCTTGTTCATCTCAACTTCTCTTTTCTTTTGATCAAGGAGTTCAAGGGATTTTTAAAGTGATTTGGGGTAGAAAAGCAACCTAAGGCTTTCTAAGGTAAGGATTTCTACTTAAGTTGTGTGATTTGTGAGTTTTAAGTTATATTGAAATTTGAGGGTTTTTTTGTTATTTTGGTTAAGAGAAGAGAAAAAGTCAAGCAAAACAAGTGAAAGGAAGAGTTGGTGAAGTCTCTCCATAACAAGGTAAGAAAACCCCAACCCAAGTTGAGATTTAAGAATGTTCTTGATTAGGGTTCTGATAGAAATGATGTATGTATGTGATATACATGTGATATGCCATGTATGAAGGCTTAAATAGAGATTTCTATGCCTTGTGATTGTTTATTCTTTGCAAATATGAGAAATGAGATGTTGGGTTGGAAAGGTAGTTTGAGATGGAATTGAAGGGGTATTGTGGATCCCTTTTTGGAAGTGCTTTCTTTGACAGGTTTTATGGTTATGTGAAGGGGTTTCTCCCTATTTTGGATGGTTAGAAAAAGTTTTAGAATCATTGCTATATTAGAGTTTTATAGGGCACATGAGTTGTTTGATGAAATGCCTAATAGAGGTTTGAGTATGAGTAGTGAACCTTAATTCTTGCAACATTGCATGTTGGCATTTCATAAGTGCAATAGTGGAGATGAACCATCCATAGGCACTAATTGTGCATTGGAAAGTGACCTAAGAAAGTGTAGGAAACTTGAGCATGCAATTACCCTATGAGTAGAGAGCTTGGTGGATGCAAAAATGCTAGAATAGAGTGAATTAGAAGAGTAGAATAGATGGGTTGATGCTTTGTGATCATCACCCGACAGTTTTGGGAATCGGGTTGATGCTTTGTGATCATCACCCGAATAGTCCTTAGAGATGGGTCGATGCTTTGTGATCGTCACCCGATGAGTAGTAGAAACGGATGGATACTTTGTGACCACCACCCGGTTAGTTGTTAGATAAGTGGGTTGATGCTTTGTGATCATCACCCGACGGTGACTAGAGATGGGTTAATGCTTGGTGATCGTTACCCAAAAGTCATGAGAAACGGGTAGGTGCTAGGTGGTCTCCTCCCGATAGTTAGGAAAAAACCGAGTTGGTGCTTTGTGATCCCCACTCGGTAGTCACTGAGAACGGGTTGGTACTGTGTGAATTCCACCCGATAGTCATGGAGAGTGAGATGGTCTTGTGTGAACGCCATCCGCCGTACCTCCCAGTAAGATGAGGCCATGATGTTTAGTAGAAACAGAAATAGAAACAGAAATAGTATAAGGAAAGAATTAAGAGTTATACATACGGGGACAGACAGATAGAGGGTTTTACTTACTGAGCATTATTTTGTGCTCACCCCGTTATTTTTCTTTGTGGATGCAGGATCTAGGTGTTGATGCAGTCGGAGGGGCGTCGGCAAGCGAGGAGCAATAGCTACATTGTTTCCCTTGTTTTGTCTTTTAAAGTGAATTTTGTAAACCATACTCTTTGTGTATAAAAGACATATGACTTATAATGAAAAGAAAACTTTGGGCCCAATTTTCTATTGTTATTATGCATGCATTTTACTAGTTTTCAGCAGTTGTTACACAGGGCAACCATGGTAACATGTTTTCTCTTAGGATTTTCATCAAACAAATTGCATGCATACTCAAAACTCTATTTGGCTACACTTCTACTTCTTTCTCAAGCCACCAATACTTGGAGCAAAACTCCATTAAATCAACACTAAACCTGTCCAGGAAACTACACCCCATAAAGTCTACTCAAACTCTTTCTAAATTCAACCAAACTTCCATCAATCACCATATAGGCAAAGTCTACATTTTCATGGCTGAATTTTAATTATCATCAAGTATCACTCTCATCAAAACTTCTCAAAAACATAAGCGCATACATACATGTACAAATCTCTACAAACTTACTCAAATCAAACTTAGGGTTGGATTTACTTACCTTGATCTTGGGTAGTTCCACACTAGAAACTCTCTCTTTGGGTAGATCTCCTCTTCTTCTTAAACCCTAAGCATATAACTATCAGAATTCAACACTTTAAAAATTAATCTCACATCATATTGCAAGAACTCTTACCTTTGGATGCTTAGGATTGAATATCTACCAAAATCCAACCAAAAATCCTCTCAATTGCCTTGGAAAAGAGTTAACCCATGTGTAGCGTGCTGCATCGTTTAATATAATGTTATATTGTATTGGATAGTACCATATTATATGAGATATAGTAGTGTGTTTGGTGCATCATTATATTGTATTAATTAATCTTTATTTTATCAATAAAATTTTTAACAAGTATTTAGTGAAATTTAATAATTCATTTAAAATTTAACTGTGCCCCTTTAAACTTAATTAGTTATCAATAGTTATTGAAAATAATTAAAAATAATTATTTATAAACTATAAGAATATTAAAAAATATAGAATTATAAAAAAAAATTTATTAAGTTATTTTAACTAAAAAATATTTATATATTTAAAATAAAAATTTTAAGTAATTAATTAATTTATTAAAATAAGTAAATTTTGCATTAAATACTTATATATTGCATTAGCTAATACAAGACAAAGATTCTACTAGATATTGTATAATATTATTATTTATTACTATATATTACTCTAATTTTATATTTCTAATTAGACGAAATGTTCTCTAACCTAAATTTTAAAGCTGTGATGGTAAAGGGCTATAGATATAAAAAAAGTTGACATTATGAAAATATTTTCAAATATTTATAAACACTTTTTTTGGGGAAATTTTATATTGTTTACTTGAAGATTTCTTTTCCCTTTTGTATTAGTTATATAACATTTGAATTTGAAGTACATTTGTTTCAAGGTATTTGATGAATACCTCTCAAAATACACAACTTTAAGTAGGCATGGCAATGGGGTGGGGCAAGGCGAGGGCCTTATTCACCGTACCTATCCCCGCCCTCAAAATCACTCCCCACTCCTGCCTCATCCCCGTTATGGGGATGACAAGAATTCCCCTTCCCCGCCCCATGGGGAATGTTGGAGGCCGGTCCCTGCCCCGTTAATTTTACATAAACATAAATTAATTTGAGTATTACCAAACACAATAGTTAATTCTTGTCCATATGACAAACACTTAAATTAATCGTTTGAACATAATTAATTTCACATAAACATAATTTTGAGCATTTCCCTGGATTTTCCTTATGAAAACATAATATGGGTTTATATAAGTAGGATAATTGTATAATTAGGTGAAATACATGGGTATTAGTGAAAAGTAAATATATATATTATATATGGGGCAGGGCGAGGGAAAGACATCATCCACCCCCGACCCATCCCTAGGGACGAGGATTAAAACGCCCCTCACCCCCGCCCCTATCCCTGAAAAACCGTGGCTTCCCTGCCCCATATGGGGTAGGGCGAGACGGGTCCCCGAAATTCTGGGGAGCATTGCCATGCCTAACTTTAAAAGAAGTGCTTGAACGGAAAGCGAGATACAAATAATATTATTAGGGTCATCAGAGATCCTAATTGGTTTATATCTACATTAAAAAATTTGGTTTCATTGAAATATCAGTATCAATGAATAAATCAATTGACTCTGATCACTTTGATGTCAAAGGTATCATCTCAATCATTAAATAAAAAAGTAAAATAAATTCTAACATTGGCACATGATGATGTAGTAGATGTGGGCAAGGCCTAGGCCTAAGCGATCCCGAGCCTCGGCCCTCAAGGATTGGGCCCAAATTGGGACCGATCCTTAAGGATTGGTCTCGGGCCCATAAGATTTCTCAGGGCTTGGACTGGTCCTAGGACCGGTCATGGACCCATAAAACCAGTCCTATGGGCCTAGAAAATTTTATTTAGCCCCCCAAATTTTTTATATCTTTGGTTAAATAGAAAATTATGTAAGGGGGTTTATGTAATTTTTTAAGGGGTGATTTGTAAATATTTTAGTTAATTTGTAAATAAATATAAATAAATGGTTTTAATTTAAAGAGATAAATTAATTTTAGCTTCGCAATGTGAAAATTTAATTTGAACTTAAACAATTAAAATAAATATAATGGATGAATAAATATATGTTCACAATGTGTAAATTTAATTTAAAATTAAACAAATAAACAATATAATAAATTTTTTTTTACTAAATTATAAATTTATATCATCTAAATTTGTGTTTCTAAAGAGGTCGAGTAGTTTGAGATCTTCAGGGTTGAACTATAGTCTTCTGTTTGCATGAGTCCAATCTCGTAAACATGTAATGACTTCAACCATCTCATTGGTTAAAGAGCATCTTCTGTCTTAAATAATGTGGCCACTAATGGAGAATGTTGACTTGGATGCAATTGTGGAAACTGGCACACATAAAATGTCATGTGCCATTTGGGCTACAATGGGGAATCGACTTGCATGTTGGCTCCAGCATTGAAGCACATCCATCTCGCGTTTCTCCTTTTTGGTCATGTAGGACATGTCCATTTGCAGATACCGTTGTAGATCATTTGGTCCACGTTGGAGCTGCTACATCCACCACCACCACCACCAGTACTAAGTTCCATATATGTCCAAATGCTCGATCCATGTTGATAAATGTCTTCATCAGCTTCCTGCTGATCGTTTCCAGTGAGCGTTCCATGGTACCTACTCTGATATAAAGAAAAAAGGCTTTCTAATTTTCTGTTAAATTCTATCAAATAAGAACTGTAGGCATGTCCTAAATGTTGGCCTATCTCAGTAACTATACAATTAAATATGTTTAATTTAAACCTAGGATCCACAATAAGACCTAATCCATATAAGAATGGAATGTCTAACCAATATTTCTGATATTTTGCTTCCATTTCTAAAACAATTGAACTTAAGTCTGGATTATATCTATGTCTAGCAAAAGTTTTACAAATTTGAAGTAAAATATCTAATGCTAAATTAGTAGTAGGATAATAAATACCACTTAATGTATTAGGGGAATCGTAAAACTTTAAGAAATAAATGAAAAAGACTACAAACTGTCCAATCGAAATCATTAACGACTTCGTGCGCATAGTTCTTCCTGCTGGTGAACTCAGTAATTTGCATTGTAGTTGGCATAGCTCTTTACAGCATCAAGTACGTGGAGTTCCAACGAACAAGCATGTTGCAGCATAGCTTCTTTGGTTGAACATGCAGCTCCTCTTGGAGACAATATTTGACATACTCATTCCATCTTGTATTGCTACTGGCGATGAATCAAATAGCCATGTGCACCCTATCAATCCTCATGTGTATAGCTTCTAAACATGCTTTAGCAATCAAATTGATGATGTGGCAAGCACATCTCTAGTGAAAAAATTTGCCTTCACCAAGCGGATCCAATTTCTTTTGAAATAAAGAAATTGTCATGATGTTAGCAACTGCATTATCAAGTGTTAGCGCCACAACTTTCTCAGTTAATAAATAAACTTGCAAAACTTCAATAACTAAAAAATAAATAATGTCCACACTATGTTTAGTAAAATGGTTTAAAACCTATCAATTTTTGTTATAAACACCAACTATGTTGACCTCTCATATGTTTTGATGTACCAAAACTATCCAAAATTGGTGGTTCAATAGTGCATAAGCAAATTTCTGCTTAGGTACGACCACGCGTGATCAAGGCACGGCCGTTCCTTAAGAGAAAGTTGTTGTTCAACATCGCATGACATTCGTTTTGGTCATTAGACACACTGCCAATTTGAAGTGGCACTCGCATGACCAGACTACATTCACACGACTGTGCGCCCAAGTTCAAAAGTCAAGATAATTCAAATCCAAAATACTTTGTGCTCTTAACTTAATCTCAAAGGTCAAAGTCAAAACTCAAAGATTAAAATTGGAACGACCGTGCCTTGTAGTGGAATGAATGTTCATATCTGAAGAACTTTTGCACGACATCGTTCCAAGAGGTCGTTCACTCCTCTGGAAATTTAAGAAGATTTGGAAGAACGTCTAGATGTGATCATTCCATATGTTGGAATGACCATGCAATGGTCTTGCACGATCATATGACATGGTGGAATGACTCTTCCAGTTAACCTAGATCTGAAAAATATGACTATTATGTTAGGAACGACCGTTCGCGATTATGGAACGACTGTTCGCGATTATGGAACTACCGTTCCTCTGGGTTCTGCAAGCTTTATCAGAACTGCATTAAATGCTGCAACGGCTAATTCTTTTTGGGTTATAAAAGTTCGATGCTCCTAGGTTATTTCATAGAGAATAGATAAGAAAAACATACTAATAAAATCCCTAGAGCTCAAAATCTAAATCAGTACTCTCACTTGTACTCATCTTGTAAAAATTTGAGAGATCATTTGTTTTTATTGTGTGTATAAGCCTACTTGAAAGAGGCAATTAGTCACAAACAACTTTTAATCCTTTCCTTGGTGGCGAAATCCTGTAAATCTATGTGTGTGATGCGAAAATCCTTGTGAAAACTATTTTATGGGCAAAATACGATTCTAGTGGAACTTCAAGGAGGTTGTCTTGAAGAAGGGGATGTAGGAGGCTTGTGGATATAGCTCTGAACCACTATAAATTGATGAGCATTTCTTTCTCTCTCTCTCTCTCTCTCTCAACTCTTTATTACAGTGCATTTTTGTTGGTTGAGCATCATTTTTTGCACTTGTTCTTATATTCATTATTCATACTTATTATTTACAAGTTGAATGCATTTATTGCTTTCTTCAAAGCATATTGTTTATAGCAATATCTTTATCATTCTTGAGTTTTGTCATTGAGCATTGTTTTGATAAACTCATCATTTGCTTTAACTTTCACTGATAAGTTTTATTCCACAAATATTTTTATTGATTCCTATTTAACACCCCCCTCCCTCCCAAGGAATATTTAGCCATACTTAGGGTTTAACAATTAGTATCAGAGCTTGGGTTCTTGTGTTGAAAGCCTAACGGTTTCAAGAGTCAATCGATCTACATGGCTAGTTTGTCTACACCATTGTTTGGTGAGGGTCATTGCACCACTGGACCCCCATTGTTTTGTGGTACAAACTACACACAATGGAAAATTAGAATGAGACTCCACATTAGATCTACAGACTATAACTAGTGGAAACTATTTGAGCAAGGGAACATTGTTCCCATGAATGAGTCAACGGGCCTTGCCAAAGATGAAAAGAAATTGAGTCTAAATGATAATGCTCTTAACATCTTGTTTTGCTTTCTTGATTCTAAGAGTTTGGAAGAGTTTTGACATGCGAAACGGCTAAAGATGCTTGGGAAATTCTTCAAACCACTAATGAAGGAACAAGTCAAGTGAAGGAATCAAAGATTGAGATTCTATTCTGTGACTATGAGTTGTTTGAGATGAAAACCGGAGAAAGCATCACCGACATGTACAAGAGATTCTCCAACTTGATAAATGATCGCAAAGGTCTTGGAAAGAGTTTTGCAACTCTTGAGCTTGTAAAGAAGATTCTTCGTTCATTATTGGAAAGTTAGACAATGAAGGCGATCGTGATTGACGAATAAAAAAATCTCACCCAAATGAAAATGGATGAGCTTATTGGTAGCTTATTAACACTTGAGATGAAGAAAAAGTCAAGAGAGGAAGAGACTAAGCCAAAGAGGGAGATTGCCCTCAAGACCGTGGATGAAGAAGAAGAAGGTGATGACTCTTCTATGGAAGAGGATGAAATTGACTTCTTAGCAAAGAAGTTCACAAAGTTTCTTGGAAGGAACAAAAGATTCAAGGGAAAGTCATTCCAACAGTTCAAACCCAGAAATGAAGGTGATAAGGGCAAATCAGAGATAATTTTCCATGGTTGTAAAAAGTCCGATCATATCTATCAAGATTTTCCTCAAGCTAAATGGAAGAAGAAGGACAAGAAGGACAAATTTTAGTAGAAGAAGATTCTTGCCACCACTTGGAGTGGAAGTGATGACTCAAGCGATGAGGATGAGTGAAATGAAGAGTAAGCCAACTTTTGTTTCATGGCCAAAGAAGATGATTCAGAAGGAGACTCCAAATCCAAGGTAAAAGACTTTCAACACTATTCTTTTGGTGAATTGTAATGTGCATTTGAATCATTAATGGAAGAATTTGAAAATCTGTCTTTAAAAAATAGAAAGTTGAAAAGCCAAGCATGCATAATGAAAGTTGAATATGAGCAACTTTTGGATAATGTTGAAGAACTTAAAAATGAATTGATTGTGTTTGTTGTGATAAGATTGTTTTGGAAAGAGAATTTGATGATTATAAGATTATTTGTGATGTTTTACAAAAAGAAAATCTTGAATTGAAAAATGAGCTTGACAACACTACAGAGATTTTGAGCAAATTCACTTTAGGAAGCAAAAGACTTGATGAAATGCTATCTTCACAAAGATATGCTTTTAACAAAGAAGGTTTAGGTTATAACATGTTTTCAAATGAAAAACATTTTGACAAATCGCTTGAACCATCCATTAATGCATTATCTCGATAATGTGGTTTTTGCAAGTATGTTGGTCATAGCAACACAAATTTCCTATTAGAACTAACTCCGATGGACCCAAGATCATTTGGGTACCAAAAAGTACATGAATATTTTCTTTGTGTAGGTATGTCTTGAAACAATGAAATTTGGAACTAATAAGTGGTTCCTTGATAGCAGATGCTCAAGACATATGGCGAGAGATAAGAGCTTGTTCACCTCATTAAAGCCAAAGAATGGAGGAAATGTCACTTTCGGTGACAACTCAAAAGGAAAGATCATTGGTATTGGTTCTATCGGTAACAAGTCTCTAATTATTCATGATGTGTTGCTTGTTGATGGATTACAGCATAACTTGTTAAGCATTAGTCAATTGAGTGACAAAGGCTTTAAAGTTGTTTTTCAACCCATGTGTTGTGAAGTTGTTAATTCTTGCATAAATAGCATTGAATTCCTAGGTTATAGACATTCAAATGTTTATATTGTTGATTTGTCTAGCATTGCATCCAAAGATAGTTGTCTTGTATCTAGAAAAGATGAAGATAGTTGGCTTTGGCATAGAGGACTAGGTCATGCAAGCATGGATGTCATTCCAAAGGTTTCTAAAAAGGATTTAGTGCATGTTTTGCCTACGCTTGTTTTCAAAAGAGGTCATATTTGTGATGCATGTGCTAAAGGCAAACAAACTCATATTTGTTTTAAATCCAAGAATGTTGTTTCAACCTCTAGACCTTTACAATTGTTGCATATGGATTTCGTGTGCTCCCACAAGGACAGCTAGTCTAGGAGGTAATACATGGGTAATATTTGTTACACACAAAAATGATGCATTCAAATCATTATTGCCATTGATTAGGAAATTGCAAAACCAATTAGGCTATACAATTACATGCATTAGAAGTGATCATGGAAAAGAGTTTGAAAATACATTGTTTGAATCATATTGCAATGAGCATGGCATTGAGCATAATTTCTCAACACCTATGACTGCTCAACAAAGTGGAGTTGTTGAGAGGAGAAATAGAGTTTTGGTAGAAATGGCTAGGACTATGTTATGTGAGCATGACAAACCTAGATATTTTTGGGCTGAAACGGTTAATACTTCATGTTATATCAACATTAGAGCTATGATTAGGCCAATCCTCAAGAAAACTCCCTATGAGTTATTCAAAGAGAAAAAGCCAAATATTGCATATTTTCATCCCTTTGGTTGTAAATGCTTTGTGCTTAACAATGGTAAGGACAACATTGGAAAATTCAATGCCAAATCAAATGAAGCAATTTTCCTTGGTTATTTTTCACATTCAAAAGCATATAGAGTCTTAAACAAAAGAACTATCTTAGTTGAAGAATCTATACATGTGTTATTTGATGAATCATCTTCTAAGAATGCAGGAAATAATAATGAAGAGGAGATTGATGAAATGATGAAAGAACAAGAGATCAATGATAAAGCATCTCCATCAAATTCAAACAAAGAAGAAGAACATCAAAAAGAGGTTGAAAATGAAGATAACACCTTCATGAAACCTCAAAGAACAACAAGAGAGATTTCTTTTCCAAGAGTGAGAGATGAAGTGAAAAATACACAAATCATCAGAGATCCCACTCAAGGAGTAAGAACAAAGGCAACAATGAGGAATACATGCCAATGCGTAGCTTTCTTGTCTCAAGTTGAACCTAAGAAAGTGGATGAAGCACTTAGTGATGAAAGTTGGGTTCAAGCAATGTAAGAGGAGTTAAATCAATTTGAGAGAAGCAAAGTATGGGAACTTGTTCCTAGACCAAAAGACCATCCAATCATTGGCACCAAATGGGTATTCTGAAACAAGATGGATGAGCAAGGTATTGTGTTAAGAAACAGAGCAAGGTTAGTTGCTCAAGGCTACTCTCAAGAGGAAGGTATTGATTTCGATGAAACCTATGCCCCCATTGCTAGATTAGAAGCTATTTGAATGTTACTTGCTTATGCATGCCATTTAAACTTCAAACTTTTTAAGTGGATGTTAAAAGTGCATTTTTAAATGGTTTCATTGAAGAAGAGGTTTATGTGAAACAACTACCCGAATTTGAAAACTCCAATTTTCTTGAACATGTTTTTAAACTCTCAAAAGTACTTTATGGTCTAAAGCAAGCTCCTAGAGCTTGGTATGATAGATTGAGCAGTTTTCTTGTTCAAAATGGTTTTTCAAAAGGAAAAATGAATACTACCTTGTTTACCAAAAAGCATAAACAAGACATCTTGGTAGTTCAAATCTATGTTGATGATATCATCTTTGGTGCTACTAATGAAATCCTTTGCAAGAAATCTTCAAGATGATTTAGGGTGAATTCAAGATGAGCATGATAGGAGAACTAAATTACTTTCTCGGATTACAAATCAAGCAACAAAAGGAAGGGATATTTTGAATCAATCCAAGTACATTCATGATCTCCTCAAGAGTTTCAAGATGGATGAGGCAAAAGATCAACCAACTCCCTTGGGCACATCACTCAAATTGGAAATTGGTGAGAGAGGTAAAAGTGTTGATTCTAAGCTTTATAGAAGCATGTAGGTGCTTTATTGTATTTAACTGCATCTAGGCTAGACATTTTATTTAGTGTATGCACATGTGCACATTTCCAATCTTGTCCTAAATAATCTCATTTGAATGTTGTCAAAAGAATTCTTAGGTACTTGAAAGGAACTCCAAATATTGGTTTATGGTATCCTAAAGGATCATCTTTTAGTCTTATAGGATATTCGGAAGATGTAAGATAGATGGGAAGAACACTGGTGGAACATGACAATTCTTAAGAAGCATGCTAGTTTCATGGTTTTCAAAGAAACAAAATTCAGTTGCTACTTCAACCATGGAAGCTGAGTATGTTATTGACAAATGTGTGTTTGAATGGTTGAATGATTGTTTTCAATGAAGAAAATTCACAATGATACAATCTTGTGGTTGATATCAAATTTGACATTTTTTTTTTTCATATATGGAAACTCCCCAAGTAATTAGAATTTCAAAAACATTGTTTATTGATGTTTTTATCCATGTACAATTAGAGTCAAACATTTTTTTCAAACTGTATGTTTTGGAACAATCATGCCTATCTGTGGAACGATCGTGCGCATTGGGTGTGTTTAAATCAGATTTTAAAAACCAATGTACATCCATGTTGGCTATCATGAACTACCGTGCATCGTGTTACATTACCCTAACCCTAATATAAAATATTAGTGGAACGATCGTGCTCGACTGCCACACAACCGTGCCTCGTGTATTCTATATAAAGGTTGGTTCATTTTTGCGTTGACGCCAAAATCTATTACAAATATTCTCTTAATTCAAAAATTCCTTTCACTCAAAACTCACTCCAAATCCCTTCAAACACCTCAAATCACCCTCCAACCAAGAAGAACAAGAGGAGTACCAAGAAAGGGATCCGTGGCTCTGGTAGAAGATTTTAGAAGACTGAATGAAGTTATCTTTAGAGACCCTGTGCAAAAGCCAAAAGAGTTGTTTTAAACCTCTTGAAGAGAGAGGTGTGTTTCTTGGCCAAGCTTTCAATTGGGATATTCTCAGAGATTAAGGCTTAATGGAACATATAGTAGAGTGGATAGAAAACTTACGGTTAAGTGGGTTAACAGAGATTAAACTAGATGCATATGAGCATTTAGTTTATGAATTTTTTTGTAGCCTAGAAGTAACATAAGCTTTTGATGGAGTGAATCCTCCTTATACAATGATTTTTAGGCTAAAAAATCAAGAGCACAAGGTTACCCCATCTCTGTTAGGAAAATGGTTGGGATATGAGTCTAAAGGTGTATTTGATCCAACTAAGAATTAGGACATTAACAAGGCTTGGAATACAGCCTTTGGGGTTGGAAGGTTCAACCCCTATCTATCCAAATCAACAAAGATATTGAACCCAACAATGCGCATATTTTGTAGGTTCATATCATACTTTGTTGGTGCTAGAAATAGGACGAATGCCCAAGTCACCAAAAGGGATATCCTAATTTTGGAAGCAGCTGTGGCCAAAAAGAAGATTAACATTCCTATTTTGTTGATAAAAGGGCTAGAAGAGATCTGAAAGGATTATAGGGAAATTCAATTTGGTATGTTTATCACTTTTATTTGCAATAAATTGAATTTGGATCTTACAAAAGAAGATGAGGCTACAAAGGTTAATTGGTTCCTCTCATCTAATTGATGGCTCCATGTTGCAACATATGCACATGGTGAAGTCTGCTGGAAAAAATGAATGGGTTTTGGAAAAAGGGAAAAGAAAGGCAGAAGAGAGTCAAGAAGAAGAGGAAGAGAATGGCTCCGAGAGCTCTGATTCTCCTGCTGAGGCCATGCCAAGAAGAAAAATTCGAAGGATTGAAGCTGGACCAAGCTCAACTCCTTCAGATGAATTTGAAACGATAAAGGCCTATTTTGATCCTAAGTTTCAAGACATTGACAAACAGCTCAAGGGAATTGAGAAGGCTCTCTAGTCTCTCGCTTGGTTGATGGACAAACTTCCATCTTTTCCTTATTTTTGCGCCTTTTATTTATTTATTTATTATTATTATTAATTTTTTTTTTTTTTTTTTTTTTTTTTGCACAATGGGAAACATTAGTGTCCTTTGGGACACTTACTTTTGCTATGTATTTATTTTAATATCTCTATGCAAATACATGTTTTGTTTCTCAAATCTTTTCATCCTTACCTTAATGTTTAATGCCTTCTTTGATCGATGACAAAAAAGGGGAGAGAAATGATGAAAAGTTGTGTTGTGTTGAAATTTTGTGAAATGTTGAAGTGTGCATATTGAAGATTGTGTTGTTTGTAAATATAAGAAGTGTGTATATTGTTGTTTGTGTTGTGTTTATTGAAGTGTTTTTTTACTTGAGAATATGCTTGGCGAAAGGGGGAGGATTTGTGCTCAATTATGCATTTCAAAAATGCATATTCAATAGAAGAGTTCTTGGTTTAAGGGGGAGCTCTTTTCAAGTTTTGGTTTATGAAAAATGCATGTTGAAATTGTATGTTGAATATATGTTATTATGCTTGTTTCAAAGACAATTTTTGTTTAGTTTTGTCATCAATCAAAAATGGTGAGATTGTTGACCTCTCATATGTTTTTATGTGCCATAACTATCTAAAAAGTTGATTGAATACTAACCATAACATGCTAAGATATGACTCAAGTCATAACCAAACCAAAACAAGTCTAACAGGTGGTTCAATAATGCATAAGCAAATTTTTGCTTAGGTACAACCATGCATGATCAAGGCACGACCGTTCCTTAAGAGAAGTTGTGAAATATTGCATGGCATCGTTTCTCTTGGTCGTTAGACACTCTGCCAAATTGAAGTGGCACTCGTACGACCATCCTGCATGACCGTGTGCCTAAGTTCAAAAGTTAAGATAATTCAGATCCAAAACAATTTGCACTCTTGACTTAATCTTAAAGGTCAAAGTCAAAACTCAAATATCAAAATTGGAACGACCATTCCTTGTGGTGGAATGACCGTTCGTATCTGAAGAAGGTTTGCACGACATCGTTCCAAGAGGTCATTCACTCCTTTAGAAATTTAAGAAGATTTAGAAGAACATCTGGATGTGATTGTTCCGCATGGTGGAATGACCATGCAATGGTCTTCCACGATCATACGGTGTGGTGGAATGACTGTTCCAGTTAACTAGATCTGAAAAATATGACTATTGTGACAGGAACAATCGTTCACAATTATGGAACGACCATTCCTCCAGGTTTTGCAGGCTTTATCAGAATTGCATTAAATGCTGCAACGATTAATTCTTTTTGGGTTATAAAAGCTCGATGCTCCTAGGTTATTTCATAGAGAAGAGATAAGAAAAAAAACCTAATATAATCCCTAAAGCTCAAAATCCAAATCAATACTCTCACTTGTACTCATCTTGTAAACCCTTGAGAGATCATTTGTTCTTATTGTATGCATAAGCCTAGTTAAAAGAGGCAATCAGTCACAAATAACTTTAAATCCTTTCCTTTGCGGTGAAATCCTATAAAACTAGGTGCATGTAAAACCCCCCTCCAATCAGGTATCCTCTGAATATCCCTCAATGAGAATCCCGAGGATACATGTATGAAGAACGAGTTGTATTTAGAAAAAATATCTATGTAAGGATAATAATAGTAATATCCAAAACATGTATATAAAATGTCACGCAGGATCCAAACTTATAATTTAGAAACTTTAAGAATTTATCTGGAAATTACACAATCAAAACATATTTACAGCGTGGAAGCTTCCAAAGGTGTTTCATAAACATTTATCATTTACATTATTTACACCAAGATAAAAACATGAAGATGACAATAAATCATCTCCCCTCACGTGTAGCCCCGCTATCTCTAGCATCCTTCGCTTCTGGTCTACCTGCAAAGCAATCAACAATGAAAGGGTGAGCGCTAATCGCTCAGTAAGGAATGATCCATTGCATTCTAATTGTGCTATTTGACCCTTATTTAAACATATTTGTTAACACACCACTTATCTTTTGCATCTAAGGATACTTCCCCCCCCCCCCTTTTTTTTTCCTTTCTATTTCATATGTCTTTCATCATTTTATCCCATAGCTATATAACATCAATGTGTACACATACAAATAAGTATGTAAACATAGTACACACACATCACATGTCATGATATAACATCTAAAATCATCTAACATGAGCATAAATCATCGCATAATATAAATAACATCATAACTCATGTAATGCTACTAAACTCATATGAACCATTTAATGTCTCTTGGCATCTTAAGCACTTCATATCATCTAGCCTCAAATTCATCTAGAGCTGATATCATCAAGAGGCGTGCTTACGCGTTATTTAGCATCTAAAGCATATATTCATCTTTCCTCAACCGGTATACGAGGATATGCTTACACGTTTCCCATCATGTCTATATGCACCTCCAACATCTTATGGCATGTAAATACATATTTTGGTGAGCTTAATACTTTTAATTCATTTATGGATTATCAATCCATTTACATTACCTCTTGCTCACATACATCATCTTAAAACATGTATTACATTGCATCTTCATGCCATTTCATAACATTAATCATGCATTGACATCATGACCATATATATCTTTCAAAGATCATCTAACTAATCGGTAAACATTAGTACATGGCATAATTACAATAATACATTAATAATCAATTCATAATCTTAAGAATTGTACATGTTAAATCTTAAACTTTAATAACCGGCCAGTTTATACTTCAGGCCATTTTCCATCCATTTCTAAAACGAATTCACTCCTGGAATAAACATAAAAGTTAGAGGTCTATGTCTTAGCTTTCTAATGCTTCAAGAATCATCTCATTTCAATTTTTATAACTAAAGTTATCGTCGAAATACTGAAGCAGGGTTAACAAAACCCCTAAGCTTACTAAATCCGAATTTTCATATTAACTATGCCACATCAATTCCTATTGACATTAACCAATAGGTCAACTTATGGATCAAATAAACCTCCCATAAATAGTCTTTAACATCTTAAAGGAAGTGTAAAATCTCATTCTCATAATCATCCATTATTGCTATAACATTGTAAGCTAATGCAACTAACACCTCAACACTTCTAATAGCAACCATTCAACACCATGTGGCCTCCAATACTACAAGTTTTGCCACAATCAGCATCCACACTTCATTTTCTTCAACCAAACAACACAACTCATAAAACATAAATAACAATAACTTCATGTATAATGAATTCAAGGCAATAAGTAGAATAAATGAGTTCAACTACACTTGTCATCAACTAATTCTATGCCTTAAAGCCTTAATTTAAGGTTTCATAAAAATCTACAAACCCTAGCATAAACCCTAAAGTCATGGGAGGTTCTTGCTTACCTTTTTAAAGACTTCCTCCAACAAATCCTTTGCCTTTGCCTTCTTTTACACCTTAATCCTACATATATAACATTATACCTCAACATCTACTTCAAATCTTCAAATCACATCAAAACTAAAGCTTTTAATCCTTACCTTAAACCCTTCAAATTGAAGATCCAAGGCTCCTATCTTGTTCTCCTTGAAAAATTATGCAAAACTCCTTTAAAACTTAGAGAAAGAAAGCTTGTTTCATGGAAGATTTGAGAGAAAATTGAAGAAATGTTGAAGAAATTCTCTCTCCCTTAGCTTGAACGAATTTCATCTCATTTATAGGAAAATATTTCATTTATTTTCCAAAATTATGCTATTGGCCCAATTATTTTTGTTGTATAACTCATAAGTACTTAATTCTTCATATAAGGGCATTTTGGTCATTTCACACTAGACATAATTATTACTTAATTAATGCCATTAAATGCAATTGAGCCTACTCATCCTTGACTCTTTCAATGCTTATCCATAGGCTAAATGACTATTTTGCCCTTAATACCTTTCTATGAATAATTGATTCATATCGTTCCAAATGAATTGACTATTTTTCCCTTAGTTAGATTTTATGCTTTTTAACATAAAATTAACATCTAAAGGACTATTTTAAGTTAGGAACATACCTTTGACATTTTGGGTATTACAATGCAATCTTGTAAATCTATGTGTGTGAGCCTGTGAGGTGAAAATCCTTGTGAAAACTATTGTATGGGCGAAATCCGATTCTAGTGGAACTTCAAAGAGGTTGCCTTGAAGAAGTGGATGTATGAGGCTTGTGAATATAGCTCCGAACCACTATAAATTGCTGAGCATTTCTCTCTCTCTCTCTCTCAACTCTTTATTACATTTCATTGTTGTTGGGTGAGCATCATTTATTGCACTTGTTCTTGCATTCATTATTCTTACTTATTATTTACAAGTTGAATGCATTTATTGCTTTCTTCAAAGCATATTGTTTATAGCAATATCTTTATCATTCTTGAGTTGTTGAGTTTAGTCATTGAACATTGTTTTGATAAACTCATCATTTGTTTTAACTTTCATTGAAAAGTTTTATTCCGCAAATATTTTTATTGATTCCTATTCAACCCCCATTTGACCCCGCCCCCTCTCTGAATATTTTAGTCATACTTAGGGTTTAATAAACCATGATATAGATAATGTATTGTAACACTCAAAAAATCTGTTTTTGATCTAGTAGCCCATATGTCGGAAGTAAGTGTAATAGATTTATTCTGAAAATTTTCAAATTCTTAAGCTTATCACTTATTTTAGTATGAAGTTTTTTTATGTCCCTTCTACTTGTACCTCTACTAACAGGGTTAGATTGTGGACAAAAAGCATTTTTTATCATATCAACAAAAAATATGTTTTCAGATAAAAAAATGGGAGAGTCCGTAACAACTATGTATTTTGCTATTTCCTCTTGTACATTGAGTGCATTGTATTGCCAATTTGAAAGCATTTTTTATCATATCAAGAAAAAATATGTTTTCAGATAAAGAAATGGGAGAGTCCGTAACAACTATGTATTTTGCTATTTCCTCTTGTACATTGAGCATATCAAGAAAAATAAAGAAATGGGAGAGTCAGTAACAACTATGTATTTTGCTATTTCCTCTTGTACATTGAGTGCATTGTATTGCCAGTTTGAAAGAGTTGAGAATTGTCGATTAAAATTAAGTTGAGTTTGTATTTGCTTACCAGGTCTAGTTGAAGTTGAACGATGATACTACTGCTACATTAATTGGGGGTACTTCGTCTCCAGGTGTCGCCTCATCATAGACGTCCCGTTCTCCACGTTGATCGTGGAAGCACAAAAATTGCATACCTCACACATCTCTTCCCCCAATTCATTTGGCTTTGGCTGTTTTGATTTAGTGAAGAATTGTCATACCTCGGACACGACCCTCTTAGTCGGTCTTCCCGTGGTGTTGTAGCTTGCTTGTGTTTGGCTAGACGCAGTCCGTCGTGTCTAGTTGTGGAATTGATGCATCTAGAAAGGGTGAAAATAGATCGAACCCTTCCATTTCTTAGGTGGATGGAGGAACTGGAATACTCATTTGGGGATGATGATCCTCTGAATCCATAATTTGGGAAATCCATTATGATAAAATTATAAATAACTAAAATGGATGAAATTGAATAATATAAATAATAATATGAATAATAGATAAAATTGAATAATAGATGAAATTGAAAAAAGAATAAATTGAATAGTAGATGAAATTGAAGAGAGTTTGAGAATTAGAGTAAAGAGAATGAGAAATTGAGAGTTGAGAGTTGTGAGTTGCGAGGAAAATGGGTGAGAATTAAGGGTTTACACATCAATTTTTTTGTAAAATTACATTTTAACCCTTACATTTATTGTCAATTTTAAATAAATAAGGGTGTTTTGGATATTTTATAGGGGATAAAAAAATTAGGGAGGGGTTTTGGGCCTGGTCCTAGGCCTGGGTTTTGGAGGAGGCATCGAGCTCCCTTGGGCCTAGTCCGATCCTATATCCTCTCAAGGACCGGTCCTAAGACTAGGTTTTTTGGTCATGCCCTTTGGGCTTAGGCTTAATTCCCACCCCTAGATGATTGTGGCATTTTTTTTTTTTTTTTTAAGATTGAAAAGGGTTAATGTCTCTAGACCTCTATAACTTGCGAAAATTACACCCCACAAACTCCAAAAACTACCAAATAGATCCCCTATCGTTAAAAATCACAGTTTAATTGGATGTTGACTTGCTTTTGGCCTTGAAAATGTCAGATTTGTCCCTCACCATAAGAAAAAAAAATTGAAAAAAAAAATATTTCTCACAATTTAATCAATTTCATTTAAAAAGATAAAAGGAAAAATTAGAAAATCTGAAACATTAAAAAATAAGATAATCTTAAAATTGAAAAGAAATTTAGAAAAAAATAATTTAAAAAACTCACAAATATGAAAAAAAAAATTAAAAAAAAATGACAATTAAGTATAAAATAATTTCAAAAACTAAAATAATAAAATTGTTGAAAAAAAAAAAAAAAAAAAAAAGCATATAAAAACTTGAAAAAGCCCGATGGCAAAGAAACAACCGAGGCCGACACCTTAGCCAACGTAGATCTGGCTTGTGCGGCTGATGTCGATTACCTTGGCCTCCAAAACTGACCAGTTGCTCTCCAATGGCAATCCTAGCCGCTGGCCACGCATATACAGGTTCACCAGGTCATTTGGCACTAGTTGATCGCTAGCCATTTATATGTTTTCAATATTTTTTCTTAAGTTTTATCAAATTTTCTATCGTTTAATTTTTCTTTATTTCTCACTTTTTTAATAAAACTTTTAGATTTTTTTTCCTAATTATTTTAGAGTTTCTTTACTCTTTCATTTTGTTTTTCAATTTTGAATTTTTTTCAGATTTTTTAAGCCCTTTTTTAATTTCAGTTTTTCTTTTCTTCTCTTTTTCTTTTAGATTCTTTTTTTCATTTTTCAGATTATTTAATTTTTAATTTTTTTTATTTTTAAGTCCTTTTTAATTTTCAGACTTTTTCTTCATTTTTCAAATTATTTATTTTTATTTCAGCTAATTTAATGATGTTTTTTAATGCTTAAGATGTAACAGACTGTTCTACCTTTCAACAAAACCAAAATAAACAGCAAGGGTTCTGTTGATAGTTTCTAAAGCTTGGGGGTGTAAGGGAATTTTGCAATTTACAAGGGGTGTAGGGGTGTTAACCCGGTTGAAATGATTAAAATAGAGTAGATTAATGAAATGGCACCAAAGATTTACTGTAATATTTTTTGCAATGTTTAATCTTATAACTTTTGCAAATTAATGCTAGGAGAAATGTAATATTAACAACATAATCAAGTTTTAATTTGTTAATCTGTTATATATAAAGTTTAATAGCCCCCTTTGGGATGTAAAATACATCTCTTCTCACCATCCCTATAGAGTATGAGACAAATGTATGCATTTCGATTAGGGTCGTATTGTATGGTTACGATTCTACCATGTCTTTTTCATTCTATCGAAAATCAATTTTACGATATAGACGCTTATGACCTCCCCTTCTATGCCCTGCAATAATGATTTATTTGGCATTACGACCTTTACCACAACGATGTTGTCTATAAATCAAATTATTTTGTGAACTGGATTTCACATAGGCGTAAGGCCCAAGCGTAGAACAAAATAGGATCTATTTACGGCGAACAACCAACCTCCCTATCACACCGAAAAGACACTCCTCAGCCTCCTAACCAAAACCCATCTCACCCCTTCCCCGTTAGCCTCCCCAATTGCCGACAACAATGGACTTTTTTCGACGACTTAGTTTTGCAATTTCCGATCGATTCACTAACTGGAATCACTTTCGTCACCACCATTCCACTCACCAGCCATTCCCCTTCAAAAGCCTTAACATCCCAATCTTCAATTGTTCACGAATTAATGACCTAATTTCTCGTCACCACCATTCCACTCACCAATCATTCTCCTTCAAAAGCCTTAACATTCCCAATCTTCAATTGTTCACGAATTAATGACCTAATTTCTAGGGTTTTAAATGAATAAGAAAATTTGTAACCTAGCTCGATGAAGGCCCTGAGTTCTGATTGAATCAGTTCAACCAGCCGAGTGAGTTTTAGAACACTGGTTAATACATCCATTTCAAATCCAATGAAAATAACCAAATAATAACCTAACCCAATGGGATTTAATGCATCTCCAATTCTAAGTAGTGAAAGTAAATCAATCAAAATTATATCTATCAAAATCTTAAGCTAATTTTTGCCACCTTTTCTTCTTGAAGTGAGGCAATAAAACATGTTAAATATTAAGAGAAATAATTAAGTTGGTCCAAAACACACAAAACTGATAAAGATTACAATTTAACGCAAATGGAAAATAAACTAAAGGTAATAAAACAAGAAAAACTGCCTGAAAATAGCTAAAAGATACAACATAGTCTTATTAATAGGAACTTCAAAGAGAGGCGTGAAGGAATGGCTTCAGTTACCGCTTTCTATATTTTCAGGATGTGGGCTGCTATTACCAGCTTCTAGCTTAGAAGATTCATCGACTCTCCTGTTATCGTCAACATCCAGCACATCATCCATCATGTCATCCTCCCCGACATTGATATCTTCCACATCGTCATCTTCGTTATTGCTACCACCCAGAATCTTTCTTGACTTTGGACCATGCTCAAGCCTATGAGTGTCCAATTCTTTGTCCATTGTTTCCTGCAAGTTCAAAATATCATTGTTTGCTTTCCTAGCTTTTCTCGCATATTGCCACCTCTCCAGTTCCTTCTCAAGGTTCGCAACATACTGTTCGGAGATTTGCTTCTGATATTCGGATAGTTCTTCCCTCCTAGCAGCTTTCCACTCTGAAAATTCCTGGAAATTTACAGGAATTGATGACTGGAGATGTGAGATTTTCCCTATAAATCTAAACGTAATGATTACTGTTCAGGTTATAATCCCAAATGTACGTTAATCTGTACCTCTACCTGGAAATTCAATACAGCTGTTATAGTGCCTAAATCAGTCTTAACGGAATATTATAAACATTGCTTACAAAATAACGAGACAGAAGGAAGTGGTGCATGAGATCCAACTCTTCTAACTTTGCTTCCCATATAGTAAAGCCCAAGAACGTTTAAAAATTCAGTTGTAGTGCCTAAATCCATCAATAAATACATCTCCTAAGCTTCCTACTCACACTAAGAGAAACGGGTTCAAGAGTGATGTGCAGAAGATGATTGTCGTAGTTCTCAATGGCCGAAAAATGAGACACAACTGCCCTCTTCCCCAAACAATCATTTTGCAGGGAACTCTTTCAGAAAGAGTGCAATGATTGTAGCACAATGCTTATACACAGATCCCTGCCATTCTATAAAGCTGTGATTGGTTAATTAAAAATATATATAAAGACACCATCTTTCATAACATTAAGCCTCTATTGGTGAACATCAGCCACATACTAGAGAACAGGCACAGAAGTTGACATTACATAAACTTTAGCCCCTTCTATTGGTGAACATCAGCGATATACTAAAAAAAAAAAAAAAATTGGAAGGAAAGTCACCTGTTCCCTACACTGCTCAAGTAAAATTGCATCTTCATCCAGCGGTTTGGCAGGTAAATAATAAATTGGAGGCTCCGTCTTGGTCCTGAAATTCAAAATCCACAAGAAATCAAAACTTAGATCATAAAATTAAAATATAATTTAGAAAAAAAAAAACTCTGAACTTCTGCAGGAAGCATTTACTGATTTAGTAGCTTTAACACTACTGTAAACATGAACAGAAACTTATCTTCGTCTCAATAAAATTGTGAATATGGACACTTTTGGACCAAAATTAAAAATAACCTGCAGCAAAAAATGAATCCACAGAAAGATTCGAGTCAGATGAAAAATACTAGAGCTGGGATTTGTGATCTGAAAGTAATTTTAAAAATACTAAGATACAATTCAAAAATATGAGTTTTATCTAAATAGTTTTACCTAAATATTTAAAATATCTGAAAACAGTTCTAACATAATTTTCAAAAACTAATTTCACAGCTAAAAACTATGATAAATAAAGAAATCGATTTTTATTTGTTTTCTGATTTTACTCTTTATTTTAAGATTGTATCTCAAAACTACTTAAGAAAACATTTCAATGAAACACATTTTCTCAAAATTTCTAGTTTCACTCATCTTAAAATACAAAGGATTGCATTTAAATTCTAAACCAAAACACCCTTAATATATATAGTCAAACAGATGAATACCTTATAAAATTGCTAAGCTTTTTATGGTGCTCACTCCACTGAAGAAATAGCAATTCCAACTTCTTCTCTTCCGCCTTGGCTGCAACACGAGCCCTAAGAGTCTGAAGCAGAAACGTGAAAAACAAATAGTAAGAAAGATTCACTTGCTTTAAGCAAACAGAAAAAATGAATCCATTTAAGGCTTCTTTAATATAAATAAAAGTAGTATAACTAGAAACTAACCAGATCTCCCCTCCTCTTTTCTGCAATTTGCTCACGCTCTTGTAGCCTCAGCCTTTCACTTTCTTCACGTGCTCTTTGCTCAGCCTAAGAAAGTTCGGACAAATCAAGCGGTTTCACTTGGAAACTCTAGGTTTCCAAAAAATTTTACAACTTAAAAGCAGATACTACTAAGACACTCTTAACCATGATTCAAAATTAGCATGAAAAATAATATATCCAACCTAATACACATCCAACAGAAATTAAGAAAGCAAAACTGGGTTATACTTCATTTTATTGGTGCCCCAATAATTTTTAAATCCTTACAAAACCTCTTAAGAAAATTCTCACCAATTAATTGTTACTTTCATTTGAATGATGTTATAGGGTGGTGTACACTTACTCTTTGCAAAGCATTTGACCTCTGCCTGTATGCCTCTGTTCCTGAAAGCTGCATATCTTCTTTCCTGAATTTCTGGCAGAAATTAAAAAATAAATAAATAAATGGCAATAATGTCGGCAGGAATAAAACTACAAACGAAAAGATAACATTTACTTTAGCACTAAACTGTAAATATATTTCCATAGAAAAATGGAATCTAGTAGAAGCATTTTAGGGGTTGTTTATTTATGTTTCATCACATGTTTTCTGTTTTAAAAATGCAAAACTAAATAAAAGAAAATTTCAATAATTTTATTTGGAAATTATTCATTCCCAGTTTGCATAAAAGATCATTAAAGACAAAAATTGAATAAATTTATTGAACAGGCCCTCAAGAACTTCATTAAGAATTTGCACCAACTCTGTACAGACCTTGTCAAGTTCTTTCTTGGAATCCCTGTTCATGTATCTCTTTCACGATTTTTTTATATATAATATATCATTTTCTTCATTTCATGGAATAAAAAAATCGACTGATTTTTATCCAAGTTTATGTCTCCTCCTCCCTTCATAACAAAAATTTAACCATTAAAAAGCACTAGCTAGTGAATTCTACAAAATACTTAACAAATTGCCCAACCTTGAAAAATCCTAGAAGAGCCTAAAGAAAGATAGACATTTCTCAATAGATCAACAAAATATACATATAACAAAAACAGAAATCCTCCTGTTGAGGTCAAAGCGCTCTTAAGAGAAAAGAAGTGCAATATCACCATCAATATATATATTTATATATATAGATATACTTCACCATATCCTTAGATGATAGACTCTACAAATTAGTTGGGAGTAAATATGTTGAATAACATCAAAAATGCGAATGGTATGGATGTTGTATGCTCCACTTTAATGGGACATCTTCACTTGTCTCAAGAGTATCTATTTTGGATAGTGTCTTACTCAACAATGGAGCAATGATCAATGTAACTTTGACTGTGTATACGAATTTGAATAATGCTACAAACAATATGAGTGTCTAAGATTAAAGCTACTAATCTCACTAATTAACATTTTGAGTTATAGCTCTAATTTCCCATCTATCAGTAACTTTTTCAATTGCTGTAGCTATTTGCACATTATAATGTGTACAACTTTTTAAAAGAAAACGAGAGACCAATATAGGTACATGCAATAGCACCATGCAATCATCCAAAAGAATTCATAAAAGAGTACTGATTATTAGAATGGCAAGCATGAGGTCAATAAGGTGGATAGGACTATGGTACTAAAAATCTGATAAAGCATGAATTAGGGCAGTATTGGTCAAGGACTATCACATTTAGAAACCAACTATTATTTTCTCAGTTTTTCAGACATTTTTAGTGATACATCATTTTTGTAAATATAAAAAAACATTCACATAATTTAACATAAGGGAAAGAGCAGTAGAATGACCTTTTCCAATAAATAACTTGAACCAGATATTTCCTAGCAGACTCCATGTTAAAGTAAATCTAGCTTCAATAAAAAGGAAACAAGCTCAAGCAAATGTTAACACATACCTCCAAAGTTCCCAAAAGTTGTCCCAGCATTCTCTTATTTCTATTAACCAAGCTTGGATCCTCATCTTTTGGCAAAACCCTAGGAAAATGCTCCATTAGTGGCATTGAATTATCCTATAAACAAAGCAAAAATCAGAAGCATTAAAACATATAGGCTTAGAAATACAATTTTCAACAAAACAAGAGACAATATCAAATTACCACCTTCGCAACTTTCTGATGTCCGTCCCTTCTGGACCAGCCCCCATGCTGCAAATCAGAAGGCTTCCTATCACTCTGATTAGCTGCACCAGTTCCTGCTTGACCTGCATCCTTCATTGCCCCTGCATGCTCAGTTATCTCTCCATCCTCCAACTTCATAACCAAATAAAACACGGTAAATTAATCTCTAATTCTAAATTTGCCAATGTAAATAAGAAAAAATTTAAGGAAAAATGAAAGAAAGATTTCCATTTAGTTAACCAAACAATCACAATTTTCTGTATTTCTAAGCTAAATACCCAATCAGTCGCAAAAATAAATTTTCTTTTTCTCTGCTCTAAATTCTCAACAAAAAAGAAAACAATATCCGAAGAAAAGTCCACCTTTAATTCTTGTACAAACTGGAAATTTCAACAAAATTAACAACTGAGCAAATCAATCAGTCGAGAAAAATACAATTTTGTTTAATTTAACTGTTGTTCCTTTTGCTTCACTCTAAAATCTCAACAAGAAAGTAAACAGTATCCGAAGAAAATTCCACCTCTAATTCTTGTGTAAACCGTAACTTTAAATGAAATTAACAATAGAGCAAATGTTTGAATTGAAGAAATACACAACATAATAAGAATTGTGCTAGGCCTAACCTTAACAACGGCCGACAAGAGTCTCCTTTTAGCCGGAGGTTGATCTTCAACGTCAGTCCTATCAGCCTGAAACTAACTTAACTCATCCTCATCAACATTACACATTCTTAACACGTGTGCATAAAAAAAAAATTAAGTAATTACCGGCCGAACAAAGCCACGTTGGCGGGCTCCATTGGCGGCGAGGTTTCGAGGGCCGGCACCAGAAAAGGCTCCTCTACGGAGTCCTCTCGGGTCCCGAAGCCTCTCAGTAATCTGTGACAAATTCAACGAACAGAAAATCCAAAAATAAATTAAAATACGTATAAAATAAAATTAAAACGATAAATTAACAGATAAAAGAAACGAAGAAGGACCTCTCGCTGCTGGCGATGGAGCTCGTCGATCTCTCGCTGGAGCTCTTCGGCACTTTTCTGATTCTCCACTGCAGTGCTTCCCATTTAGGGTTTCTGTTTTTGCTTTTACTGTAAGTTTTACTACAATTCAACGGATAAAACAGACCTGTGAAATCCTTTTTTTGGTGGTAGTGTTTCTGTTGTGACTTGTGAGTGTTGTCCCTGAAAGGAGAAAACTGAGGTTTTAATTGGGCTGAGCCCAACAAAAGATAGGCCCATGGGCCCAATACTAGAAGAGTCTTGTTATTTGAGTATCATATTAATTTAAAAAGTAATACTACACATACAACGTTTCTCATACAATATAATGTAACAAAAACTAATTAAGTAAAAGTTTATTTTTAATTTAAAATCAATCAATCATCTTTTACGATATCATTTAATGTGAGAAATGTTATATATAATATTATATGTGTAGTATTATGCTAATTTAAATTCATCAAATAAAATTAAACACATACTCTATTCCAGTATGAGTAATACTACACCCACACTTTTTTACACAAACTTATGTGGCAAAAGATGATTGGAAAAAGATTATTTAAAATTTAAAATCACCCAATCATTTTTTGTCACATAAGTTTGTGAGAGAAAATTTGTATAAAAAGGTTGTGGGTGTAGTATTATTGTTCCAAAATTAGTCTTGTCTTATTCGACTTTTATCTTAGCCTTGATACAACTCTTTAAAACTCTAAATAACATTCACAATTTGACCCTCAATCTTTCTTCATATCCCAAACTGCTATATCATCCACTTCAAAAATCTAAGACCCAAATCCTAAATATCAAGAAAGCTTTCTTGTGCTCAAAACTGACAAATGAAAAATAGGCATCTCCTTTACTATAAGCAATGAAGAAGCACACAATATAAACCCATAATATATCTATTGATGCAAGATTTACACCAATTAGAGTGATTCAATTGACCTTGGTCGAATCGGAACCAATGTGTGCGTGATTAAAGATAACCAACAATTGTATATGAATATGAATGCATAATAATGTAAAGAACACAATCAATTTTTGAAGTAGTTCAACAAGTTAGAACTTAGGCCTACGTCCATTGTTTTTCTTATTACTTTAGAGAGCTTACACGAAATATATATTATGCCTAGAAAATTTTGCTATCCCGTCTCCCATCATTAGAAAGGGTTTATATACAAGTTTCTTACAAAGGAAAAAGAGAAATTAATGGAATTATAATCAAAATAAAAGTGCAACTCCGATATTCTTGTGATTGAGCGCTAAGATCGCATTATCATTGCTGTTGATCTCATCCATTCTAAAATATCCGGGATCTAAGCTTATCTGTGATTTGTTCGAACAACTACCAAGGTTGGTCACAACTAACTTATGCTGGGTTGAGCTGTATTTCAACGAGCTTATGCTGGGTCGGACAAGTGTTGAGTAGAATTGATTCAGGGTCGAACTATATTCTCGTGGGCTTTTGACATCTCCAACCTAAATGGAAAAATCACACACAACATTTGCCCCTAGTTTTTGGTGCTCGTTTTGAGCTTCGAAGACTAATTGCCGGCTTTGACATTTAGATTGGACCTCTTCAGTTGCACGCTGACTGTAGGTCTAGTCAAGCTTCATCAATTAGCCTTAGCTTCAGTCGACGTTATCAAGACTTAAGCTTTTTTGCTAATATATCCGCGATAAACTTGGAATTTGAAATGAGGGGCATGTACGTAATTTCCATGCAGTCATGTCGCATTAAATGTAGCCGATTTTTATAGTTACTTTTGTCGCACGTGGGCGGTTACAGCTATTCATGTACGAAGTCGAGGTAACGTGCGACGATGGTTATGATTGCAAAATCCTAATGGTTGATCACCCTTTGTGGTTGATCGACACGTGGAGACGTCGAGTAGTCAAGATTGGTCAACGAATAGAGGGTCGAGATTTGTCACAAATCGACGGTCGAGGTCAAATCCTGCCCTTTCGTCTCCCATGCTCACCACTATAAAATGGGAATTTTCCTCATAATTGCAAAGTTGCAAATATTTCCATACCTCAAAGTCGGTTGCTTTCTACTATCCATCGTTGCTTCTTTAGACCTATAATGATCTTCTGGCGATTTCTCACCGTACTTCATACTCCGATAGGGCTCCTGTTCTCACTCTTCTTTATTTTAAGCTTTCTTTGTTGTTGAGGTGGCCATTGTCGTGGCCATGCTAGCTTTTTCCTTAGGGTTTCTGAGTACACCCACTGGCTTGGGTTTTAGGAGGGTTTAGGGGGGTGGCCGCCAGAATCTTGATACCTCACTTGTATCTCTTGGTTGATGTGAGCTATCCTAGATGCCTAAACTAAAAGCAATTGTGGATAAGTTGTCGATATTTCGTGCTTTGACACTTGGTTACTTCTATTTCAGGTATCTAAAGACATGCTTCTACCATGTCTTCGTCCAGTAGCCATAGTATAGATCGACTTTCCGACTCCCCGGCGACCTTGGCAATTCGCAGGGGAAGAATCCTAGGCGAGGTGTTTGAGGATATATTAGTTATAGGAGCTCAGACAACGATGCAGTAGGCTCTTCGGACCATGCCTCCGTCGAGCTTCCCCCACCTAAGGGCTCACTAGTCCCTAGACTTAGGAAAGAGCCAAGTTCCTTGATTAGCGATGAGGACCTTCAACGCATAAGGGAAATTTATGCGACTCAACTCCTGTTGAGGGCTTTAGGAGGTATTTCCCAGAAAGATCCCCCAAAGGTTAGGCGGCGATCTCTGATACTCTTTTAAGGTGTGGAATCTATTAGTAAACGACCCAGTTACGCAGCGGAAAACAAAAACATAAACTCTATGGATCATTCCTTAGAACCAAGATCCGGGTACAAAAATCACAGTTTACATTAAAATAATCAAATCTGCAAAAATCAGTTCAAGGTTTACGAAACCATACCCACGTTTGGAGGCTCCACCAATATTGTCTCTGAACGTGTTTGCTACCGATCCAAGCGTAGGATCGAACCGTAAATGTCCACACGAAGACAATCGACAAGAACCAAGGAGAGATTTGCTAGATCCTCCTTGGCCTTAAGAAATCAAGAAGAAAACAAAAGAAAGTGTTTGATTTTCAATCAAATAGTAAAGTGGCGTGGGAGAGTATTTGGGGCTTGAGGGTTTTTCCTTTTTCAATTGAAGAATGAAATAATAAAATAACACACATCTCTCATTCTTTCAACTAAAACCTTTTCTTTTATAGCCTTATTTTAGTTGCCTATTCCCATATGGAATGGGCTTGGGCTCCAACCCAAACACCCCCAAATTTGCCAAACACTCCCATTTAGATATTTTAATTTAATTCATCATTATTTCAATTAAAATCAATTAATATATATTATATATATTAACATTTAACAATAATGATAATTTATTTAAATATATGCGAACATATATTTAAACGGAATTTCACTTATTTAATTTTTCTAACAAATTAAATAAAGGCTACGACCTCAGCAAATTTAATTGCACTGTGAAATTACCAAAATACCCTTTCGCCCAAAAAGACAAAAACACCCTTCTTTCTTCTTGAGTCTTAAATTATCTTCTATGTGTGTGACCCATAGGCTCCTCATCATACCGGTAGTGTATAGTATCACGATTAACACCAATTAATCGTCTCACTAATACACAGACCAAGATTGGCCCCTAGCAAGGCATCATGGCCACCCGATAGATTTGGATTGACAAAGTAGCTACACAACGATATGGTTACCGTACAATACGATCCTTTCATCATACATTATCTCGACGAGACGAAGGCATAGAAATAGTGTTAACCTCCGATTACTCTCGATATTATGTATTCAGTTTCTGGACCAATGACCTATATTATAATCCGGATAGATCAACAACTCAATCCCACTATGGCCACAGTTTTAGTGTCATCGTCATATACTGAAGTACGTCGTGAGATAACTTCTCCCGTGCCCGGGAGTGATGAATCCTCTGTCAATCCACCATAGTCTTGATACACTCGATGCAGCCAATCACCACCGTATTGACAGCTCTGAAAAGAACTGCGTTAGGCTAGTGTCAAACTACACCAATCGGTGCACAAGGCGCTTCGGTGATCTCAAGTCTAAGGATCACATGCACCACCATTCGTTAGAGGATTTATTCCATAGACACTGGGGTTACCATCCATATGGAATCCTCTGGTGGGTCGATCCGCTGAACTTCTTTGCGGTATATCCGCCTACAACAAGCACCCATGTGTTGCACCAGGTTGTCACCAAACAACCTTGACAAGTGAGATCAATCACTGCCTTTCGACAGGGTCGTTCAACACTATGATAGCCTTACCGTATTATCTGTGCCCTTACTTCAGAATAATGTTGGGGCTACGGACCTTTCTAGAATGGCCACCATATATGCTCATAAGGTTCTCACTATCAAGATTTGAAACACTTGATACCCTCGTCACGGTTCTACCATTCTAAGGACATATATCAATACATATTGCAATAATAATGATTTACGCGATATAGAATAAAAATGCCTTTTATTATTGATTAATGAACATTATTACAAAGAGTCAATTCTACAATAATTGATTGGCCTCTAGGGCATCTACTCTACCAGAATGTCCATCCCAACTCACTTCTCCATTGTTGACATACTAAGAAGGATCGACATTGCTCCTCTCCAATTCACTGGGAACTCGTACATAATAATAATAGGAATGTATATAGCATACATGATAGCCGATTTAGGTGAGCTATCGGTGGACGAGCTTGTCCACTTGTATATATTGAAAAAGAGCCAAGACCAGACGTATTACCTCTCTAAAGTAAGGAAAGCACGTCTGAACGGTTTGGTCAAAGTCCCAAAAAAGATTGGGAATTGGGACTCCCAATATTTCTTGTACGAAGCTAGGGAAACCGACATTTTTGCCTCGGAGGCTAGTAAGTATTTCGATCTTCATGCAAGACTAAAGGTCCTCTAGCCACATAAGCGAACTAACCTCACACTTTCTTCATTTTGTAGTAAACGTTGAGCAAAAATTTCTCCCTACAGCAAGCCGAGAGTGGCTTCAGTGTTTTAGCAAGCTTCCTAGTAGCGAGCATGATGTCACCCAACTTATCACGCTTTCTCGCTTGATAGCATACGGCTTTTGCAACAGTGCCGCTAAATTCAACACAATTTTTGAGAAAGGTAAGTGTTTAGTAGCTCGCACTTTATGTCTCCACTTTAATAGGTCACTAATAACTCTGTTTTCTTTGTAGATATGTAAGTCGATAAGCCAAAGAACCTAAAGAAGAAAGCGGTAGCTCACGAGGCTACTAAGAAGCTATCGACAATCCTGGCAAAGAAATAACCCATGGATCCTACTAGGGCGACTGGGCTAGGTTCCTCGTGGCCAGGGTGAACGGGCGAAGAGCTTGGGGAAGGCCCAAGTGCAAAGAAGCCCGCAACTACTTCCAAGGCAGTTGGGCAAATAGGTACTCCCAAGCTCCCCAAAGGCTTGATGAAGAAGTACTTTGAGCTGAGAGAAGGCTCGGGGAAGAAGAAGGTGACCGAGCAACAAGAAGGCTCAAGGAAAAAGAAATTGACTGAGTAGCAAGGACGCTTAGGGAAAAAGAAGTCGATCGAGCAGTTGGAGGGCTTGGGAAAAAAGACTGTCGAGCCTGCTAGTGACTTAAAGAAAATCTTAGTTAAGAGCGCGACTAAGAAGAAGTTTATTCTGATGACGAGGACTGTCGTTCCTATTGGTAGTAGGGAAAGCTCACCCCCGTGATGCGGTAATTAAGGGGAAATCGGCTAAGGTAATTGAGGTTGATCTTGATAAGCGGATCAACGGGCTCCCCGAGCATATGGGCGTTAGAGCCTCGGCGGTCAAGGAGGTCGTTTCGGAGCAAACTTACGAGATGCTCAAGTTTGCCCCTCCTCATGAGCAGCTTGCTCGCCTTTGTAGCTATATCACCTAGGTATTGGTAGTTCGTCTTTCTCAAATTGTTTCGAGGTCTTCCCTCTTCCTCTTTGCTAATTGCTTTTCTTTTTTAGGCTAGCATGGTGACTAAGCTCTTTTTTTATAGGAGCTATCTAACCTTGGAGGGCAATCACTTAGGTTTGTAGGAAGCGAAAAAGCTTAAGAAAGATGCCTTGGTAAGGACCGAGGTGGCAGAGAAAGAGAGTGGATCGCTATGAGCTAAGCTTGAGTGGCTAAAGAAAGAGCAAGCTGAGGTCATCAAGGTCAAAGAGAGAGAGTTTCTTAACAAACTATTAGTGAAAGAGGTTGCTCAACAAAAAGCTGAGAAAGACCTATATAAAGTTGGAGAGACCTGGCACAATAGCAAGGTGCCAACAAAAAGCTGGCTTTTGAGCTTATGGTGGCTCAGAAGGCTGCGTTGAACTGTGAGGCCAAGTACTTAGATGCGTCACTCCAACTCTTTAATGAGACAGAGAACCACAAAGAAGCTGACGCAAAAGTTTTTAACCTCAAAAGAGAGGTTAAGGAATTGAAGTCGGAGGTCAAAGTCCACACTTGCGAGACGTCGGTCTACTTGGTCCAATGCCTATGGGAGGCTCATCCCTTGCTTGACTTCTCCTCTCTTCCCACCGTCTAGTAGAAAGAAATTGAGAGGATGAAGGGTGAAGCTGAGGGCTTGGGGTTTGTTTACTTAGACAGCTTTGAGTCCAACGAGAGCGAGGATGAAGAAAGAAGTGACGAAGAGGAAGAGGTCGAGGCCAAACAAGACATCGAGGACCAAACCCTGCTAGCCGCACCTCTAACTAATATGGGCGACCTTCCCCCAGGCGAGCCATGAAAAACTCTCCCCAAGCTCCTGGTCCCGAAGACGCTCTTCAAGCTCCTACTCATAAATATGCTCTAACCCTTGCAGCAAAAACTTATATATATATGTTTTTAGTTTAGTTTTTGTAACTAAACGTCAATCTATCAATGAAATTTGACATTTCCCATTTTTGTTGAGCACTAATTTTATTCCTGCGAAGTCATTTTAATCATTCTAAATGAACTTAGCATAAAAAATTTGAATTTGCTCCGAGTTATGCGTAGCTCACTTATTTAGGAACTTTTCGAACAAGCAAGAAAATCTTTCTTGTGACAACATTGAGTTTGGGTTGGTTGCCTGTCTTGCGTTTTGGTCGCTGAATTATGATCAATTTTCTTTCAATGTGTTCTACTCAAGTGTTTTTCAAGTTTTAACTTTGTCGCGTCGAGGAATGTCTCCCTTGATGAGTTGAATCATGGCATGGCTTACAGAGCTAAGCTACCTTTTTTTAAACTCTTGACTCTAAGTTTTTTAGATGTTATCGCTCAGGTCGCGATTTTGAAATAATAGATAAATAATAATAAATGAAAGGAAGTTTTGAATAATACCTCTTTATTGATAATCGAAATTTGGCCATAAGAGACCTTACATTTGATATTGGAAGAAAAAATAGAGAGAACAAAATTGAAACCCGAGCTGCTTATCAGTAGTATCTTCACAAATGCTCGGCATTCCATGCTTGCAATACAGCTTCACCATTGAGGTGTTCTAGGTGAAAAGTTCTTGGTGCGAGCTTTTCAGAGATCCTAAAAGGACTTTCTCATTTGGGCCCAAGTACCCCCAAGTTTGTATTCAGTGTACTCAAGACAACCTTTTTGAGAACTAGTTCACCCACTCCAAAGTCTCGGTTCCTAACTTTGGAATTGAAATATCTTTTAGTTTGCTGTTGATAAGAAGCAACCCCTAGCTGAGATTTAGCCCGATGTTCTTCGATTAAATCTAGTCTCAGATGAAGAAGATCGTCGTTTGTTTCCTTATCGAAGACCTCTCTTCGAAACGAACTAATCCTAACTTCAACCAAGGTCATCGCCTTGCATCGGTAAGAAAGTGAGAATGGGGTTTCTCCTTCAAGCTTCTGGCCGTCATTCTGTATGACCATAGGGCCTCAGGCAGTTTGTTTGCCCATTTTCCTTTGAGAGAGTCGAGCTTCATCTTGAGGGTGTGCTTGATCACCTTATTGATAGCTTCTACTTGTCCATTAGCTTGGGCTCAGTAGTCAGTGAAGAAGCTTTTCTTGATTGTATGGGGGATTCTGAATCTACAAATGATGTTTTTGTAGATGAAATCCTTCAGCTTGTTCGAAGTGATCGTAGCTAAAGGCTCAGCTTCTGCCCACTTGGTGAAATAGTCAACTGTGACCACCGCGAACTTTACACCTGCAGCTTGTTCAAAGTGATCATAGCTAAAGGCTCAGCTTCTGCCGATTTGGTGAAGTAGTCAATTGTGACCACTGCGAATTTGACACCTGCTTTTCCTTGAGGTAAGGGGCCTATCATATCGATCCCTCAGATCGTAAATGGCCATGGGCTTGTCAGAGTGGTCAACTCTTAGGGTAGAGCTCGCAGAATATTTATGAACCTCTGACATTTATTGCACTTTTGTATGAAGTTGGCTGAATCGTCGAAGACTGTAGAGCATTAATATCCTACCTTGTATGCTAAAGATCTACCTCCGGTGTGATTACCATAGATACCCTTATGGATTTCCTTTAGATGTACCTTGCATCCTCATGATCAACATATCGCTATAGCAAGGAGTTATAGCCTCGCTTATACAACCTGTTGTTGATAAGCGTATACCGAGTTGATTTTGCTTAAAGGGTATTGTCTTCATTTCTTCCCTCGGACACTATCCCATCTCTTAGCTACGTAGTTATTGAATCCATCCAGCTGTACCTTTGCCCTATTACCAAAACTGCTTCTTGTGATGCGAGGATGCTTGGACTTCGGAGGAATTTAACAGGAATAGAAGCAGTTGTTTCTTTGCTCATCGCTGAAGCCAGGCGAGCTAGAGCATCGGCCACTGAATTTTTCTCCTTGGAATTTGCAAAACCGCAAATGTCTTAAAACACTCAAGTTCATATTTTACCTTCCGAAGATAGGATGCCATTCTGTCCTCTTTGGCTTGATATTCTCTAGAAATTTGGTAGACCACGAGTTGGGAGTCACTATATATTTTGATTGACTCTACCCCTATTTCTTTGGCGAGGCGGATCCCCATGAGCATGGCCTCATATTCTACCTCATTGTTCGAGGCGGTAAACCCAAATCGAACTATAGCTCGAATTGGATTCCCTTCAGGACCTTCAAACAGGGTCCATTGCCATAAACTATCAAGCTTTGTGTCAGAGTAGATGCCCTAGAGCTAATCAATTATTGCAGAATTGACTCTTTGTAATAATATTCATTAATCACTGATAAAAAGGCATTTTATTTTATATCACGTAAATCATTATTATTGCAATATGTATTGATATATGTCCTTAGAATGGTAGAACCGTGACGAGGGTATCAAGTGTTTCAAATCTTGATAGTGAGAACCCTATGAGCACATATGGTGGCCATTCTAGAAACGTCCATAGCCCCAGTATTATTCTGAAGTAAGGGCACCGACAATACGGTAAGGCTATCATAGGGTTGAACGACCTTGTCGAAAGGCAGTGACTGATCTCACTTATCAAGGTTGTTTGGTGACAACCTGGTGCAACACGTGGGTGCTTGCTGTAGGCAAGTTCACTAGACTGACCCACTAGAGGATATCATATGGATAGTAACCCCAGTGTCTATGGAACAAATCCTCTAACGAATAGTGGTGCATGTGATCCTTAGACTTGAGATCACCGGAGCGTCTTGTGCACCAATTGGTGTAGTTTGACACTAGCCTAACGCAGTTCTTTTCAGAGCTGTCAATACGGTGGTGATTGGCTGTATCAAGGAGTGTATCAAGACTATGGTGGATAGAAAGAGGATTCATCACTCCCAGGTACGGGAGAAGTTATCTCACGACGCAATTTAGTAAATGACAATGACACTAAAACTGTGGCTACAGTGGGATTAAGTTGTTGCTCTATCCAGTTTATAATACAAGTCATTGGTCTAGTAACTGAATACATAATATTGAGAGTAATCGAAGGTTGACACTATTTCTATGCCTCGGTCTTGTTGAGATAACGGATGATGAAAGGATCGAATTGTACGGTAACCATATTGTTGACAGGTAGCTACTTTACTGAATCTGAATCTATCGGGTGGCCATGATGTCTTGCTAGGGGCCAATCTTGGTCTGTGTGTAGTGAGACGATTAATTGGTGTTAATCGCGATACTACACACTGCCGGTATGATGAGGAGCCTATGGGTCACACACATAGAAGATAATTTAAAAGCCAGGAAGTTAGAATGGCGTTTTCATCTTTTTAGGCGAAATGCTATTTTGGTAATTTCACATTGCAATTAAATTTGCTGAGGTCATAACCTTTATTTAATTTATTAGAAAAAATTAAATAAGTGAAATTACGTTTAAATATGTGTTCACATATATTTAAATAAATTATCATTATTGTTAAATGTTAATATATATATTAAATATATATTAATTGATTTTAATTGAGATAATGATAAACTAAATTAAATATCTAATTGGGAGTGTTTGGAAACAAGGGGTGTTTGGGTTGGAGCCCAAGCCTATTCCATAAGGGTCTGCTTGGGAGTTTTATGATAGCGGTTATGAGGGTAAACCATTGTAGCGGTTTTGAGGGGTTTTTAGTAGCGGTTTTTAAAACACCCAACCTGTGCTTGGGAGTTTATTTTCCAACGGTTCTGACAGTTTTTTTAAATGATAAATTTACATAAATGCCTATAAAGTTAAAACACTCTCTCTTTTGCTTAATTAACTTTGACAAATATAGATAATGCCTACGTTATTTGTTTTTATTTTCTTTCTCTCCAATCAAACAAGAGGCTCTCTCTGACAGTTATGATTGCTTCAACAAATTTCGTTATTAGAGGTCATTAGTTTCAGTTTGCAGTTGTATTTGGTTTGATGGAATATATTTTTGTTTCTTTCTATTAAGATTTGTAATGAAGCTCTTAAGAATAGAAGTTTGCTGTGTTGCTTTCCATTACCATCATAAGAATGGAGGAGTTAACAATTCTTGACTATCACAAATTAAACGAGTTATGTGCAGCAAATTAAAACCACTCACTCACAAATTAAAACCATTCACTCACTTCGTGTGCAGCAGCAAGAGATTTGTGTGCTAGAGAGAAGTCAATAGCAGTGAGAGAGTTGTGTGAAGCAAAGGGAGTGAAAAGGGGTTTTTTTGGGATAAAATTTTTAAACCAGCCAAAACACCCCGATTTGGGGTGTTTTATAAACCCCTCACAAATACACTACACTGGTTTTGGGGGGTTTTTAAACCAGAGAAAATCAGTCCATTAAAAATCTGGCAAGTGGGGGTTTTTAAACACCTCAAAACCAGTCTAATTAAAACCCCCCCAAAACCAGTGAAAAAAAAACTCCCAAGCAGACCCTACGGGAATAGGGCAATTAAACTTCACCTAATCACATAAAATGAATCTAAGCATGCCGAAAAAATGAAAATGGTGGTTGAACCACTCAACAAACCTCAATCAAAATCCAGTTAATAAACATAAACTTGAAGCAATGCTTAACATTTCTCAACAATAAAATTTCAACAACCCAATTCTCATCACTGATTTGTACACTTCATCATCGGCAAACAAACAACTAAAAAAAATCCCTTTTTTTTTTCTCAGTTTAAGGTGTACGTGGCGTTGTTAAACCAGAAGTCGCCAAGTACTGCTAGGCAGTTTTTAAGGCAGTTACGGGTTTCCAGCCAATATACCCTTAAACTAGTTTTGATTTTTTTTTTTTTAAACGGGTTTTAGTTTAAGGTGTACGTGGCGTTGTTAAACCAAAAGTCGCCAAGTACTGCTAGGCAGTTTTTAAGGCAGTTACAGGTTTCCAACCAATATACCCTTAAACTAGTTTTTTTTTTTTTTTTTTTAATTCTATTTCCTACCCCCCCAACTAAACATAACATTGTCCCCAATGTTTCATTATGCAAAAATCAGGAATAGAAAATACTAAAAACAACAAAGGTACGAGAATGCTCCCTGGTTAATTCGTGAAGTGTCGCTCCACAATGAACACCCGGTCTTGGACTTTTCATCCCCCATAATCTGTCAAAACAATTAAAACTGTGGTGTCCCTTATGTTAGCAAAAATTCACAACTAACTTGAAAATATTACATCCTAATCTCATCCCTTCAACAATCTACGAATTAAAAGCAACAACTAACAACTAAACAACTAAACAAAATCCAAAACCAAAATAAAACTGAGTTCAATGTTTCAAATGGACACAAAATTAAATGAAAACAAATAAACAAAAACAAAATCAAAACAGGTGCTCGGTTCAATCTTGTTCTTCCTCGTCTTCCTCTTCTTCCTCATCTTCCTCTTCTTCCTCGGAGTCCATCCACTCATCCGAGTTCCAGTCGGCCCATTGATATGCGGAAGTGTCAACATTGAGCTCCTTGAAGCTATTCGTCAGCAGCTCATGCATCATCTCAGTCTTGCTCTACCATCCAATCCTGACGTCTCTTCATGTATTTCATTAAACCCATCATTTCCTACATCATATGTTTCTGTGAACCTGTGGAGCTGGATGATGTGGCAAGGCTTGTTCTTTGCCTTTTTGCCCCTGCTCTTGGTTGCGCAGATTCCGAACGGTCAAGGTGTTTCTTGTAATATTCTGAGTCTAGAATTGGAGCAGCATGAATGCGGTGCTCGTCATCCTGAACCTTGACTCCAGCTTTAAGGCATAGGGCTGTGATGAGATGCGGAAAACCGTAACTTCCTCGTCCCGGTTTTGCTGCTAGCTTGATGTTGTTAAAAATCATGTCCCCCACATCAATTCTCTTCCCTGTGGCAATCGAGTAGAGCAACACTGCCTTCTCGTGAGTCACTGCATCAGTGCGATTCCTAGGACATTTAGCAGACAAAGTAGTGCTTGCCATGCCACCCGAGCCATCTGTACAACGCGTGCCCTTAAAAGTCTTTTTCTGTTTCTTTGACACTGCCCACTCTGCACCCGGTTTTGCAATAACTGGAAGGATTAAGCTGTCATCAATCCGTGATCTTTTGAACTGCACATACTCATCACTGAGGATTTCAGGCAAGTGAAAGAAATCATTGATCTCCTTCCCCGTAAATGGCACTTCCTCCCCTCTTACAAAAACAGCATCTTCCTTGCACTCCGGGAGATTGGCATAGAACTCCCTTACTAGTGGCTCAACAGCCAACTGCTCAGGAGCTCGCAAAATGTAACACCCCCCCTCCAGCCGGGTACCCTCTAAGTATTCCATTAGGATGGAAAAATTAGAGAATTCACGCCTGGAAGGTTGTGTATTTTAAAACGTAAATCCTGGTTATTAACATGTACTATATGAAAATAAATAAATAAAAACTTCTCCTCTCATTTATATCACTTTCTTAATCAACCTATCAAGACATGACTATATATGAAAAATATGGTTTAAAGAAAATAACAACATCAATTGTTTTAATAGTGGAAGCAAATATAAAATATCTCCCATCATTTATAAGCAAAACATATTTACTATTTCATAAAACTTAGATTATAAACATTAAACTATATACATTAAATTCAAAAGCAACATCCTTTATATAACATTATAAGTCTAGCTAGAACAAAACATGCATGCCCCCACGCCTCCTTGACCGCCACTGCTACCGCTTTAACCATTACCCTGCAAAACATGGAAACTAGGGGGATGAGTGCTAATCACTCAGTAAGGGTATCGATCATTTAACCCTATGTAACATTCTTAAACTTAGGAAGCATCTTATTTACTTGTACATGAACCAAACATTTATAACATAAAAGTAATATAACATAGCATATTCAATCCATATCATAATGCATAATATAATTCATGCAATGCTTTCCTTTAATGTTCATGAATAATGCACATCAATGTCATGCATGTATAAATAAATTTTTCTTTGAAAACCTTTTTCTTGTTTACCCGATCGGACTAAGCTGAGGCATGGATTACGGAACCTTTGGCCAATGAGCTAAGCTTAACTTATAACACAGTCCCCATGGTCATGCACGCTATGGACTGTTCATTTCTTTCGGTCTAGACATGTGCATGAGTGAGCTCAGGTTCCCCATAACATGCCAACATTTTCCATAACATTTACAAATCATTTTCCTTCACAAAAAATGCATGTCTATGTACCTTGGAAGTATTTTGCTCAAACTTGGGATCAAGTCCCACTTTTTCATCATTAATATGCTTGACATGCTTTATTCTAAAAAAAAACATACACTTTCCATATATGAACATATCATTTCATCATGGCCATATTGTGGATGCATAAGATATTCATAAAACATATCGTACTTAGGCTTGTTTATACATACACAAGCACATAATTAGGTAATACATAACATATTACACGTAACCTCCATGGTCATTCATTACATCAACTATATATGCTCATACAATCACTAAATAATCATAAAGATCACTCATTCAAACATACTTCAATACCCTTTAAGCATCATTTCCATACTTGGAATCAATCATTCGCACGTGTCGATTCAAAAAGGCATAACTTGAGTTACACACATCGGATTGATGTGATCCTAGTCTCGTTTTAAAGCTTAGAGATAGAGATACAACGTTTATGTTTAGGTCTCAACCCAGTTCAATCGTTAAGATGCCCAAAAATCACTTATAGAGTTACGGCTGTGACAGGCAACCATGGTAACATGCCTATTTTAGGGCTTTTCCTTACCTATTTACCTCCACTTACTCCCTAACCATTCTCCCCTGTGAAAACATGTTAAATGATCACTAATAACCTCCCTTGTAATATGTTAAAAAAATCATGTCACAACTAATTCCATTGATTGTCATCAAAGTTCATTGTTTTTTACAATTCACATATAAATCCATCAATTATAGCATCAAACTAAGCTCAATTGCTATTGTGTGACAAGAATTAAGGTTCCCTAATACTAACCCTAGAAACCTAATTCTTATTTCCTATTAAAAGGAGGTTTCCCTTACCTTATGTCAAGAAACCACACTCCTTTGCAAATTTCCTCCTCCTTATCTCCAATTGACCCTTAGCCTAACATAAATTATAAGGAAACTTCAATAACTTGAAATACACAATATTTATATAAGATAAGGAGTTGAACTTTACCTCCTAATATCCTTAATAAAGGGAGAAATATAAGACACTTGAGAGATTTGCAACTAAAAGACTTGAAACTTTAATGGAGAAGTGAAGAAAATATGGAAGCTTGTAGAAAACTTGAAGAAAAGAAATGAAAAGTGGTAGAAGACATGTTGGCTGACTCTTATCACCTAATATCTTCTTTGTTGCTAAAAATTATTCATTTGACATTTGTCTTTTGCATTTAATGTCCTATAACATTATTTCCCTTTTTGCTCTAAAAAATTGTCTATTAATTACTCCTTAATCCTTCATCATCTTTATCTTGTCAAGCCAACAAAATATCATTATTCTTTTACCACTTTACCCTTAAGGCATGTGCATGGTAGTTAACTTAACACATAAAAAGGAAAAGACTATTTTACTATTGGATGCATCTATGGGGTTTACATTTCTCCCCTCCTTATAGGAATTTCGTCCTCGAAATTAAGCAAATAACTCTGGGTAGCGGTCTTTCATGTCTTGCTCCACTTCCCAAGTAGCTTCTTCAACCTTGTGATTTCTCCAAAGAACTTTGACGAGTGGAATACTTTTATTCCGAAGCTCTTTAGTCTTTCTATCCAATATTTGGACTGGACGCTCCTCATAAATCAAATTCTCCTTCAATTGTACTTCCTCAACTTGTAACACATGAGAAGGATCATTTATGTACTTACGTAACAATGACACATGGAAGACATTATGCACTTGTTCCATGCTCGGTGGTAATGCAAGTCTGTAAGCTACTTTCCCAATCCTTTCTAGTACTTCAAAAGGACCAATATATCGTGGACCAAGCTTTCCTTTTCTACCAAATCTCATAACATGTTTGTATGGGGCAACCTTAATAAACACTTTGTCCCCTACTTGAAATTCCACTTCCTTTCTCTTCAAGTCTGCATAGCTCTTTTGGCGATCCTGGGCTTGTTTCATTCTCTCTCTAATTAACTTGATATCTTCAATCATCTTTTGAGTCATTTCTGGTCCTAAGGCTTGAACCAAAGACTCCTTCTCTCCTACTTTATCCCAATACAAAGGTGATCTGCATTTTCTCCCATATAGAGCTTCATATGGTGCCATCTGGATAGTAGCCTGATAACTGTTATTATATGCAAATTCCATTAATGGAATTATATCACTCCAAGTCGCTTTATGATCCATACAACTGGCCCGTAACATATCTTCAATCACCTGATTGGTTCTCTCAGTTTGGCCATCTGTTTGGGGATGATAGGCCGTACTAAAAGCTAGCCTTGTACCTAGCACCGTTTGTAATCCATGCCAGAAGGCTAAAACAAATCTTGAATCTCTATCTGACACTATTGTCTTGGGCACACCATGCAACCTCACAATTTCTTTTACATAAATTTGACCCAACTGATCTAAAGTAGTTGTATCCTTCACTGGTAGGAAGTGCACTGACTTAGTAAGTCTATCCACAATCACCCATAGCGCATTATAACCTTTTTGTACTCTTGGGAGGCCAACAATAAAATCCATAGATATGTCTTCCCATTTCCATTCAGGAATACTAAGAGGCTGTAATAATCCCGATGGTCGTTGGTGTTCAACTTTAACCTGCTGACAAATTAAACATTTAGCCACATAATCACTGATATCTTTCTTCATACCTGACTACCAGTAGCTTTTCTTCAAATCTTGGTACATCTTTACACTCCCAAGATGGGCTGTATAAAGTGTATCATGTGCTTCTCTAAGAATTTTACTCTTCAGCTCTCCATCTTGAGGAACACACAACCTATCTTTAAATTTCAGAATACCATTCACTACTCAAAAATCTTTCTCTTTGCCCTCATTTACTCGCCTGTAGATTTCCTTACAAGAATCATCAACTACTTGTTTTTCTTTGATCTCCTCCATTAAAGCAGATTTGACTTCCAATCTAGCACATCCTCCAAATACAACCTCAATTTCCTCCGTAAGAATTTCTTGCTGCAACTCTTTTTGTACTGTGATATGGAATAGAGGAACTTTCCGGCTTAAGGCATCTGCTACTACATTAGCTTTCCCTGGATGGTACTTGATTTCACAATCATAGTCTTTGACTAACTCTAACTATCTTTGCTGCCTCATATTCAACTCTTTTTTAGTGAAGAAATACTTTAAACTCTTGTGGTCCGTGTAAATATTACTCTTGACTCCATATAGGTAATGACGCTAGATTTTTAAGGCAAACACCACTGATGCCAATTCTAGATCATGTGTAGGGTACCTTAGTTCATAATCTTTCAGCTGTCTAGAGGCATAGGCTATTACCTTCCCATTCTGCATCAATACTGCTCCAAGACCACTATGTGAAGCATCGGTATAAATGTCATAATCAACACCCTCCTCGGGCAAAGCTAAAATGGGAGCTGTGGTCAATCTCCTCTTTAACTCCTGGAAACTCTGTTCACATAAATCTATCAACCGAAAGGGAGTCTCATTCTTGGTAAGTGCAGTGAGTGGACGAGCAAGTTTAGCAAACCCTTGCACAAATTTTCTATAATACCCAGCCAAGCCCATAAAACTCCCCACCTCCTTCACTGTCGTTGGCCTTTTCCATTCAAGTACTGCTTCTACCTTACTAGGATCCATCGATATGCCTTCCTTGGAAACCACATGACCAAGAAACATTACCCGATCCAACCAAAACTCACATTTGGAGAACTTGGCATACAATTGCTTCTCCCTTAATCTTTGCAATACAAACCTCAAATGCTGCTCATGTTCTTCATTTGTTTTAGAGTAGACCAAGATATCATCTATAAACACCACAAGAAACTTATCTAAACAGACATGGAAAACCCTATTCATCAAGTCCATAAATACTGCTGGTGCATTGGTCAAGCCAAAAGGCATCACAACAAACTCATAGTGTCCATACCTAGTTCGGAAGGCAGTTTTCTGAATGTCATTCTTTGCAATTTTGACTTGATGGTAGCCCGATCTCAAATCAATTTTTGAGAACACTGAAGCACCTCGTAATTGATCAAATAAGTCGTCGATACGAGGCAATGGATATTTATTCTTCACTGTCACCTTATTCAGCTCCCGATAATCTATGTACATCCGAAGGGATCCATCCTTTTTCTTGATAAACAGAATTGGAGCACCCCATGGTGAATGATTCGGTCTGATAAAACCTTTATCTAATAACTCCTGAAGTTGCTTCTTTAACTCTTGGAGTTCTGCTGGAGCCATTCTATACGGAGCTTTTGAAATTGGTGCGGTACCCGGATCCAATTCTATACAACATTTTACTTCTCCCTTTCTGGAGGCACACTTGGTAATTCGTCTGGAAATACATCCACAAATTCCCGAACTACGGGCATATCATACACACTAGGACTTGGAGTCTTTGCCTTATTCACTACATGAGCTATATACCCCATACATCCTTTTCTCAACATCTTCCTCGCTTTGATGGCACTTATCATACCGCTAAGTACGCGACCCTCTCCAAAATTAAACTTATCCCCATTATCTAAGTTAAATCTAACCCTTTTGTTGCGACAGTTTATCTCTGTTCCATACCTACCTAGGAAATCCATGCCTAGGATAACATCAAAATTGGGCATATCAAAAATAATCAAGTCAACCTTTAACTCTCGTCCATCAATAACTATTGTTTCCCCAGAAAGAACCTCACTAGTTACTACATTTTTCCCATCTGGCAACTCTATCTTTAAGAAATCCTAACCTTAACAACTCCATATGAAATAAAAGAGTGGGTAGCTCTTGAGTCAATTAAAGCATATAATGGGACAGAGTGGAAATATAACTGACCATTAACTGTTGATGGGTTGACTTCTGCTTGGCTTTGAGAGACAGTGAATACTCTAGCATTAGCTCCTCCAATTGTTTGAGTTACAGGGGGACGAGGATTTCGACAATCTCTTGCCAAATGCCCTGGTTGTTTGCACTTGAAACACACATTTTTCCCCATTAAACATTCCTCTTTATGCTGCTTGCCACATTTCTGACAATAAGGGAGATTATTCTTCTTCTGTTGTTGCCTTTTACCCTTCCAATTCTTTTTATTTACCCGAGGCTGAAAGTTCTTCTTGTTCTTACTGTCTTTGGCAAGGGAGAGGGCTTCATCACTACTCTTTTGTGGCTCTGAAAGAAGATTATTTGCGACAACCACTGGTTTGGATTGTTGAACAGCTCTATTGACATACACTTCTGCCCGCAGTGCTCGATTCAAGGCTTCACCATATGTCTGTAGAGGTTGAGCACCCGTCATAACATCTCGAGCTATCTCAGGGTGTAACCCATTTACAAATCTCTCCATTCTCGCCAGAGGAGTACCAACCATAACAGGAGCAAATCGAGCTAATGAGTTGAATAGAGTAGAATACTCCTTAACTGTCTTACTTCCTTGCTGCATATTCATAAACTCTTGAGTCTTAACAAACAACATATCTGTTGTCCTATACTCTGCATCAAACAACCCTTTAAAATCACCCCAAGTAAGAGTAGCAATATTATGAGTCTGTTCCATTAATTCCCACCAAATTCTAGCATCACCCCGTAGCAAAAAGGTGGCATATCGAATCTTTTCTCGATCTGTCATCGTAAATAATGCTATTGCCCTCTCTACTGCTTTAATCCATTCCTCGGCTACTGATGGATCAGTAGTGCCACTGAATTCAGGTGGCTGGTGCTTGCTTGGGAGCCCATAAATAGGTTCCAGTTGTGCTTGAAAAGTTGCGAGTGTTGATGAACTAGGCCCCCGCACCCTCCCGATTTGGAGGTGGTACAGTCCATATTCGATTACCTAAGGCCTCCCTTATTGCCGCCCTCGGATCATATCTCCCATTGTGGCAACATCCAACCCTGTTGTAACATTTGGATTGGTACCTACAGGTGGAGTTAGAGTCCGCTTACCTCGCCTGGATCTAGTTTCTCGACTCATCCTGACACTTATGGAATCAAAAGAAATGAACAAACTCCGTTAGTTCATCAACTTAAACTTAAACAAGTAACGGAAAAACTTACAAGAGCCTAACTTACGAGGGCATGTCAATGTAGCATGAGGGACATACAAAAACTGCATAAAATAATAATCTAGTTCCATAAAATAGAAAATGTCTCTTAAGTACCGTAACCTGCTCGATACCAAACGTAACACCCCCTTCTCCAAAGCCCTGGGTACCCTCTAAGTATTCCATTAGGATGGAAAAATTAGAGAATTCACGCTGGAAGGTTGTGTATTTTAAAACGTAAATCCTGGTTATTAACATGTACTATATGAAAATAAATAAATAAAAACTTCTCCTCTCATTTATATCACTTTCTTAATTAACCTATCAAGACATGACTATATATGAAAAATATGGTTTAAAGAAAATAACAACATCAATTGTTTTAATAGCGGAAGCAAATATAAAATATCTCCCATCATTTATAAGCAAAACATATTTACTATTTCATAAAACTTAGATTATAAACATTAAACTATATACATTAAATTCAAAAAGCAACATCCTTTATATAACATTATAAGTCTAGCTAGAACAAAACATGAATGCCCCACGCCTCCTTGACCGCCACTCGCCGTTACCGCTTTAACCATTACCTGCAAAACATGGAAACTAGGGGGATGAGTGCTAATCACTCAGTAAGGGTATCGATCATTTAACCCTATGTAACATTCTTAAACTTAGGAAGCATCTTATTTACTTGTACATGAACCAAACATTTATAACATAAAAGTAATATAACATAGCATATTCAATCCATATCATAATGCATAATATAAGTCACGCAATGCTTTCCTTTAATGTTCATGAATAATGCACATCAATGTCATGCATGTATAAATAATTTTTTCTTTGAAAACCTTTTACTGTTTACCGATCGGACTAAGCTGAGGCATGGATTACGGAACCTTTGGCCAATGAGCTAAGCTTAACTTATAACACAGTCCCCATGGTCATGCACGCTATGGACTCTTCATTTCTTTCTCCTAGACATGTGCATGAGTGAGCTCAGTTCCCCATAACATGCCAACATTTTCCATAACATTTACAAATCATTTTCCTTCACAAAAATGCATGTCTATGTACCTTGGAAGTATTTTGCTCAAACTTGGGATCAAGTCCCACTTTTTCATCATTAATATGCTTGACATGCTTTATTCTAAAAAAAAAACATACACTTTCCATATATGAACATATCATTTCATCATGGCCATTTTGTGGATGCATAAGATATTCATAAAACATATCGTACTTAGGCTTGTTTATACATACACAAGCACATAATTAGGTAATACATAACATATTACACGTAACCTCCATGGTCATTCATTACATCAACTATATATGCTCATACAATCACTAAATAATCATAAAGATCACTCATTCAAACATACTTCAAAACCCTTTAAGCATCATTTCCATACTTGGAATCAATCATTCTGCACAGGTCAGATTCAAAAAGGCATAACTTGAGTTACACACATCGGATTGATGTGATCCTAGTCTCGTTTCAAAGCTTAGAGATAGAGCTACAACTTTTATGTTTAGGTCTCAACCCAGTTCAATCGTTAAGATGCCCAAAAATCACTTATAGAGTTACGGCTGTGACAGGGCAACCATGGTAACATGCCTATTTTAGGGCTTTTCCTTACCTATTTACCTCCACTTACTCCCTAACCTTTCCTAACCATTCTCCCCTGTGAAAACATGTTAAATGATCACTAATAACCTCCCTTGTAATATGTTAAAAAAATCATGTCGCAACTAATTCCATTGATTGTCATCAAAGTTCATTGTTTTTACAATTCACATATAAATCCATCAATTATAGCATCAAACTAAGCTCAATTGCTATTGTGTGACAAGAATTAAGGTTCCCTAATACTAACCCTAGAAACCTAATTCTTATTTCCTATTAAAGGGAGGTTTCCCTTACCTTATGTCAAGAAACCACACTCCTTTGCAAATTTCCTCCTCCTTATCTCCAATTGACCCTTATCCTAACATAAATTATAAGGAAACTTCAATAACTTGAAATACACAATATTTATATAAGATAAGGAGTTGAACTTTACCTCCTAATATCTTTAATAAAGGGAGAAATATAAGAAACTTGAGAGATTTGCAACTAAAAGACTTGAAACTTTAATGGAGAAGTGAAGAGAATATGGAAGCTTGTAGAAAACTTGAAGAAAAGAAATGAAAAGTGGTAGAAGACATGTTGGCTGACTCTTGTCACCTAATATCTTCTTTTTTGCTAAAAATTATTCATTTGACATTTGTCTTTTGCATTTAATGTCCTATAACATTATTTCCCTTTTTGCCCTCAAAAATTGTCTATTAATTACTCCTTAATCCTTCATCATCTTTATCTTGTCAAGCCAACAAAATATCATTATTCTTTTACCACTTTACCCTTAAGGCATGTGCATGGTAGTTAACTTAACACATAAAAAGGAAAAGACTATTTTACCCTTGGATGAATCGGTGGGGTTTACACAAAAACATGTCCCAACGTCTCCCTCTACTCTAGTCAAAGGCTTGAGTAGCGGTTAAACCGCGCTCCAGAATAATCCCCTTATCCTTTCTTTGGATTGCCGCCTCATACCTTTTCCGGGCTTCATCATTCACAAACCGAGTGTCAACACTCTTCCCTTTACTCTTACTCTTGCCCTTGTATGGTTGCTTAACTTTCGGAGCCATTGTTCACAACTTAACTTCAATCCAAAAAAAAATTCACCCAAAAAAAATTAGACCTAGTTGTTCAACACAATTAAGTCAATCCTGTAAAAACAACCAACACTTCCAAAAATTCGCAATTCACCCCCCAAACTTCAAATTTTCAATTGAACACAAACACTCCAAAAATTCAAAACCCACACTCCTAACAATCAATTAATGCACAAACTACTCTTCTTTAATCAATATCACAACTCAAAATCACCCAATAATTCACAAATCAATCGCAATAAAATTCTCAGATCTATGATTAGAGACTTGAAATTTTTCGATAAAAAGCTTTGGGTTGTTGAGATCTTACCAAAATGAAGTAGTATTCGCCATCAATTGAACCGGAAACAACCCAGATTGAAAAGCCCCAAATTTTTTATTCGAAAATTTTCGTGAAATTTTCGCGAAAATTGTTGTTGAAACGGGTTGTTTTGGTATTTAGGAATGTTATGGAGTAAGAAAATTTGTTGGAAAAGCACTAAGGAAGCAAAAGATGGAAGTTTGAAAAATTCTCTCTCAAGTGAACATGCAAGGCGGCGTGAAGAATGAAAAAGAAAAGTGAGTATTTATAGAAAAGCTTCGTCGCCGCGGCGAAGAAGAAACTTCGCCGCGGCGACGTTCTTCGTTCATGAACCCTAAAAAATTTCCCAAGTTTCGCCGCGGCGAAGAAATTTTCTTCGACGGGCCGAAAGCTTCCTGAGGATACAAGGCTTTCTTCACCCCGGCGAAATGCCTTAGCCAAATTTCCACAAATTTAATTCACCTTCTTGGCCGCGGCGAAGACAATTCCTTCACCACAGCAAAAACGTCCAGGAGCTAACTCTTATTTTCAGGTTTCTTCGCCCCGGTGAGTGTATTCTTCTTTCTTGGGTACAACCCTCTTCCATATGCACTCTTATGGACTGTACCAATTCTTCTTTCTTATTCTTAGGCCGCTCACTAAAGGTGGCGTGCATGTGGGGAAAATTCTTCTTGTCACTCACGGGTTCCCCATCGCAACAACCTTTTCTTCTTTTTATCTTTTTACACTTCTTTAAATAAAATTCAGATTTGAACTTCTTTAATATTCTCATTTCTTTCTATTTACTCTTTAACATTCTTTAGTGCTTTTTTATGCTCTTATGAGTATGTATGCATGTAGATGGTTTCATGCTTATATTTCTTCCTAAATTCACATGTTTAGATGCAATAATGCAATATGGAATGCAAACATGTCATTCTCTACCATCTACAAACTCATCTCAATATAACACATAAATATACTCATACAAACACTTCTCTTTGACATTTCATCAAACAACTTATGTGCACAAAGTAACTCTAATTTAGCTACACTTCTATATCTTTTCTAAGCCACCTAAAATTGGGAATAAAACCCTCCATATTTAACGCCAAACCTGTCCAAAATATGCACTCCAAAATTTCCACTCCAATTCTTCCAAACTTTATCCAAACATTCATCAAACATCAAATACACCAACACAACTTCTCATGGATAAGTTATAATCATCATTTAACACCAAATCCATTAACAATTCTTCATATAAAACATATATATGCATAAAAGAAATTCTCTACACAATATTACTTAAATCATACTTAGGGTAGGATTTACTTACCTTATTTGTGAGCAATCCAACACTTTAAAAATCTTCTTTGATCCAACTCCCTTTCTCTTAAATCCTATGAACATAAATCATCAAAATTCTACACTTTAAAAATTAAAACTCACTTCTTGGTGCAAGGATCTTACCTAAGGATGCTTAGGATTGAAAATCCACTCAAAAGTACCCAAAATCTATGAATTTCCCTTGAAGAAGAATTGAAGAAATTGAGAGAATATGAAGGTGAAGGGGGCGTGAAAATGGGCAAAGAGTGGCTAGGGTTTCACTCTTCAATCCTTGATATAACATAATATTATATATTAGTTTCCCATTTTGCCCTTGCACTTTCTTTAAAATTCTATCTATGTCCTTTAGTCAATTACCATAATGCCCTCATTTTATTAACTTCTCCATGCTATTCTATCTCTTTTCACTCCCCACTTTTTCAACTAATTTTGAGTGAAAATACCATTTTACCCCTAATAAAATTTTAAGGCATTTTCTTCATATTTTCTCAAAATAACTTTAACAAAAATCAACTAAGGGTATAAGGACATAAGTTAAGCTATGTACCTCAATGTGGGCATTATAGAGGCCTTCCTTCTAGTGCCAAAATATTGATGCAAGATTTACACCATCCAGAGTGATCTGATTGACCTTGGTGGAATCGAAACCGATGTGTGCATGATTAAAGATAACGAGCAATTGATATGGATATGGATGCATAATAATGTAAAGAACACAATCAATTTTTAAAGTGGTTCGGCAAGTCAGAAAATAGGCCTACGTCCACTGTTTTTCTTATTGCTTTAAAGCGCTTACAAGAAATATATTATGCCTTTTATATACAAGTGTCTTACAAAGGAAAGAGGGAAATTAATAGAATTACAATCAAAATAAAAGTGCAACTTCGATATTCTCGTGATTCAGTGCTAAGATCACGCTATCATTGTTGTTGATCTCATCCATTCCGAAATATCCGAGATCTAAGTTTATTTGTGATTTGTTCGAACAACTACCAGGGTTGGTCGCAACTAGCTTATGCTGGGTCAAGTTGCATTTCGACGAGCTTATGCTGGGTCGGACAAGTGCTAAGTTGAACTAATTTTGGGTCCAACTATATTCTCGCAGGCTGTTGACATCTCCAAGCTTAATGGAAAAATAACACACAACAATATCATTATGAAAATTGTTTTAAAGAGTATAATTGGAAATAAAGGTTAATATAGTTATAAACAAAATCTTATGCCAAACCAAGCAAATTCTACTGATATCATATAAAAAGGAGAAGAAAATTTAGGTTGCTAAGGTTTTTTATTTTTTGTACTTTTCCCCTTAAAATCTACAAACTATAAAGAATAATCAAATCAAGCCTTCAATATCACATCTTTCTTTTTCTGTATTTACTAGTTATAACTGACCCATAATCAATCTTTTTTTTTTCAACTTGAAGCAATTTGTTATCCAACCGTTTCTCTAATTTTTTTTTCTTTTGGATAAACCCAATAATTATATAGAAAAGAAAAAAAAATAAATAAAGAATACATAAGAGAGGGGATAAAAAAAAAACCCTCAAACCTGCTTACCTTGGACAGACCTAAGGAAGAAGCAAAAAGAAGCTCAGGAACAAAGGATGTACAATCCTTTACAACAGGCCCACAAAACATGTTAGAGTAGGTGTCTTAGAGCCAATCAATTATTGTAAAATTGACTCTATAATAAATGTTTATTTATCAATAAAAGGCATATTCTTCTATATCGTGTATGTAATGATATATGTCCTTAGGATGGTGGAACCGTGACAAGGGTCTCAAGTGTTTCAAATCTTGATAGTGAGAACCCTATGATCACATATGATGGCCATTCTAGAAACGTCCATAGCCCCAGTATTATTCTGACCAACGACACAGATAATACGGTAAGACTATCATAGTGTTGAACGACACTATTGAAAGGCAGTGACTGATCTCACTTGTCAAGGTTGTTTGCCGACAACTTGGTGCAAAACATGGGTGCTTGCTAAAGGCAAGTTCACTGGACAGACCCACCAGAGGATTCCATATGGATGGTAACCCTAGTGTCTATGGAATAAATCCTTTAACAGATGGTGGTGCATGTGATCCTTAGACTTGAGATCACTAGAGCGCCTTGTGCACCAATTGATGTAATTTGACACTAGCCCAACGTAGTTCTATTCAGAGCTATCAATACGGTAGTAATAGGCTACATTAAGAAGTGTATCGAGACTATGGTGGATTGACAAAGGATTCATCACTCTTGGGTATGGGAGAAGTTATCTCACTAGGTAATTCAGTAAATAGCAATGAAACTAAATCTGTGACCACAGTGGGATTGAGTTTATGCTCAATCCAATTTAATATTCCTGTCATTGGTCTAGTAATTGAATACAAACATGTTGAGGATATCTGAGGTTAACACTATTTCTGTACCTCAGTCTCGATGAGATAACAGTTGATGAAATGATTTAATTGCATGGTAACCATACCGTTAATAGGCTACAGTTTTGCTAAATCCGAATCTATCGGCTGGCCATGATGCTTTGCTAGGGGCCAATCTTGGTCTGCGTGTAGTGAACGATTAATTGGTGTTAATCGCGATACTACTCACTACCGATATGATAAGGAGCGTACGGGTCACACACTTAGAAGATAATTTAAGAATCAATTTGTGAGAAGGGTATTTTCATCTTTCAAGATAAAAAGATATTTTGGTAATCTCACAGTGCAATTAAATTTGCTGAGGTTGTTGGCTGTATTAAATTTTAATATTAAAATTAAATTAGTGAGATTATATTTAAATATATCTATGTATATATTTAAATGAATTATTATTATTAATTAATGTCAATATATTATTATATATTAATTGATTTTAATTATAATAATAAAATACCATAAAGGGTGTGTTTGGTTGCAAGGGTGAACTAGGGTTGGAGCTCATGGCTATTCCTAAGTGGAATAGGGTTTTAATTATTGCACTATATAAGTGCAACTTAAAATTAAAACAAGTAAATATTATTCATTCAATTAAAACCCTAGCCACCCTATCTCTCTCTCTCTCTCAAGAAGAAAACTTTTCTTGTTCTTCTTTCTTGATTCTTGAAGCCCTTGATTGTTCTAGCAAAATAATCAAGAGTTCTACGGATTATTTTTGGGTGGACTTCCGTGAGTACGATCCTACTTTGGATCGATTGGTGAAAAAATCACGTGAAGCATGAGCGGTGAAGCAAGTAGATGGTGAACGAATGCAAGTGAATAGTATTCTTATCCGAAATCAGAGATATTTGAAGGAGCCTCCAAATGTTCTAATCCTTGAATGGATTTACTTTATACAGATTTTTGTTTATAAACATGTAAACGGTATAATCTATACTTGGATCTAGGCAAAGAAAGATAATTGATTTACCGATTGAATTTTTGTTTTCCGCTACGTATGGTAGATCAATTACTTACAGTGGTATCAGAGCCTCGATATTAGATTATATTGCTTAATTGATGTTTGATAACACGTATATTTTTTTGATGACATGTTATTGCATGATTTGAAGTGTTTTTTAAATCTAGAAAAAGTTTTTATGTTGAATGTCTTAATTAATCAATTGATTAAATAATGTGTTGATTGAATGTGTATTGGTTGGTTGGTATCCTAGTTGAATGTTTAAGCATTCGATTTGATTTGGATCCGTGTCATTATGTGAAAAATTACAAAAGACGTCACTGTGCCTGATTCACTGTTTTGAGGCATTAGTTGCGGCGAAATAACACTTCGCCGTGGCGAGATGCAAAAAGTGAACCTGGTCGTGGTGAAATTCCGAAAAAGTTGATCTAGCCACGACATAAAACTGTAGAACGATTTGTGTTTTCTGGAAGTTTACGATCGCCGCAGTAAAATAAAACTTCACCGCAACGACCATGTATGCATGAACTTCGCCAAGGCAAAGAAGTTCTTCGTCACGGCAAGAAACCTACTGTTCCATTTTTGCTTTCTGTTTTTCGCACAGGGGCTAAATTGTAGATTTTTGAACCTCTAAAGCCAATATTCATTCTGCACGTTTAAGATGGTAACTTGATAATTCAACCCACACAATTCAAAAATTGATTGTTTTTGAATGTATGCAATGTTCTTGTTTGATAATTGCATGGTGCCTTGTACATGAGCCTTAGACCTATTGTTTATTGTTTATTGGGTTTGTTTGTAATTTTTATAAACAAATAGGACCTGCGTGTCCTGCCTCTCTCTTTTAAATCTCCATGTATTTCTTCTCCTCATCTCACTCCCCTCGTATGAAACGCGAGGTTTCTATTTTATTGATGTAAATTAGAATATGATTTTTATTATAAAATTATTTGTAATGATCATGAAGAAGAAATGAATGAGCTATGAAGAGGAATGACTTGAAGACCCAAGATTAACTTTTAAACCCTAGGTTGACCTACCGATTCCTCTAGGCTCAAGGAAATCAGTTTTAGTGGGCTATGTACCGGCATGTTTGATAATCCAAGGATTATACTATTTTATTGAGGCTTTTTGGCCAGATTTTGGATACCTCTTATGTCGTTTTTGCCTAAATTGCAACTTAATTTCATATGTTTTATGTTTCAGGCCAAAACATGCACTTTGAGCAAATAATGAGCGGAATTGAGTTTCTGGACCCAGAAGCAAGTGAATATCAGAATTTGGGGAAGTTCTGAAGCGGGTTTGAAGCACTATGAAGCTTGTTCCCATGGGAGAGCATTGAAGATTGAAGATTCGAGCAAGGAAGCAAGCGGAGGGCAATTCCGTAAATTCAGAATTGTTTAGGAAGGTTCGCCGCGGCGATAAACTCTTGGGAATTCGTTGTCGCGACAAAGTCTGTGATTTCTAGTTTTATTCAAAATGCACAGTTTTATTTTAGGAAATTTTTTAGGTTTTTGGACCGATATATAAGAAAAACTTAGCCATTTTTAGGAGGGTCGTCACTTTTAGAGTAAGTTTAACATTTTGGGAAAGAAGGAGAGAAGACTGAGATTGAACTTTGTGGATTCATCAATAGGGAAGATCTTTATTCTCTTTTCTTAGTTTCAATATGTTGAATACATTGCTCACTGTTTTTACTTTGATTTGTGTTAATTTTAGTATGAACTAACTCATCTTGGGTTAGGGTTTTGATGTAATTTGGGACTTCTATGTTTAATCGATGAATTAGTGTTGTTTCTACATTCTATTGCATGGATTTTGTGATTTCTCTTGTTTTTCTTGAAAGTGTTTATTGAACATGATGAGATTGAGAAATGACTCATCTATGAGCTTCTTACGGAAATCACCATTGTTGTATTGAACGCTAAAGATAGGTTTGAGAATCAATGAAATCAATCTAGGACTCTATTAGCTTAATGAACTTGGATCTATTAATCTTCAAATTATTCGGTGCGGAAGCTTAATAGGGAAAAGTAGGAATTCATAGCCTGAGAAGATATGTTTTACACATTAGGGAGTTCGATTTACAATCCGTGCATGTGAGTGTAGAAGTAGCATAATTCGTAGATTAATTCATAGAATCCTAATGAAGTCAAAACCCTAACCGTTTGTTTTACTTAATATTAATCTTGCTTTAATCTTGTTTTCATTAATTAGCCTTTTAATTGCATAGTAAATTTTGCTTTCATTTTAGTTTAAGTTTCTCCCGTAAATCCTAACACTTTTTGGTTTCTCCAACTTGAAAACAATTAGGAAAATCAGTGCTTAACAACCAATCCTCGTGGGAACGATACTTTACTTATCACTTCATTACTTTCTACGATTCGTGCACTTGCTATACATTGCATGTTTGTCAAAAATACGCATCAAGTTTTTAGACTTCGCTGCAGTGAAGTTCTTAATTCAATTGTAAAACCCAGTTGATGCCATGGCGAAGAAAAATTCTAGTGAAAATGTCACCGCGGTGAACTTTCCTTAGCACAATTCCACAATACTGTTTATGTTGCTGATAAGCGTATTTTACACTATGATTTTGCATTGAATTTTGATAGGATTTAGGATACTTTTCATACAATTTGGGCCATAATTGCTACCTAATTCTATTAATTTGTCTTTGTAGGCCTAAACGATGATTTTTAGCATAAATGACAGTTTTGAGCGTAAATTGTGTAACTTGAGCTTGAAAACTCGGAATAACCTGAATTTAGAAGCTTTGGAAAGCTAAGAAGAAAAGCTACAACGTTCATGTTTTGGGTTTTTCCTAATTCTGACTGGACAAAGGTGAAAACTTGGCTTGAAGTCGTGAAAAGGACGCTGGGAACTGAAGAAAAACGTCTTTGGACGTGCTTCAGTATTTCTGCCATAACTTGAGCTGTAGACCTCGGATTGTGCTGATTCTTGAACGACCAGAAAGATAATTGAAAGGGCTACAATGCATATGTTTGACACTTTTTCAGATTCTAACTATATCATGCTCAAATTGGGTCTGTAAGTCTTCACCGCGGCGAGGAAAAATCTTCGCCGCGGCGAAATTTGCGTCAGATGCAAAAATAAAACGACGCGTTTTGGCTTCCTAGGGCTTCGTCCTTAAGTGAGAGAGGTATAAATTAGAGCGAAAAGGAAGAGAAAAGGGGGCTTGGTTCGTGATTTGGGAGGCAGCTCATGGAAGGAGAAGATTATTGAAGATTTGGGCTTCAAATTAGAGAAGATTTCTCCATCTTTTGCTTGCTTTTCAATGATGAATCTTGATTCAGTTTGTTTTTTGTTGTTTTATTTCGTTTTTTAGTATGAACTGAGTTGTTTAGCTAGGGTTTGATGTAATCTTGATACAATGATTCAAATTTATATGGATTGAATTACTTTGAGTTTTAATTTCATGATTGAGTGTTTATCTCTTTGTTTAATGTCTTTTGGATGCTTGATCACCATTCAAATGTGTGTTGTTCACAATGAGACTGAGAAGTGATTTGTGATTGTGCCTCTTGGGGATAAATACCATAGATTAGCAAACGCTAGAGATAGGTTTAGCGATCTATGAAATCTAGATAGAATTCCACAAAGCTTAAAATCCTTTGAACTATTAATCTTCATTTTGTTGGGTGCGGAAGCTTAATAGGGATGAGTAGGGAAATGTAGCATGAGAATGTATGTTTTACAACTTAGGGAATTCGATTTTCAATCAAGGAATTAGAACTTGGGTAATAGATTCTATGATTTGGGTTAGCGTATTTAGGTGAATTCAACACCCTAGCATTTGTTTTAGAATTGTTTAATTAGTTAAGTTGTTGGGTTTTGCATTTGTATTTAGTTTGTTAATCTTCCATCAATCCAATTTATTGTTGCTTCAATTAGGACTTAAACTAGAAAAATCGGTAATTAGTAACACTATCCTCGTGGGAACGATACTCACTCATCACTTTATTACTTTTTGCGACTAGTATACTTGCTATTTTTTGCATGTTGTAGTAAACACGCATCAAGTTTTTGGCGCCGTTGTAGGGATAGTTGATTATTAATATTGATAGTATCTAGTGTAGTGCTAAATTGAAGCTTTTATTTCATTTTTGTAGTTAATTGTAAATATTGTATAGTCTTAAGTATGAGAATTGACATTACCTCTTTCGTGCAAGGCAACGATGAATCACTATATGAAGCTTGGGAGAGGTACACGGAGTTGTTAAGGAATTGTCCACATAATGGTCTACCGTTTTGGAGACAAGTCCAAATATTTTACAATGGGTTGCTACCAAATATTCAAATGATGGTAGATGTGGCAGAGTGGAGCCTTAAATAACAAGACCCCGAAGATGCTTATGAATTGCTTAAGTTGATGGCCAACAATAACTACCAAAGACCTAATGAGAGAGCAATGCCGAAGAGAACAATGGGTCTACATGAAGTTGACGCGTTCGACACATTATCTGCACAAATTGCACCATGTCAAAGCCAATTGGGAGGTATGAATGTAAATTCTATTCACTCACCTTTTATAACTTGTGAATTTTGTGCAGGAAACCATGAGAGTGTGGAATGCCAATATGGAAACCAGTTATTCTTCTCAACAACCGAGCAAGTGAATTACGTGGTTAGTTCACAAAGGCTGCAAAGTGACTCCTTCTCCGATGCTTACAATCTTGGTTGGGGGAATCACCCAAATTTGTCCCTGGAGCGATCAAAGCAATCAATCAAATCAAAGGACAATGCCAAACCATCAACCAGTGGTGAATCATCAACCATGTGAGCAAAGAATGTCGAAATTGGAAGATATATTCGAAGAGTTCATGCAAGAAACCACAAGTTTTATGAATGAGACACACTCAAACTTCATAAATCAAGGAGTGTCCATTCAAAATTTGGAGGTTCAAATGGGGCAATTGGTTGAACAACTGACAGAGAGATCTCAAGGTTCTTTGCCGAGCACAACGGTCACAAATCCTGAAGAACAATTAAATGTCATACCATTGAGGAGAGGTATAGTGTTGGAGCAACCTCACAGTGAAGAAAAGTTGGAAGAACATGAAGACAAGACTAATGAAGAGGAAAATCTCAAAGCGGAAAGGTGTGCAAAATACTTAGGGGAATTTCAACCAAGCAACTCACCTCACAAGGAACAATTTGAGGAATTTGGTGTAAATGCGCACAAGTCAAAATTGGTGTTGGAAGAGACTCCAAACATTGGACTCAACCAATCACCATCTCATCTCAAGTACGCATATACGAATTTGAAGTTCCGAAAAGATGCTTATGAGAAGGTCCAAATCCAAAGGAAAGATCAAGAGGTGGCAATGGGAAGTGAAGCACCCCACAAGGATCTGGATTGACGAAGGACCATGGGAAAGTCGAGCTTTCGACTATAAACAAGCGCTTCTTGGGAGGCAACCCAAGTCTTTTCAATTGTTTTTCATTTCATTGCTGTTTGAATTTGTTTTAGTTTTCTTATGATTTTGAATGAGTTTTAATTTGTGTGTTTTTGGGTGTTTCAGGTGAAGTTTGAAGCTAAGGAAAAGGAAAGAAAAACTTGACTTCGCCGGGGCGAAGATTGTTCTTCGCCGGGGCGAAGTGCCCTGAAGAATGTTGTGGCTCCTGTAATTTTTCGCCGAGGCGACGACTGGGTTTGAATTTAGGGTTTTATCATGAAGAACTTCGCCGCGGCGAAGTCTGTTTCCTTTTAATAGTCGCGTGACCTTTCATTTTTGCGAAAATTTTCCTGAAGCACTTTTCTTTTTAGTTTTTGTTTTCATTTCTTTATGTTTTGTAAGTAGGAATTGATGTTGATTTCCTGGTTTTTGGCTCTTTATTTGTTTTTGTTTAGATTTTAGGTTTAGTTCAATAAGGTTGAGATTAGGATGTAATTCTTTCATATTGATCGGTGAGGGTATCTAACACATTTGGCACCATAGACTTTCATTTGTTTGACTGATGATGATGATGAGGAAGCCAAGGAATGGATGCCAGGATGTTGCACAAAAATCGGCCTTTACGGATTAGTCAGGGGAGTATCTCGTAACCTTTATTTTTGTTTTTTCTATTCCTTGGATGTGCATGATGTGACATTGGGGACAATGTCATTTTAAGTTTGGGGGTAGGAAATAGACATAAAGCTTGGTTTAAGGGTATACCCTGGAAACCAGAACCCGCCTTAAAAACTGCCTAGCAGTACTTGGCAACCTCTGGTATAACAACGCCACGTACACCTTAAACGGAAAAAAAAAAAAAAAAAAACTTTAGTTATTTTATTTAGTTTGATTGTTTTTGCCGATGATGAATTGCATAAGTCTATGATGAAACTTGAATTGTTGGGATATTATTCTTGGAAAATGTTGAGCATTGCTTCAAGTTTAGGTTTATTGATTGAATTTTGATTGAGGTTTGTTGAGTGGTTCAACCACCATTTTCATTTTTTTCGGCATGCTTAGAAACATTTTATGTGGTTAGTTGAAGTTTGATAATGTTGGTGGACTCTAGAACCTAGTAGAGAAGTGCTTGAGGCGAAATTCTAGGATTAGACATTGTTGAGGAAATGATTTAGGCATTTTTTGGAACGTTTGAGCCTTTCTAGCCGACCCATAAATGAATCTTTCCCTAGTCACCCATTTGAGCCTTATGAGATTTTCATTGCCTTATTTTCCTTGCAAACCAAAAATTTTTCCAATCCCTATACCCTAAACACTTTATCATACCCTTTAGGAGAATTATGGACCTAATGTATGACACAAAAGAGCTTTGAGAGGTGTGTGAATAAGTGATGGACCAAAATCTTAAGTTTGGGGGTTGCAAAAAAGGGCACGAAGAAGGGGCAATAGACCTCAATGGTGTTGCAAATAATTGTTATTGTAAATATTTATATTTGAAAAAAAAAAAAAAGAAAAAAAGAAAAAAAAGAGAAGAAGAAGAAGAAAAAAGAAAAAAAAAATTGCTTTAGTTCAATTCAAAATCAACAATAAGAAATGCATAAGTTTGAGGGTTGTAAAATGGTTGACACTTTGATTGGTGGTTGAGAAAGAAAGTGGAGATTGATGTAGCTCTTAGTGTTTGCATGAGGAAAACCGAGTTCTCTTACTTTGTTTATCCTATCCCTTTCCTTGGAGCCCACTATCGTTGCTAACGTTACAAGCTTGCAAAGACCTTTTGATCCTTAGCGATGTCTAGTCCACATTAGTGGAGAGTAGTTCGATACTTAGGCTTATGGAGTCTGCCACCATTTGATAAACTTTACATTTCTGCATAAAATAATCCGGGAAGTCGGAATGTGAACTGAAGTGGGGATCACCTACTCGGGGGATCAATAGAGAAAGATAGTCGATGCAACTTATAACTTCTTGGAGTGTTGAACATTTTCTACTAATAATTTTTCAACAACCTTAGAGACTTGTATAAATTCTAGGCAATTCTTGTGTTGAGTTTGAGCCTAATTTTTTGTTTGTTCATTTTTAGTTTTGTTGTTTTGTGTTTTTGGTTGTTTGTTGCTTTTCTTCCTTTGAGTTTTTATTCCTTTTTGCTCGAGGACGAGCAAATCTTAAGTTTGGGGGTAGTTGATAAGCGTATTTTACACTATGATTTTGCATTGAATTTTGATAGGATTTAGGATACTTTTCATACAATTTGGGCCATAATTGCTACCTAATTCTATTAATTTGTCTTTGTAGGCCTAAACGATGATTTTTAGCATAAATGACAGTTTTGAGCGTAAATTGTGTAACTTGAGCTTGAAAACTCGGAATAACCTGAATTTAGAAGCTTTGGAAAGCTAAGAAGAAGAGCTACAACGTTCATGTTTTGGGTTTTTCCTAATTCTGACTGGACAAAGGTGAAAACTTGGCTTGAAGTCGTGAAAAGGACGCTGGGAACTGAAGAAAAACGTCTTTGGACGTGCTTCAGTATTTCTGCCATAACTTGAGCTGTAGACCTCGGATTGTGCTGATTCTTGAACGACCAGAAAGATAATTGAAAGGGCTACAATGCATATGTTTGACACTTTTTCAGATTCTAACTATATCATGCTCAAATTGGGTCTGTAAGTCTTCGCCGCGGCGAGGAAAAATCTTCGCCGCGGCGAAATTTGCGTCAGATGCAAAAATAAAACGACGCGTTTTGGCTTCCTAGGGCTTCGTCCTTAAGTGAGAGAGGTATAAATTAGAGCGAAAAGGAAGAGAAAAGGGGCTTGGTTCGTGATTTGGGAGGCAGCTCATGGAAGGAGAAGATTATTGAAGATTTGGGCTTCAAATTAGAGAAGATTTCTCCATCTTTTGCTTGCTTTTCAATGATGAATCTTGATTCAGTTTGTTTTTTGTTGTTTTATTTCGTTTTTTAGTATGAACTGAGTTGTTTAGCTAGGGTTTGATGTAATCTTGATACAATGATTCAAATTTATATGGATTGAATTACTTTGAGTTTTAATTTCATGATTGAGTGTTTATCTCTTTGTTTAATGTCTTTTGGATGCTTGATCACCATTCAAATGTGTGTTGTTCACAATGAGACTGAGAAGTGATTTGTGATTGTGCCTCTTGGGATAAATACCATAGATTAGCAAACGCTAGAGATAGGTTTAGCGATCTATGAAATCTAGATAGAATTCCACAAAGCTTAAAATCCTTTGAACTATTAATCTTCATTTTGTTGGGTGCGGAAGCTTAATAGGGATAAGTAGGGAAATGTAGCATGAGAATGTATGTTTTACAACTTAGGGAATTCGATTTTCAATCAAGGAATTAGAACTTGGGTAATAGATTCTATGATTTGGGTTAGCGTATTTAGGTGAATTCAACACCCTAGCATTTGTTTTAGAATTGTTTAATTAGTTAAGTTGTTGGGTTTTGCATTTGTATTTAGTTTGTTAATCTTCCATCAATCCAATTTATTGTTGCTTCAATTAGGACTTAAACTAGAAAAATCGGTAATTAGTAACACTATCCTCGTGGGAACGATACTCACTCATCACTTTATTACTTTTTGCGACTAGTATACTTGCTATTTTTGCATGTTGTAGTAAACACGCATCAGTTGCAGCGAAGAAAATTTCTTGCCGCGGCGAAAAATTCCAGAGAAAACAACGCTGCGGCGAAGAACATACTTTGCCGCGGCGAAGTCTGGAACTTTTCGAATTCCATTTTATGTAAAGCGTACATCGCCGCGGTGAAGAATAAACTTCGCTGCGGCGAAAACTGGAAATTTTCCGCTTCTCGCCTTAATTCGATCATTCACCTGAAACACCCAAAAACACACGAAATTAAAATTATTCTAAATCATAAAACCATAAAACAAATTCAAAACAATAAACAAACAAACAACAAATGAAAACACTTGGGTTGCCTACCAAGAAGCGCTTGTTTATAGTCGGAAGCTTGACTTTCTCAAGTCATCATGTCGGGATGTCAAGTTGGATGGGAAGTGACTTGCAACTCATCACCCCGTCAATGTATGGCTTTAATCTCTATCCATTGACCTTAAATGTGCCCTTTTCTTCATGTGAAACCTCCACCGCCCCATATGGGTAAACTTTTGTGACTATGAAGGGTCCGAACCATCTAGACTTAAGTTTTTCAAGGAAGACCCTAAGTCTAGAATTATACAACAAAACTTTCTGACCCCACTTCAAAGTTCTTCTTCCTGATATGCTTGTCATGCAACTTCTTGGTCTTTTCTTTGTATATCTGAGCATTCTCATGCGCTTCATGACAGAACTTATCAAGTTCATTCAATTTGAGCATCCTTTCCTCTCCAGCAACTCGTAAATCCATGTTTAGCTGCTTGACGGCCTAATATACCTTATGCTCGAGTTCCACTGGCAAGTGACATGCCTTCCTATATACCAACCTAAATGGAGACATACCAATTGGAGTTTTGAATGCAGTGCGGTATGCCCATAATGCATCATCTAACTTCCGTGACCAATCCTTCCTGGATGCATTAAGTGTTTTCTCTAGAATTCGTTTCAACTCTCTGCTCGACAATTCCACTTGCCCGTTGGTCTGAGGATGGTATGGTGTGGCCACTCTATATTTCACTCCATATTTTCCCAACAAGGCATCTAATTGCCTATTGCAAAAATGAGACCCCTCATCACTGATGATTGCCCTTGGTACCCCAAATCTTGAGAAAATGTTCTTTCTCACAAAGTTAACCACCACCTGGCATCATTGGATGGCAATGTAACTGCTTCCACCCATTTCAAAACATAATCCACCGCTACCAAAATGTACACATTTCTAAAAGAATTTGGGAAAAGACCCATGAAGTCAATTCCCCACACATCAAACAGCTTAACAACTAGGATGTTATTCAACAACATCTCATCTCTCCTTGAATTATTTCCACTTCGTTGACATTGGTCACATTCCTGAACTACCTAAAAGGCATCCTGGAATAGGGTTGGCTAATAAAATCCAGATTGAAGGACCTTGGCTACTGTCCTAGTTCCTGCAAAATGACCACCCACTTCCCTTTCATGGCAATGTTGTAGAATACTCTCCATCTCCTTTTCCGGGACACACCTACGTATCATCTGATCAGCACTGTGTCTATACAGAAATGGTTCTTCCCAGAAATAATACTTCAAGTCAGAGAAAAAACTTCCTCTTTTGCTGGAAGGTCATGCCATTTGGGAGCACTCTCGATGTCAAGTAGTTTGCAATATCTGCATACCAAGGTGCTGTTAGGAAACAGTCCATTGAGGCAGCAGAAAACAAAAATTAATAACAACACGGATCGTTCCATAGAACCAAGATCAGGGCACAAATTTACAGTTTATATCAAAACAAGAATCTGCATAAAATTAGTTTAGAGTTTAAGAAATCATACGCACGTTTGGAGGCTCTTCCAACTTTGTCTCTGAACGTATTTTGCTACCGACCCAAGTGTAGGATCGAACCGATGTAGTCCACACGAAGATAATCGCTAGGAACTAAAGAGGGATTTGCTAGATCCTCTTTAGCCTTAAGAACAAAGAAGGAAATGAAGAGTATTTGATTTTCAATCAAAACTAAAACTGGTGTGGGAGAGAGTGTTCTGGGGCTGTGGGTTTTTCTTTTTCAATGAAAGGAATGAATAATGAATTCTATCCCTTTTTCAATTAAAACTTTTCTTTTATAGTGATATTTTAATTGCCTTATTCCCATATCGAATAGGCTTGGGCTCCAACCCAAACACCCCTTGTTTCTAAACACTCCTAATTAGATATTTATTCTAGTTCATCATCATCTCAATTAAAATCAATTAATATATATATTAACATTTAACAATAATGATAATATATTTAAATATATGCGAACACATATTTAAACGTAATTTCACTTATTTAATTTTTTTAACAAATTCAATGAAAGCTACGACCTCAGCAAATTTAATTGCACTGTGAAATTACCAAAATACCTTTTCGCCTAAAATGATGAAAAACACCCTTCTTACTTCCTGAGTCTTAAATTATCTTCTATGTGTGTGACCCATAGGCTCCTCATCATACCGATAGTGTATAGTATCACGATTAACACCAATTAATCAGCTCACTATACACAGACCAAGATTGGCCCCTAGCAAGGCATCATGGCCACCCGATAGATTCGGATTTAGCAAAGTAGCTACCTGTCAACGATATGGTTACCGTACAATTCGATCCTTTCATCATCCATTATCTCAACGAGACTGAGGCATAGAAATTGTGTCAACCTTCGGTTACTCTCGATATTGTGTATTCAGTTACTGGACCAATGACCTGTATTATAAACTGGATAGAGTAACAACTCAATCCCACCATGGCCATAATTTTAGTGTCATTGTCATTTACTGAATTGCGCCGTGAGATAACTTCTCCCGTACCCAGGAGTGATGAATCCTCTGTCTATCCACCATAGTCTTAATACACTTCTTGATGTAGCCAATCACCATCGTATTGACATCTCTGAATAGAATTGCGTTAGGCTAGTGTCAAACTACACCAATCGGTGCACAAGGCGCTTCCGTGATCTCAAGTCTAAGGATCACATGCACCACCATTCATTAGAGGATTTGTTCCATAGACACTGGGGTTACCATCCATATGGAATCCTCGTGGGTCACTCCGGTTGAACTTGCCTACAGCAAGCACCCATGTGTTGCACCAGGTTGTCACCAAACAACCTTGACAAGTGAGATTAGTCACTGCCTTTCGATAGGGTCATTAACACTATGATAGCCATACTGTATTATATGTGCCCTTACTTCAGAATAATAGTGGAGCTACAGACGTTTTTAGAATGGCCACCATATGTGCTCATAGGGTTCTCACTATCAAGATTTGAAACACTTGATACCCTCGTCATGGTTCTACCATTCTAAGGGCATATATCAGTACATACAATGATGATTTACGTGATATAGTATTAAATGCCTTTTATTGATCAATGAACATTATTACAAAGAGTCAATTCTACAATAATTGATTCGCTCTAGGGCATCTACTCTAACAGGTGCTTCTTCAACTCTCATCAATTTCTCATCCAGGAAGGTTTCCTTGATTTGGGTTTCCTTTTCACTTGCTTGGGTTGGTCATTCAATCCTTGACAAATGATCCGCCACCACATTTTCTAACCCCTTTTTATCTCGGACCTCCAACTCAAACTCTTGTAGTAATAGGATCTATCTTATCAGTCGAGGTTTTGCTTCTTGCTTTGCCAACAGATACTTGAGTGCCGAATGATCCGTGTAGGCTATCACCTTAGCACCTAGCAAATAAGAACGAAATTTGTCAAATGCAAAAACCACGGCTAATAACTCTTTTTCAGTAGTGGTGTACTTTAACTGTGCATCGGTGAGTGTCTTGCTAGCATGCTGGATTACATGCAAAACTTTGTTCTTTCTTTGTCCTAAAACTACTCCTAGTACGAAATCACTAGCATCACACATCAATTCAAATGGTAGTCCCCAATCGGGAACTACAATAATAGGTGCAAACACCAACAATTTCTTAAGAGTTTGAAAACCATGCATGCATTCATCATCAAAATCGAAAAGAACATCTTTAATCAGTAAATTGTAGAGGGCTTTAGAGATTTTAGAGAAATCCTTAATAAACCGTCTATAGAACCCCGCATGCCCCAAGAAACTCCGAACTACCTTAACATTTATAGGTGGTGGTAGCTTCTCAATCACTTTTGTTTTTGCCCGATCGACTTCGATGTTATCCTTTGAAATTCTGTGACCGAGTACTATTCCTTCCTAAACCATGAAGTGGCATTTCTCCTAGTTGAGCACCAAATTCGTCTCCTGACATCGCTACAAAACAAACGAAAGATTAGATAAACAATTGTCAAAAGAAGAACCAAAAACAGAGAAGTAATCCATGAAGAGTTCTATAAACCGCTCACCATGTCACCAAAGATCGACATCATGCATCGCTGAAATGTGGCTAGTGCATTACACAACCCGAAAGGCATCCTTATGTAAGCAAAGGTGCCATAGGGACAAGTGAATGTCGTTTTCACTTGATCTTCAAGAGCAATGGCAATCTGATTATAACTTGAAAACCCATCCAAGAAACAATAGTAAGCATGCCCTGTGAATCTCTCCAACATTTGATCGATGAAAGGAAGTAGGAAATGATCCTTCCTTGTCGCTTCATTCAATTTTTGGTAGTCAATGCACACTATCCAACCCGTGACTGTCCTAGTTGGTATCAATTCATTGCTTTGCTTCTGTACCACTGTGATACCTCCTTTCTTTGGAACCACTTGCACCGGACTCACCCATGGACTATCTGAAATAGGATAAATTATGCCCGCATCTAAAAGTTTCACCACCTCCTTTCTCACCACTTCCTTCATCGAAGGATTCAATCTCTGTTATGGTTGTACCCTAGGCTTGACATCACCTTCCATGAGTATCTTATGCATACAAAAAGATAGAGATATGCCTCTAATGTCCGATATAGTCCATCCAATTGCTGATCTATGTTCCCTTAACACCTGAATCAACCGCTCTTTTTCCAATTTACTTAACCTTGAATTGATGATCACTGGGAAGGTTTCTGATTCACCAAGATACACATATTTGAGGTGAGAAGGTAAAGGCTTCAGTTTAAGTTTTGGAGGTTCCTCAGTTCTTGCCTTTTCGTTCTCTTTCTCAATATCAAACTCTTCAAATTCTGGATCTTGGCTTGCATTTATCGGCTGAAGTGCTTCCAAAAATCCAGCACACTCATTCTTCGCCAGCTCATCTACCTCAATTGTTTTTTATTGGGCAACGCATGCTTCTAGAGGTAGTTGGGGTGTTCTCTTCAATAGCCTCTGCTACTAGTCTATCCACCACGTCTACACTAAAACAAGAATCTGACTCTGATGGAAATTTCATGGCCTCAAAAACATTGAACATTACTGTTTCATCTTGGACTCTTAACAACAACTTTCCTTCTTGCACATCAATGAGGGCTCTTCCGGTGGCCAGAAATGGTCACCCCAAAATGAGAGGCATTTCCTTGTCCTCTTCCATGTCTAACACAACAAAGTCCACAGGAAAGATAACTTTGTCCACCTTCAACAAAACATCTTCAACTATTCCTCCGGATGCTTGATGGATCAATCTGCAAGCTGCAAAGATATGGTCGTGGGTTTCACTTCACTAATCGCTAATCTCCTGAAAACAGAGAAAGGCATTAGATTTATGCTTGCACCTAAATCACATAAAACTCTATCAAAAGTAATGTCTCCTATAACACAAGGAATAGTAAAACTCCCTGGATCTTTGAGTTTCGATGGTAGCTTCTTCTGTAGAATGGCACTGCACTCCTTCGCGAGCATCACTGTTTCCTCATCTTCCATCTTCCTTTTGTTTGATAAAATTTCCTTGAGAAATTTTGCGTAGCTCGGCATCTGTTGCAATGCATCTGTAAAAGGAATGTTAATATGCAGTTTTTTAAAAATTTCAATGAATTCGGTAAACTGTTTATCTTGATTTTTCTTTCTAAGTCTCTGAGGAAAAGGCACAAGAGGGGTGTGATATGCCAACTCTGGTGGTATCTCGGGAAATGGCAATTTCTCTCTCTTTTGCCTTTGCCTCTCTTCCCGCTTTTGTTCATCTTCCCTAGAACTGGTTGGTTTCTCTTCAGTAATGATCTCTTCGTTAACTTCCTCATCAGAATCTTCCTTTTCTTTTGGTGGGCTTTCTTCTTTCCTTGGTTGTTCCACCTCTTCCAAGACTGTCCCACTCTGTAGAGTTATTGCATTTGCTTGTTCACGTGGGTTTGTCACTGTGTTGCTTGGTAGGGAACCCTGTGGTCTCTTATTTGGCTTATCGGCCAATTGACCCACCTGTAACTCCAAGTTCCGAATGGACGCCCTTGGTTTCTGAAATTCGCCCTCGTCTCATTCATGAAACCTGTGGCCTCTTGCATGAATTTTCCAAACATATCCTCCGGTTTTGTCAATCTTTGCTCCCTTAATTGATTGTTCACCCCCACTTGGTTGTTTGGCATCGCTCTTTGGTTCAATTGGTTGTTCTGCTGATTCTGTTGATTCTAATTGCCCCAAGAAAAGTTTGGATGATTCCTGCAACCATGATTATATGTGTTTGAGAACAGATTGTTCTGTTGCCTCTGATTTCCTGCCAAGTAGTTAACTTGTTCTGATGATGATGAGGCTAAAGCAAAAGTGTTCCCTACTTGACATTCACTGCTCACATGATTACCTGCACAAAAATCACAAGTTAGTTGAGGTGCTTGAATAGAATTTACCTGCATACTTCCTAATTGCTTTTGAAGTGCCGTAAGTTGGGCTGAAATGGCCGTGTATGCATCAACTTCATGAAGACCCATAGATTTCTTCGATTGTATCCTCTCATTCGGTCTTTGATAATTGTTGCTTGCCAGAACTTCAAGCAACTCATGAGCTTCTTCGGGTGTCTTGTTTTGCAATGCTTCTCCCGATGCTGCATCCACCATCGTTTGCACATTAACCATTAATCCATTATAAAATGTTTGGACTTGCATCCAAAATGGAAAACCATGGTGTGGACACCTCCTCACTAGTTCCTTGTATCTTTCCCATGCCTCATATAATGATTTAGACTCTTCTTTTAGAAACGATGTGATATTATTTCTCATCTTCGCAGATTTAGTTGGAGGGAAGAATTTGGTTAAGAACTTCTGTGCTAATTCATTCCAGGTTGTGATTGTTCCTGGTGGTAGTGCTATTAACCATCCCTTTGCTTTATCCCTCAATGAAAAAGGGAACAATCTCAATCTGATGGCGTCATCTGACACTCCACTTGACTTGAAGGTATCGCAAATCTCTAAAAAATTTGCAATGTGTAGATTTGGATCTTCCTTCAAATCGCCCTTAAACTGTTCTGACTGCTGGATCATTTGGATGACTGTCGGCTTTATTTCGAAGGTGTTGGATTGTACTACTGGTCTAGTTATACTTGACCCACTGCCATCAACCGTAGGAATTGAGAATTCCCTTAATGTTCTATTTTCTACCATCTCAACAACTATGGCCTCTTGTTCCCTTCTCTCTATGTTAAGTCTTCTTGCGGTTCTTTCAATCTCTGGATCAACAGGAACCACTGGCTGACGTCTAGCTCTTCGCATAAACTACACAGAAAGAGAAAAAAAGCGAGATCACAAGCTAAAAGAGAAGAACAACAAAAATTAAAATGATAAACAATTAAAACAAAAATAAAAACTCCAATCTAGCTAACACAAGAAAAGTTCAATGTTAACACAAAAATCAATCCCTTGTAACGGCTCCAAAAACTTGATGCGTATTTTTAACAAACATGCAATGTATAGCAAGTGCACTAATCACAAAAAGTAATAAAGTGATAAGTAAAGTATATTTCCCACGAGGATTGGTTGTTAAGCACTGATTTTCCTAATTGTTTTCAAGTTGGAGAAACCGAAAAGTGTTTGGATTTACGGGAGAAACTTAAACTAAAATGAAAGCAAAATTTACTATCCAATTAAAAAGGTAATTAATGAAAGCAAGATTAAAGAAAGATTAATATCAAGTAAAACAAACGGTTAGGGTTTTGACTTCATTAGGATTTTATCAATTAATCTACGAATTATGCTACTTCTACACTCACATGCACGGATTATAAATCGAACTCCCTAATGTGTAAAACATACCTTCTCGGGCTATGAATTCCTACTTTTCCCTATTAAGCTTCCGCACCCAACAATTTGAAGATTAATAGATCCAAGTTCATTAAGCTAATGGAGTCCTAGATTGATTTCATTGATTCTCAAACCTATCTCTAGCATTCAATACAACAATGGTGATTTCCCTAAGAAGCTCATACACGAGTCATTTCTCAATCTCATCATGTTTAACAAATACTTTCAAGAAAAACAAGAGAAATCACAAAATCCATGCAATAGAATGTAGAAACAACACTAATTCTTACATCAAAACCCTAACCCAAGATAAGTTAGTTCATACTAAAATTAACACAAATCGAAGTAAAAACAGTGAGCAATATTCAACATATTGAAACTAAGAAAAGAGAATAAAGATCTTCCTTATTGATTAATCCACAAAGTTCAATCTCAATTTTCTCTCATTCTTTCCCAAAATGTTAAACTTACTCTGAAAGTGACGACCCTCCTAAAAATGGCTAAGTTTTTCTTATATATCGGTCCAAAAACCTAAAAAATTTCCTAAAATAAAATTGTGCATTTTGAATAAAACTGGGAATCGCAGACTTTGCCATGGCGAAGAATAAACTTCGCCGCAAAAACGAATTCCCAATAGTTTATCGCCACGGCGAAGAATAAACCTCTCTGTGGCAAACCTTCCTTAACAATTATGAATTTATGGAATTTCCCTCCGCTTGCTTCCTTGCTCGAATCTTCAATCTTCAATGCTCTACCATGAGAACAAGCTTCATAGTGCTTCAAATCCGCTTCAGAACTCCCCCGAATTCTGAGATTCGCTTGCTTCTAGGTCCAGAAACTCGATTCCACTCATTATTTGCTCAAAGTGCATGTTTTGGCCTGAACATAAAATATATGAAATTAAGTTGCAATTCAGGCAAAAATGACATAAAAGGTATCCAAAATCCGGCCAAAAAGCCTCAATAAAACAGTATAATCCTCGGATTATCAACGTTTAGTTTTTTGTTTAGAATGCATGCTAAGGTTGAATGTTCAATAACATGCCAAACAATGTCATTCTAACAAAGATAATAATCTGGTAAGACATTAAATAAAAACCCTTAAATAAGATATATTAAGTCACGTATGCCTTCCATCACCATGGTTTTTGTTTGTTGGAACCTTGTTCGCCACAGCGAAGGGTACACTTCTACCAGTGGGAGGTTAAAATTCATTGGAGTTTTCCTTAATGATGATGGGTCGACTTAAAATGACAGTTTTGCTTGTTACACGTCATAGGCACAGTAGAGAAGTACACATGTTGAGTGTATGTGGCGACATGTAGTGTCCACTCTACCGATACTGGGAATCACACTTGAGGACGATGGCTAGGCCGTTGGATTGTGTGATTGGCTTGTTGGCTTACTTCACATTTGAGGATAGTAGTAGGAGCTATCAACTGGTGTGGATTAAGTTTGTTGGCCTACCTAATCAACCCATTTTGGCTTGTTCGCCACAGCGAAGGTTTGAAATTGGCCAGTTGGGATCTTAGTCCACTAGGAAAGCCAATGGGCTTTCCCGAGTTAATAGTGAGGGCTATTGGCTTGAAGAAAATAGTGGGAGTATCTTTTAATAAAAGACCATATTAAGAAATAATAAACATTATATTGACTTTACTTTTCTGAATTGTAGATTCACTTAAAAATGAGCATTATGAACCTGCGACCGATAATCGAGAAAGAAAATAGGTTGGATGGATCCAATTTCTTAGACTGGTATCATAATCTTCGGATTATACTTAAGTCCAAAAAGAAATTGTATATCCTTGATAAGCCATACATGGCTGAGCCTGATCCTGATACCACTCAGGAAGTAAAGGATACTTATCAAAAGTTCCTTAATGATGCTGATGGCGTTCAATGCTTGACGTTAGCATCGATGAGACCAGAGCTACAAAAGCAGTATGAGAATATGGACGCTACTGCCATCATTCTACACCTCAAGGAGCTTTACGAGGGGAATGCTTGACATGAGAGGTACTGTTAGTGAATGACCTAGTTACGCAGCGGAAAACAAAAACATAAACTACATGGATCGTTCTTTAGAACCAAGATCCGGGCACAAAAATCACAATTTAAACAAAAATAATCAAATCTGCAGAAAAATTAGTTTAAGGTTTAAGAACCATACCCACGTTGGAGGCTCCTCCAATTTTATTTCTGAACGTGTTTTGCTACCGACCCAAGTGTAGGATCGAACTGATGAAGTCCACACGAGGACAATCGCAAGGAACTAAAGAGGGATTTGCTAGATCCTCTTTAGCCTTAAGAACATAGAAGAAAAATAAAAAAGAATTTGATTTCAAAGCAAATAAGCAATGTGGCGTGGGAGAGAGTGTTTTGGGGTTGTGTGTTTTTCTTTCTCAATCAAAGAATGAATCATTAATCAAAAATCACACACACCTTTTCCTTTTATAGTCATATTTTAGTTGCCCTATTCCCTTATGGAATAGGCTTGGGCTCTAACCCAAACACCCCATGTTTCCAAACACTTCCAATTAGATATTTATTTTAATTCATCATTATCTTCAATTAAAATCAATTAATATATATTGAATATATATATATATATATATATATATATATATATATATTAACATTTAACAATAATGATAATTTATTTAAATATATGTGAACACATATTTAAACGTAATTTCACTTATTTAATTTTTTTAACAAATTAAATAAAAGCTATGACCTGAGCAAATTTAATTGCATTGTGAAATTACCAAAATACCCTTGGGTCCAAAAAGATGAAAACGCCCTTCCCTCTTCCTGGCTCTTAAATTCTCTTCTATGTGTGTGACCCATAGGCTCCTCATCATACCGGCAGTGTATAGTATCGCGATTAACACCAATTAATCATCTCACTAATACACAGACCAAGATTGGCCCCTAGTAAGGCATCATGGCCACCCGATAGATCGGATTCACAAAGTGGCTACACACAACGATATGGTTACCGTACAATTCGATCCTTTCATCATCCGTTATCTTGACAAGACGAAGGCATAGAAATAGTGTCAACCTCCGGTTACTCTCGATATTATGTATTCAATTTCTGGACCAATGACCTGTATTATAATCCGGATAGAGTAATAACTCGATCCCATTGTGGCCACAGTTTTAGTGTCATTGCCATATACTGAATTGCGCCGTAAGATAACTTCTCCCGTACCTGGGAGTGATGAATCCTCTGTTAATCCACCATAGTCTTGATACACTCCTTGATGCAGCCAATCACCACCGTATTGATAGCTCGAATAGAAACTGCGTTAGGCTAGTGTCAAACTGCACCAATCCGGGGCATAGGCGCTCTGGTGATCTCAAGTCTAAGGATCACATGTACCACCATTCGTTAGAGGATTTGTTCCATAGACACTGGGGTTACCATCCATATGGAATCCTCTAGTGGGTCAGTCTAGTGAACTTGTTATGGTATATCCGCCTACAACAAGCACCCATGTGTTGCACCAGGTTGTCACCAAACAACCTTGACAAGTGAGATCAGCCACTGCCTCTCAACAGGGTCGTTCAACACTATGATAGCCTTACCGTATTATTTGTGCCCTTACTTTAGAATAATACCGGGGCGGGGCACTGGACGCTAGAATGGCCACCATATGTGCTCATAGGGTTCTCACTATCAAGATTTGAAACACTTGATACCCTCGTCACGGTTCTACCATTCTAGGGACATATATCAATACATATTGCAATAATAATGATTTATGCGATATAGAATAAAATGCCTTTTATTGATTAATGAACATTATTATAAATAGTCAATTCTACAATAATTGATTGGCTCTATGGCATCTACTCTAACAATCTCCCACTTGCACTATAGCCAATCATTCATGTATTTAGTGCCAAATAATCTCAAGTGCCTTTCATGCTTCTACTGCGACAAAGGCTTTGTCAGTGGATCTATAAGATTGTCATCCGTATGCACTTTACTAATTTGCACTTTACTAATCTGCACGTCTTTCCTTTCAACTATCTCTCTGATGAGATAGAATCGTCTGAGTAAGTGTTTGGACTTCTGATGAGACTGTGGTTCCCTGGCTTAAGCAATTGCTCCATTGTTGTCACAACAGATGTCTATAGGATTAACAAGCGCAGGAACCACACCAAGTTCAGTAATGAACTTCTTAATCCGTCGCTCCCCTCCTTGGCCGCATCTGATAATGCAATATACTCAGCTTCCATTGTAGAGTATGCTACAGTGCTTTGCTGGGAGCTCTTCCAGCTCACTGCACTACCATTGAGACAAAATACAAACCCTGATTGCGATCGATAATCATCTTTGTCCGTTTGGAAACTAGCATCACAGTATCCTCTTATAGTGAGCTCATCTTCCCCTCCATAAACCAAGAACATATCTTTAGTCCTCTTCAGGTACTTAACAATGTTCTTGACAGCCATCCAGTGATGCTCACCTGGATCCGATTGATATCTACTACAAGTGTTTAAAGCACATGAGACATCAATCCGAGTATATAACATGGCATACATGATGGATCCAATTGCTGATGCATATGGGATCCTCTTCATCCTATCTCTCTCATCTTGTGTTTTAGGACACAATTCCTTAGAGAGATAAACACCATGTGACATCGGAAGAAATCCCTTCTTGGATTCTTCCATACTGAATCTTTTCAGTACTTTGTCAATATATGCACTCTGACTTAGGCCAAGCAACCTACGCAATCTATCACGATAGATCTTTATTCCAAGGATGTAGGTTGCTTCCCCTAAGTCCTTCATGGAGAAGCACTTAGATAACCAAGTCTTTACCGACTGCAAGTTCGATATATCATTCCCGATCAGAAGTATGTCATCAACATAAAACACTAGGAATGCTACTGCGATCCCACTCACTTTCTTGTAAACACAGGGCTCATCTTCATTCTTGATAAAGTCAAATTCTTTTATGGCCTTATCAAAACAAATGTTCCAGCTACTTGAAGCTTGCTTGAGTCCATAAATGGATCTCTACAACTTGCATACCGTATTAGCTTGACTATCAAGAACGAAACCATCAGGTTGTGTCATATACACATCCTCCTCAAGATTTTCGTTTAGGAGAGCAGTTTTGACATCCATTTGCCAAATCTCATAGTCATGATATGTAGCAATTGTAAGCATAATCCGGATGGATTTAATCATGGCAACCGGCGAAAAGTTTTCTTCATAGTCAATGCCATGAATTTGTTTGAAACCTTTGGCAACCAAACCGTGCTTTATAAGTATGCACATTGCCATCCATGTCGCTTCTTCTTGAAGACCCATTTACACCCTATGGATTTTACCCCTTCAGGTGGTTCCACCAGAGACCACACTTGGTTCTGGTACATGGAGTCCATCTTAGATTTCATGGCTTCAAGGCATTTAATGGAATCTGGATCCGATATAGCGTCTTCGTAGATTCTAGGTTCATCGTCTTAGTAAACTAGTACATTACCATGTTAAGTCACGAGATAACTGTATCTCTCGGGCTCATAGCATACTCTCCCAGATCTACGTAGCTCATGTACTACCTGAGGTGGTTCACTTTGATCCACAAGTTGTGGAGTAACCTCCTCATGATGTTTAACCACTTCTTGTGGCACATCATCTCGTCTTTCGTCTAGTATATCTTATGGTTCTAGAACTTCATCGAGTTATACTTTTCTCCCACTATTACTTCTTAGAAAATATTCCTTTTCTAGGAAAACACCAGATCGAGCAACAAAAAATTTGCGCTCTTCTAGGTGGTAGAAATAGTATCCTTTGGATACCCCACAAATATGCATTTACAGGATTTTGGGCCCAGCTTGTTCGAAGTCAATTTCTTAACATAAGCTTTGCAACCCCAAATCCTTAGATAAGACAAGTTGGGCTTTCGCCCACTCCATAACTCATATGGAGTCTTATCTACAGACTTTGACGGCACATGGTTCAAAACGTGAGTCGCAGTCTCATAACCCCAGAACGATGAAAGTAAATCACTAAAACTCATCATGGACCTAACCATGTCAAGTAAGGTCTTGTTCCTCCATTCAGACACTCCATTGTGTTGGGGTGTATAAGGAGAGGTGAGTTGTGATACTATCCCACATTCCTTCAAGTACTCTGAAAACCCTAAGCTTAAGTATTCACCTCCTCGATCCGACCGAAGAGCTTTAATACTTTTGCCTAATATATTATGTACTTCATTCCTGAATTCCTTGAATTTATCAAAGGCTTCAGATTTATGTCTCATAAGGTAGACATAACCATATCTACTGAAATCATCAGTAAATGTGATGAAGTATGAATATCCACCTTTGGCATCAACTGTTAGTGGACCACATACATCACTATGGATGATGCCTAACAGCTTAGTAGCCCTTTCACCTTGTCTTGTGAAAGGAGACTTGGTCATCTTGCCTAATAGGCATGACTCGCATACCTCAAATGACTGAAAGTCAAAAGGGTCCAAAACTCCATCCCTTTGAAGTTTTGCAATACGAGTCTTATTAACATGACACAATCTACAGTGCCAAAGATATGTCTGGTTTTGATTGCGATGTTTGGCTTTCTTGGTTTCAATATTGAGAATATCTTTATTGTTTAAATCAAGAACATATAATCCATTATATAACCTTGCAATTCCAAATAGAATACCATTCAAACTAAAGGACAACAATCCATTAGATATTTCAAAATGATACCCTATATTATCCAAAGCGGATACTGAAATAATATTTCTAGAAATAGAAGGTATGTGATAATAGTTATGGCAAAGATAAACAATAAGTCCCTACAGCCAATTCAGCCAAATGTGCTCCATTTCTAACTCGTAGGTCTACCTCTCCCTTGGCGAGCACTTTACTCTGCCTTAGTCCCTTCACATCAGTACAAATGTGAGTACTACATCTTGTGTCAATGACCCAAGATGTTGAGGGAGAGAAGTTAGTCTCAATCATATAAATACCTAAAGTCGTAGCCTCCAACTTCTTCTCGCTTGCGAGGAAAGCCTTACAGTGTTTCCTCCAGTGGCCAGGCTTGCCACAAAAGAAGTAGACTACCTTGCCTTTCCCTATGCCACTCTCAGGCCTAAGAGCTACCTGTCATGTGGGCTTAGGCTTAGGCTTAGGTTTGGCCTTAGCCTTACCCTTGTCGTTACCCTTTGCTTTACTGGCAGCAACCAGTAAAATAGGCTTGGACTTTTTCAAGTCTTGCTCTGTAGTTCCTCGGCATGTTCAAGTTCTGACACAGGGTTTTCTCCATCGCGTTCATATTGAAATTCATTATGAACGGAGCATAAGAGCGTGCAAGGATTGCAAAATTAAATCCATTTGTAATTCGCATCCAAGCCATATCCCAAAGTCTCAAGCCTCCCCTATGTGCTCGATCATCTTGAGCACATGAGGACCAACTTGGGCCCTCCCCACTGACGACTCCCAAACAGTGCTTTCGACACCTTGTACCTCTCATGTGAGCATTTGTTTCATAAAGCTCCTTGAGGTATAGAATAATAGAAGAAGCATCCATTCATTCGATTTGCCGCTTTTGCAAAGATAGGTGTCATCGATGCTAAGATCAAGCATTGTACGCGGGGCCGTCATCAAGGAACTTTTGATAAGTTTCCTTTACTTCCCCGAGTGGCATCGGGATCGTGCTCACCATGTATGGCTTTTCAAGGATATACAATTTCTTTTCGACTTGAGTATAATCCAAGAAGATTACGATACCAAGATGAGAAATTGGATCTATCCAACCTATTTTCTTTCTCGATTATCTACGCAGTTCATAATGCTCATTTTGGTGAATCTACAATTGTAGAAAAGATAAAGTTATTATAAAGTTCATTATTATTTAATATGGTCTTTTATTAAACGATGCTCCTATTATTTTACTCAAGCCAATAGCCCTCACTATTAACTCGGGAAAGCCTGTTGACTTTCCTAGTGGACTGAGATCCCATCCGGCACATTTCAAACCTTCGCTTTGGCGAACAAGCCAAAATGAGTTGATTAGGTAGGCCAACAAACTTAATCCACACCAGATGATAGCTCCTACTATCAACCTCAAATGCGAAAAAGCCAACAAGCCAATCACACAATCCAGTGGCTCCAACCATTGTCCTTAAGTGTGATTCTCAGTATCAGGAGAGTGGACACTACATGTCACCACGTACACATAATATGTGTATTGCTCTACTATGCCTATGACATGTTTATCAACCTTCGCTTTGGTGAACAAGCAAAACCGTCATTTTAAGTCAACCCATCACCATTAAGGAAAACTCCAATGCATTTTAACCTCCCACTGGTAGAAGTGTACCCTTCGCTTTGGCGAACAAGGTTTCAACGAATAGTGGTTTGATTAAAACCATGGTGATGGAAGGCTTACATGACTTAATATACTTTAATTGAGGGTTTTTATTTAATGTCTCATCAAATTATTATCTTTGTTAGAATGACATTGTTTGGCATGTTATTCAACATTCAACCTTAGCATGCATTCTAAACACAATATTAAAACGTGTCGGTACATGGCCCAACTAAAACCGATTTCCTTGAGCCTAGAGGAATCGGTGGGTCACCTAAGGGTCCTGTAATAAACATCTTGAGTCTTCAAGTATGGTTGCCTTGTCTTTTGCTTCGTTTTCAAGTACATTACAAAAATATCATTTTACATTTACAATAAAATTAATATTAATTAATTTTACATCAACAAATTTAGAAACCTCGATTTACATTCGAGGGGAATGAGATGAGAAGAGAATGTACATTGAGAAGAGGAGATAAGCAGGACACGCATGCCCTATTTAATAAATTTACAATCATACATACCCAAAAATTTTAAAACATTCACCATAGGTCTAAGGCTCATGTATCGGGCACCATGCAATATACAAACAAGTACATAACATACATTTAAAAAACAATCAATTTTTGAATTGGGTGGGTTTATTAATTAATTACCCTCTTATATGTGCAGAATGATTATTGGCTTTATAGGTTATTAAAAACTATAGATTGGTCCCTTCGCGAAAAATACAGAATTGGAAAAGCTACAAACTTCGCCGGGGCGAAAAATTCCAGAGACCACTTTGCCGTGGCGAAACCTGGAAATCCCCAATATGAACAGTTCACCTTTTTTGCAGTTTTTGTGTAATAACATGAATCCAAATCGAATCGAATGCACACACGTTCAACCAGGACATCAACCAACCAATATAACATCCATCAACACATTATTAAACCAATTATCATTTGAATCATTCATCCAAAAGCAGATTTTGCAGATTTTTTTAGATTTTACAAAAATAACATGTTATCAACCAAATACATGTTATAGATCATACAATAAACTGTAAAAATTTGATACCCGAGGCTTTGATACCACTATTAGTGAATGACCCAATTACGCAACGGAAAACAAAAACATAAACTACATGGATCGTTCCTTAGAACCAAGATCTGGGTACAAAAATCATAGTTTATACGAAAATAATCAAATCTGCAGAAAAATCAGTTCAAGGTTTAAGAACCATACCCACGTTGGAGGCTCCTCCAATTTTATCTCTGAACGTGTTTTGCTATCGACTCAAGTGTAGGACCGAACCGATGAAGTCCACATGAAGACAATCGCAAGGAACTAAAGAGGGATTTGCTAGATCCTCTTTAGCCTTAAGAACATAGAAGAAAAATAAAAAAGAATTTGATTTCAAAGCAAATAAGCAATGTGGCGTGGGAGAGAGTGTTTTGGGGTTGTGTGTTTTTCTTTCTCAATCAAAGAATGAATCATTAATCAAAAATCACACACACCTTTTTCTTTTATAGTTATATTTTAGTTGCCTTATTCCCTTATGGAATAGGCTTGGGCTCCAACCCAAACGCCCCATGTTTCCAAAGACTCCCAATTAGATATTTATTTTAATTCATCATTATCTTCAATTAAAATCAATTAATATATATTGAATATATATATTAACATTTAACAATAATGATAATTTATTTAAATATATGCGAACACATATTTAAACGTAATTTCACTTATTTAATTTTTCTAATAAATTATATAAAGGCTACGACCTCAGCAAATTTAATTGCACTGTGAAATTACCAAAATACCATTTCGCCCAAAAAGACAAAAACGCTCTTCTTTCTTCCTGGCTCTTAAATTATCTTCTATGTGTGTGACTCATAGGCTCCTCATCATACCAGTAGTGTATAGTATCGTGATTAACACCAATTAATCGTCTCACTAATACCACGTACTCAAGATTGGCCCTCAGCAAGGCATCATGGCCACCTGATAGATTCGGATTCAGCAAAGTCGCTACCTATCAACGATATGGTTACCGTACAATTTGATCCTTTCATCATTCGTTATCTTGATGAGACGAAGGCATAGAAATAGTGTCAACCTCCGGTTACTCTCGATATTATGTATTCAGTTTCTGGACCAATGACCTGTATTATAATCTGGATAGAGCAACAACTCAATCCCGCTGTGGCTATAGTTTTAGTGTCATTGCCATATACTAAATTGCGCCGTGAGATAACTTCTTTGTACCCGGGAGTGATAAATCCTCTGTCAATCCACCATAGTCTTGATACACTCCTTGATGCAGCCAATCACCATCGTATTGTGACTACGAATAGAAGCTGCGTTAGGCTAGTGTCAAAGCTGCACCAATCAGTGCAAGGCGCTCCGGTGATCTCAAGTCTAAGGATCACATGTACCACCATTCGTTAGAGGATTTGTTCCATAGACACTGGGGTTACCATCCATATGGAATCCTATAGTGGGCCAGTCTAGTGAACTTGCTATGGTATATCCACCTACAACAAGCACCCATATGTTGCACCAGGTTGTCACCAAACAACCTTGACAAGTGAGATCAGTCATTGCCTCTCAACAGGGTCGTTCAACACTATGATAGCCTTACCGTATTATTTGTGCCCTTACTTTAGAATAATACTGGGGCTACGGACGTTTCTAGAATGGCCACCATATGTGCTCATAGGGTTCTCACTATCAAGATTTGAAACACTTGATACCCTCGTCACGGTTCTACCATTCTAAGGACATATATCAATACATATTGCAATAATAATGATTTACATGATATAGAATAAAATGCCTTTTATTGATTAATGAACATTATTACAAAGAGTCAATTCTACAATAATTGATTGGCTCTAGGGCATCTACTCTAATAGGTACAAGGTGTCAAAAGTACTGTTTGGAAGTTGCTTGACCGAGGGAGCCCATGTTGGCCCTCATGTGCTCAAAATGATCGAGCACATGGAAAGGCTTTAGACTTTGGGGTTTGAGTTGGATGCAGAATTACAAGTGGATTTAATTCAGCAATCCTTGCTTGACTCTTATGCACCGTTCATAATGAACTTCAATATGAACGCTATGGTGAAAACCCTATCAAAGCTTTTGAACATGCTAAGGACTGTAGAGTAAGACTTGAAGAAGTCCAAGCCTATTTTATTGGTAGCTACCAGTAAAGGAAAGGGTAAAGGTAAGGGAAAGGCCAAGGCCAATCCCAAGCCCAAGCCTAAAGGACATAATGCTCTCAAGCCTGCGGGTGGCATGGGGAAAAGTGGGAAGGTAGTCTGCTTCTATTGTGGCAAGCCTGGCCATTAGAGGAGGCATTACAAGACTTTCCTTGCAAACAAGAAGAAGTTAAATGCTTCGACCTCAAGTATGTTTATGATTGAGATTAACTTATCTCCTTCAACATCTTGGGTCATTGGCATAGGATGTGGTACTCACATTTGTACTGATGTGCTAGGACTAAGGCAGAGTAGATTGCTCGCCAAGGAAGAAGCGGACCTACAAGTTGGAAATGGAGCACATGTGGCTGCATTAGCTGTAGGGACTTATTGTTGTCTTTGCCTTCGGGCTTATTATTAAAACTCAAAGACTATTATTTTTCACCTGAATTTCTAGAAACATTATTTTAGTATCCGCTTTGGATAATATAGGATATCGTTTTGAGATTTCTAATGGATTGTTGTCTTTTAGTTTGAATGGTATTCTATTTTGAATTGCAAGGTTATATAACGGATTATATGTTCTTGATTTGAACAATAAGGATATTTTCAACGTTGAAACTAAGAAAGCTAAACATAGCGAACAAAATCATACATACCTTTGGCATTGTAGATTAGGTCATGTTAATCAGACCCACATTGCAAAACTTCAAAGAGATGGAGTTTTAGACCCTTTTGACTTTCAGTCATTTGAGGTATGCGAGTCATGCTTTTAGACAAGATGACCAAGTCACATTTCATAGGACGAAGTGAAAGGGCTACTGAACTGATAGGCATCATCCATAGTGATGTATGTGGTCCACTAACAGTTGAAACCAGAGGTGGATATTCCTACTTCATCATATTTACTGATGATTTCAGTAGATATGGTTATGTCTACCTCATGAGACATAAATCTAAAGTCTTTGATAAGTTCAAAGAATTCAGGAATGAAGTATAGAATATGTTGGGCAAAAGTATTAAAGCTGGTCAGTCGGATCGATGAGGTGAATACTTAAGCTCAGTGTTTTCTAAATACCTGAAGGAATGTGGGATAGTATCACAACTCACCCCTCTGTATATACCCCAACACAATGGAGTGTCTGAAAGGAGGAATATGACCTTACTTGACATGGTTAGGTCCATGATGAGTTTTAGTGATTTACCTACATCATACTGGGCTTATGCCCTAGAGACTGCAACTCACATTTTGAACCATCTGCCGTCAAAGTCTATAGACAAGACTCTATTTGAACTATGGAATAGGCGAAAGCCCAATTTGTCTTATCTAAGGATTTGGGGTTGCGAAGCTTATGTCAAGAAATTGACTTCGAACAAGCTGGGCCTAAAATTCTACAAATGTATATTTGTGGGGTATCCTAAAGAGACCAAAGGATACTATTTCTACCATCTAAAAGAGCACAAAATTTTTGTTGCTCGTACTGGTGTCTTCCTAGAAAAGGAAATTTTTCTAAGAAGTACTAGTGGGAGAAAAGTATAACTCAATGAAGTTTTAGAGCCACAAGATATACTAGACACAAAACGAGATGATGTGCCATAAGAAGTGATTGAACATCAAGAGGAGATTACTCCACAACTTGTGGATCAAAGTGAACCACCTCAAGTAGCACAAGAGCTACGTAGATCTGGGAGAGTACGCCATGAGCCTGAAAGATATGGTTATCTCGTGACTCAACATGGTGATGTACTTGTCTACCAAGACGATGAATCCAGAACCTATAAAGACGCTATATTGGATCCAGATTCCGTAAAATGGCTTGAAGCCATGAAATCTGAGATGGACTCCATGTACTAGAACCAAGTATGGTCTCTAGTAAGACCACCTAAAAGGGTAAAATGCATAGGGTGTAAATGGGTCATTAAGAAGAAGACCGACATGGATGGCAAGGTGCACACTTATAAAGCCCGACTGGTTGCCAAAGGTTTCAAGCAAATTCATGGTATTGACTATGAGGAAATATTTTCGCTGGTTGCCATGATTAAATTCATTCGGATTATACTTGCGATTACTGCATATCATGATTATGAGATTTGGCAAATGGATGTCAAAACGGCTTTTCCTGAATAGAAACCTTGAAGAGGATATGTATATGACACAACCCGATGGTTTCGTTCTTGATGGGCAAGCTGAGAAGGTATGATAGTTGCAAAGATCCATTTATAGACTCAAGCAAGCTTCAAGAAGTTGGAACATTTGTTTTGATGAAGCCGTAAAAGAATTCAGTTTTATCAAGAACGAAGATGAGCCCTGTGTTTACAAGAAAGTGAGTGGGAGCGCAGTGGCATTCCTTGTGTTGTATGTCGATGACATACTTCTGATTGGGAATGATATACCGAACTTATAATCAGTAAAGACTTAGTTATCCAAGTGCTTCTCCATGAAAGACTTAAGAGAAGCAGCATATATCCTCAGAATAAAGATCTACCGAGATAGATCACATAGGTTGCTTGGCCTAAGTCAGAGTACATACATTGACAAGGTATTGAAGAGATTCAGTATGGAAGAATCCAAGAAGAGATTTCTTTCGATGTCACAAGGTGATTATCTCTTTAAGGATATGTGTTCTAAAACACAATGAGAGAGATAGAATGAAGAGGATCCCATATGCATCAGCAATTGGATCCATCATGTATGCCATGTTATGTACTTGGATTGATATCTCATGTGCGTTAAGTACTTGTAGTAGATATCAATCGAATCCAGGTGAGCATCACTAGATAGCTATCAAAAACATCCTTAAGTACCTACTGAGGACTAAGGACATGTTCTTGGTTTATGGAAGGGAAGATAAGCTCACTGTAAGAGGATACAGTGATGCTAGTTTCCAAACGGATAAAGATGATTATCGATCACAATCAGGGTTTGTATTTTGTCTCAATGAGGGTACAGTGAGCTGGAAGAGCTCTAAGCAAAGCACAGTAGCAGACTCTACAATGAAGGCTCAGTATATTACATTATCCGATGTGGCCAAGGAGGTAGTCTGGATTAAGAAGTTTATTGTGACAACAATGGAGCAATTGCTCAAGCAAAGGAACCACGGTCTCACCAGAAGTCCAGACACATACTCAGATATTTTTATCTCATAAGAGAAATGATTAAGAGGAAAGATGTACAGATCAGTAAAGTGCATATTGATGACAATCTTGCCGATCCACTGACGAAGCCTTTGTCGCAGCCGAAGCATGAAAAACACTTAAGGTCATTCGGTATTGAATACATGAATGATTGGCTATAGTGCAAGTGGGAGATTGTTAAAGTATGTGCCTTAGAGCCAATCAATTACTGTAAAATTGACTCTGTAATAAATGTTTATTTACCAATAAAAGGCATATTCTTCTATATCGTGTTTGTAATGATATATGTCCTTAAGATCGTAGAACCGTGATGAGGGTATCAAGTGTTTCAAATCTTGATAGTGAGAACCCTATGATCACATATGATAGCCATTCTAGAAACATTCATAGCCCCAGTATTATTCTGACCAAGGACACAGATAATACGGTAAGGCTATCATAGTGTTGAACGACCCTGTTGAAAGGCAGTGACTGATCTCACTTGTCAAGGTTGTTTGCCGACAACCTAGTGCACGCATGGGTGCTTGCTAGAGGCAAGTTCATTGGACAGACCCACCAGAGGATTCCATATGGATGGTAACCCCAGTGTCTATGGAATAAATCCTTTAACGGATGGTGGTGCATGTGATCCTTAGACTTGAGATCACCGAGCACTTTGTACACCAACTGGTGTAGTTTGACACTAGCCCAAAGTAGTTCTATTCAGAGCTATCAATATGGTAGTGATTGACTACATTGAGAAGTGCATCGAGACTATGGTAGATCGACAAAGGATTTATCACTCCTGGGTACGGGAGAAGTTATCTTACTAGGTAATTTAGTAAATGGCAATGACGCTAAATCTATGGCAACAGTAGGATTGAGTTGATACTCAATCCAATTTAATATTCCTGTCATTAGTCTAGTTACTGAATACAAACATGTCGAGGATATCTGAGGTTGACATTATTTCTGTACCTCAGTCTCGATGAGATAACAGTTGATGAAAGGATTTGATTGCACGGTAACCATACCGTTGATAGTCGCGGTTTACTTTGAATCAGAATCTATCAGTGGCCATGACGCCTTGCTGAGGGGCCAATCTTGGTGCATGTATAGTGAGACGATTAATTGGTGTTAATCGTGATACTACTCACTGCCGATATGATAAGGAGCCTACGGGTCATACACTTAGAAGATAATTTGAAAATCAATTTGTGAGAACAGTATTTTCGTCTTTCATGATGAAAGGGTATTTTGGTAATCTCACAGTGTAATTAAATTTGCTGAGGTTGTTGGCTGTATTTAATTTTAATATTAAAATTAAATTAGTGAGATTATATTTAAATATATCTATTTATATATTTAAATGAATTATTATTATTAATTGAATGTTAATATATTATTATATATTAATTGATTTTAATTATAATAATAAAATACCATAAAGGGTGTGTTTGGTTGCAAGGGTGAACTAGGGTTGGAGCCCGTGACTATTCCTAAGTGGAATAGGGTTTTAATTGTTGCACTATATAAGTGCAACTTAAAATTAAAACAAGTAAATATTATTCATTCAATTAAAACCTTAGCCACCCTATCTCTCTCTCTCTCTCAAGAAGAAAACTTTTCTTGTTCTTCTTTCTTGATTCTTAAAGCCCTTGATTGTTCTAGCAAAATAATCAAGGATTCTGCGAATTATCTTCATGTGGACTTCCGTGAGTGTGATCCTACTTTGGATCTATTGGCAAAAAAATCACGTGAACAGTAACCGTGAATAGTATATGATGAATAGTAACCATGAATAGTAACCGTGAATAATACCATGAATAGTATTCCTGTCCGAGAGCCTCCAAATGTACGTAAGTATTCTAATCCTTGAATGTATTTACTTTATATAGATTTTTGTTTATAAAACATTTAAACAGTATAATCTATACTCGAATCTAGGCAAAGAAAGGTAATTGATTTTCCGATTGAATTTTTGTTTTCCGCTACGTATGGTAGATCAATTACTTACAAAACACAAGCCTAAACTAGCTTCTGTCAACTATACAAAAAGATGTAGGCTGCAAGCCAAGTCAAACAACTTTTTTTTACCCACCCAAACAAAAAACAACAAAAGAAAGCAGATATCCAAATCCCACCAGAAAGTTGAACAAAATTCTAAAATTATTTTGGCTTAGTTACATCAGAAGGTACCAAATTATCACTTTTTTCCTATTGAAGGTACCAAACTATCAATTATTTCTATTAAAGATGCTAAACTTGTACACCATCAAACATTTTAGAGACTAACCTTTAACATGGTTAAAAATAAATGATGTTGATTTTTTTAATTTTAAAATGTGAATTTATGAGGGTTGATGTGTACATGTAGCGCTGACATGGACTTTTTTAGGACTGATGTGTACATTTTCATATTTTAAATTCTTCAAATTTACCCCTTCCTCCAATTTTAATTCCACAAAAAGCAAAAAATACACCCAAAACAACCAAAACCACCCAGAACGAAAATATTAAAATAACAAAAAGCACAAAATGCAGCCAATAATTTGATAAATGCATCAAAAGAGGACCTCGAATTCTGTTAGGCTATGTAAGGTAAAAGTCGTCTTATTAGTTTTCTGTCTAATTTTTATTATTATTTATCTTCTTTTCTTTTTCCTTACCCTCCGCTCCCTCCCTTTCTTCTTTCTCATTTTCTTCCCCACTCTACTTCCACACTTATTCCCTTTCTACAATCCTCTTTTCATTTTCATTTTCTGTACTAGTGAATCTAATAAAAAATCCAACACAAACCAAATCAAAACCTAATCAAAGTACAAATCAAACCCTACATCTAACACACAATCACAATCACAATCACAGTCAAGCAAAAATCAAATTGGGTACCAAATATACCCAAAAACATACCCGAATCTTGAACCATGAAGAAATCCAAATCTTAAACCATGAGTGGTGGAAGAAGAAGAAGTGGTGGACATGGAATGAAATAGGGGAAACAAAAATGGAAAAAAAATGAGGCTTGACGGAAGAAGAAGAAGAGATAGTGGAAAGAAATAAAGAAAAAAAAAAAGATAACGGGTTTTAATTAGGATAAGTTTTCATTCTAGGTAGGTTTTATTTATTCAGGGTGGTTTTTTGGGTTTTATTAAAATAATATAAAAAGGGGTTAATTTGAGATTTTTTAGATTATAAATGTCTAAGTCAACCTTAATTTCCACGTCAAAATGTCCAGCCAACACACCAAAATTGCCATGTTAGTGATTTTTTACGGAAAAAATGTCATGTCATCAATATTTAACGTCGTAGGAAAAAATATGAAAGTTCGGTACCTACAATAGAAATAATTGATAGTTTGGCACCTTCAACAGGAAAAAAATAGTTTGGTACCTTCAATAGGAAAAAAGTGATAGTTCGATACATTCTGATGTAATAAGCCAGTTATTTTTAAGAAAGTTCAAACTGGAGTATGATTCATTTGCACCGGTTAATTGATTATGATACTACAATGTTTTGTTTATTATAGTATCCAATAAAATTTAGAATCAAATATTATTTAGAACTCTTTTAATATTTAAATAGGAAGAAGATGAAGGTGTTTTTGGAATGTAATTTCTTTTTATGAATTTTATTTAATTTGAGGCTTGAAAAGAGTTTTGATGGGTTCAAATAACTCTACGCATTCTAGAATATTGGGTTACGAATAATACAGAAAAGTAATACTACTCACCTAAAATATTTGCCATATCATTCAATGCATTATCATTTTATTTACACGGCAGCGTCAAAGATGCTGAGATATGAAATTTGAGACAGGTTTTAGAAAGTGTAATGTATTATTGAATATGGAAAAGGAGGAATGATAAGGGCTATTTGTTTTGACATCTAAAAAAACATAATAAAAGTGAATATATGTTATTAAGATATTTGTGGGTTATTTTGTTTGCACAACAAAATTTTAAATTAGTTACATTTGTTTGAATAGAAAAAGTTAAAAAACTTTGGCCTTTAACTTAAAAAAAAAAGTCATTTTCTTAGATGCTTTCTCCAAAATTATATCTCCTCTTATTTTTGAATTCCAATTATACTTCTTGAAATTCTATTATTTAATAACATCTTTTATTTACATTGTTATTTCAGTTTCATTATATCAGGTTTTTTTCTTGTTCACATTCTTAGATATTTTTATTAATTTATTACTTTCATTACTTTACATAGTATTATTATTTCATAAAATACTTATATGGGTAAAAATCCATATTGGGCCCTAGCCAGGCCCAACCCCAATTGGCTCTATGCCACTACCCACAAACGGTTGACTCTACGCCATGACCCAACCAAGGTTGGCATTACATCAAAGCCTATCCTATAAAAGATCTACACCACGAAGTAACCCACTCTATATGTTGGTTCACTCTTCGAGAAAATTCACTCTACAAGCTGGGCTACTATACTAGTTGGGCTACTTTATGAATTGGGTCGGCCTACAATATGGGCCGCTTTGCGAGTCCGGCTAATTTAAGGGTTAGACCATCCCATGTTTCGACCCATCAGTCACACGTAAGGGTGTATATGAGCCAACCCGAGCCGAGTATCTCGTGGCTCAAGATCGACTCATGATGAATAGCAGCGAGCTCGAGTTCGAGCTGAGCTCGTTCGAACTTGGCTACTCTTGTGTTAGAGTAGGTGCCTTAGAGCCAATCAATTATTGTAGAATTGACTCTTTGTAATAATGTTCATTAATCAATAAAAGGTATTTTATTCTATATTGTGTAAATCATATTGATATGTATTGATATATGTCCTTAGGATGGTATAACCGTGACGATAGTATCAAGTGTTTCAAATCTTGATAGTGAGAACCCTATGATCACATATGGTGGCCATTCTAGAAATGTCTATAGCCCCAGTATTATTCTCACCAAGGACACAGATAATACGATAAGGCTATCATAGTGTTGAACGACCCTGTCGAAAGGCAGTGACTGATCTCACTTGTCAAGGTTGTTTGCCGACAACCTGGTGCAACGCATGGGTGCTTGCTAGAGGTAGGTTCACTGGACAGACCCACCAGAGGATTCCATATGGATGGTAACCCTAGTGTCTATTGAATAAATCCTCTAACGAATGGTGGTGCATGTAATCCTTAGAGTTGCGATCACTAGAGCGCCTTGTGCACTGATTGGTGTAGTTTGACACTAGCCTAACGTAGTTCTATTTAGAGCTATCAATATGGTAGTGATTGGCTACATCGAGGAGTGTATTAAGACTATGGTGGATTGACAGAGGATTCATGTAATGCTTTATTTCTAGCTAGTATACTCGTAAAATAATCACTAAAACTCATTAAAAATATATATAAGAAAATACACATATATATACGAGTAATAAAGTATGGGCCCATATTTAATTTTTCTTTATATACAAATATTTACAAAATATTCTCAAAAATAGCAACTTGATAGTGTAGCCCGACCCTTCCACGGCGTGACATTCTGTGCAACCACAACTCACCTATTACCTGCAAAACATTAAAAACAACGGAGTGAGCACGAATGGCTTAGTAAGTAAACCCACTATGCTACCCTTCTCTCTCTCCGTTGCTTAAAATTCTGAATTTTCTTTCCTTACATCACATTTCCCGATTATTCTCTATTCTTTCCCTGTTCTTCTCTCTATTCTTTCTCTTTTCTTTCTCTGTTTTGCTCTCTGTTTTTCTTTCTGTTTTCTAAATTTTTCACTACCCATGACAATGAGCATGGTATTATGCATATTCATGATGCAAATGCACAAATGCATAAATTATGCATTTTCTTTTCTATTTTTCTTATTCTGTTTTCTTTATGTCTTTCTCTCTTTTCTAGTCTTTCTTTCTATTCATTCTTTTCTTTCTTTCTATTTTTTCTTTCTTTTCTATTCTTTCTATTCTTTTCTATTCTTTCTTTCTTTCTTTTCTATTCTGTCTTTCTATTCTTGCCGATCGGACTCGATTGAGGCATGGATTTGGAGCCTTGGCTGTGTGAGTGAATTCTCTAGGTGCAGGTAGTCCCTCATCCACACACACTTCTATCGGACTGTACATTTCTTCTTTCTGAATTCTGAGGCTGCTCACTAAAGGCGGCGTGCATGTGGGACTATGTCACTCACGGCTCTCCATCGCAACAACCTTCTTCTTTTTTTTTTTTTTTTTTTTTTTTACACTTCTTTAAGAAAAATTCAGATTTGAATATCTTTAATATTCTCATTTCTTTCTATTTTCTCTTTAACATATTTTAGGGCATTTTCATGCTCTTATGAATATGTATGCATGTAGATGGTTTTATGCTTATAATTCTTTCTAAATTCACATATTTAAATGCAATTATGCATTATGGAGTGCAAACATATCATTCTCTACCATCTACAAACACATCCCAAGGTAACACATAATCATACTCATACATGCACTTCTCCTTGGCATTTCATCAAACAATTCATGTGCACAAATCAACACTAATTTGGCTACACTTCTATCTCTATTTTAGGCCACCAAAAATTTGGAATAAACTCCTCCATAATTAACAACAAATCTGCCCAAAATACACACTTCAAAATTTTCACTTCAATTCTTCCAAATCTCATCCAAACATTCATCAAATAACAACTACACCAACACAACTTCTCATGGATAGGTCTAATCATTATTCAACACCAAATCTATCAACAATTATACATATAACACATATATATGCATAAAGAAAGTTCTCTACACAACATAACTTAAATCATACTTAGGGTAGGATTTACTTACCTTTGATATGAGCAAATTCAACCCTTTAAGAATCTCCTTTGATCATCAAAATCAACACTTTAAAAACTAAAATTCACTTCTTAGTGCAAGGATCTTACCTATAGAAGCTTAAGATTGAAAATCCACTCAAAAACACCCAAAACCTATGAATTTCCTTTGAAGAAGAATTGAAGAATTTGAGAGAATATGGAGGTGAAAGTGGCGTGCAAATGGGTAAGAGTGGCTAGGGTTTCACTTTTCAATTTGATATAACATAAAAATTATATATAGTTTCCCATTTTGCCCTTGCACTTTCTTTAAAAATTTCATCTATGTCCCTTAGTCAATTACCATAATGCCCTCATTTTTATTGCATTCTCCATGAAATTCTATCTCTTTTCACTCCCCACAATTTCAACTAATTTTGAGTGAAAAGACCATTTTACCTTTAATGCAAGTTTAAGGCATTTTCTTCACATTTTCTCAAAATAACTTTAGCAAAAATCAACTAAAGGTATAAGAGCATAAATTAAATTATGTACCTCCATGTGGACATTACAATTCATCACTCTTGGGTACGGGAGAAGTTATCTCACGACACAATTTAGTATATGGAATTGACACTAAAGTTATGGCCACAGTAGGATTGAGTTGTTGCCCAATCCAATTTATTATTTCGATCATTGGTCTAGTAACTGAACACAAACACATCGAGAATAACTGAGGTTGTGTAACGCCCACACGGAAGTATGTAATTTAATTTATGTTTTTATAGCCCTTAGTTAATTTTTGCTAAAGTTATTTTGAGAAAATGTGAAGAAAATGCCTTAAACTTGCATTAAGGGTAAAATGGTCTTTTCACTCAAAATTAGTTGAAAAAGTGGGGAGTGAAAAGAGAGAGAATTTCATGTAAAATGCAATAAAAATGAGGGCATTATGGTAATTGACTAAGGGACATAGATGGAATTTCCAAGAAAGTATAAGGGCAAAATGGGAAAATATGTTTATAAAATAAGATATTAAGGGTTTGTAACCCTTATTTCTCCCCTTCCACCGCCACTCTCTTTCTCCATTTTCTCTCAAATTTTCACTCAATTTTCCAAGGATTTTTGAGGGCTTTTGAGTGAATTTTAATAAAGTTTTGATCCTAGGCAACAAGGGGTAAGAATTCTTGCTCTATATATAAGATTTATTTGTGTAGAAGTTGAATTCTTATTTAATTTATGCCTTAGGGTTAAGAGAATGTTTGAATCCAACAAGAGTAGAGAGTTTTAGTGGAAACTACTCAAGTATAAGGTAAGTAAATTCCACTCAAACTCCAATTCAAGTTAAGGTTTAAGAAATCAATTGAGTAGAGATTTCTTTAAGCATGTATATGTTATGATTGTTGAGAAATTGAGATGAGATGGATGATTATTTATGCTTGTTGTTGGATATATTTGAGTATGAGAAGTGTTTTTGATTGGATGATGATGGGTTGAAATTCGGTTGGAATTGGAAGAATTTTGGGAGTGTTTTGCCGTGTAGGGATTATGAGGATACATGGGAGTTTGGCTCTCATTTTGGATGGTTAAAGAAACAAAGAGAATTATAATTAAAGTAAAGCTCGTATATGCACATTTATTGTTTGATGAAATGCCTAAGAGAAGTATGAGTGTGAGTAGAAACTTTAATTTTATGCAACATTGCATATTTGCATTTCATGAGTGCATTTAAGTAAAGATTCTAAGCATGAGCCATCCATATGCATATATTTGTATTTGTGTAATAACTTAAGAAAGAATAAAGAATTTTAAGAATAAAACACTTTAAGAATAAACAGAAAGAAAGAATAAGCACTAAAGAATTAAAGAAAGAAAAGCATTAAAGAAGAGAAAAGAATAGGTTGTGCGATAGGGAACCGTGAATGCTAAGAAGAAATTCCCACATACACGCCACCTTAATTGAGTGGCGTAAGAAGAAGAAGAATTGTATGACCCGTAAGAGTGTATGTGGATAAGGGTTGTACCAAGAAGAATTCCTACATGCACGCCACCTTAATTGAGTGGCCTAAGAAGAAAGAAAGAAGTTGTACGGTCCGCAAGAGTGCATGTAGATGAGGACTGTACTCACTCAGACGACCAAGGTTCCAAATCCATGCATCAACCGAGACCGATCGGCAAAGAATAAGAACAAAGAATAAGAAAGAATAAGAATAAGAAAATAAAGACTAAGCAAGAGTAAAGAACAAGAAAAGAAAGAATAAGAAAGAACAAGAATAAGAAAGAATGAGAAAGCTTGAACAAGCAAAGAAATGAAAACTAAAAAAAAAAAAAAACAAGAAAGAAAAGAGAAGCTTGAGCGAGACAAACAAGAAGAAAGGAAAATAATAGAAAGAAAAGAAAAGAAATAGAAAGAAGAAAGAAAATGCATTTTTTATGCATTATTGCACATGCATTTCATTCATGCATATTACCATGTATTCCACCATGGTTAGAAAGAATAGAAAGAAAAGGAAGAATAGAAAGAATAGAAAGAAAGAACAGAGAGAAGGAAAGAATTGCGAGAATTAGGAAGAAAGAAAGAATAGTAAGAATTAGAAATGGAGAAAGAAAAGAGAAAGAACTAAGAATGAAAGAAAGAAGAAAAGAATTAAGGAAAGAATCAAAGAAGGAGAAGAGTTAAGGGATTTACTTACTAAGCATTTTTATGCTCACCCCGCTGTTTTTCCATGTTTTTGCAGGAAATAGGTGAGCAGCGGTCGGAAGGGAGTCGTCAAGCGGAGAGAATTGGCATTACTGTCCACCGTTACTAAGTTTTTGTACTTGTTATTTTAGTATATGTAAAGAATTATATTTGTAAGTAAAGAAAAATTTGGGCCCAACTATTTTCATATGCTAAGTATGTATGTTTTTATTACATATATTCTAAAGTATACTAGTAGAGGGAAGTCATTACAGGTTGACACTATTTATGTACCTCAATCTCGATGAGATAATAGATGATGAAAGGATTTTATTGCACGGTAACCATATCGTTGATAGGTAACTGTTTCGCTGAATCCGAATCTATCAGGTGGCCATGATGCCTTGCTAGGGGCCAATCATGGTTTGTTTGTAGTGAGATGATTGATTGGTGTCAATTGCGATACTACTCATTGCCGATATGATGAGGAGCCTACGGGTCACACACTTAGCAGACAGTTTAAGGATGGTAAATTTTGGAAGGGTATATTCATCTTTTTAGACGAAAGGGCATATTGGTAATTTTGTTATGTAATTAAATTTACTAAGGTTGTAGCATGTGTCCAATTTTATTATTGTAGTAATTTAGCAAAATTACAAATTTAATTATTGAAGTTAATATTAATATTTAACTAAATAATTAAATAGGAACCTATATGCGATTCCACCTAAGTTCGGGTTGTTGCAAACTATGGGGGTGGAATGAAAATTTTGCTTTATTATATAAAGAAAGCAAAAACAGGTTTTGATATTCATTCTCTCATTTTGTGCCGTGAGTGATATTGAGAGAAAAAATTTCTCTCTTCTTCTCTTCACTCTGTCACCCTAAGTATCATCCTTAATGCCAAGAATTGATTCTAGCAAAATCAATTCTTGGTCTCTGACGTATTGTCTTCGTGTGGACGCTATGAGTTCGATTTCACTATCGAATCGGTTTCAAAATCGCGTTTAGAGACACTAATAGAGCCTCCAAACGCGGTATAATCTAATCCTTGCATGGATCTATGTTATTTCAATTTAAGCACATAAAACATATATATATCAGATCCTAATCTTGGCGAAATCAAAGTAATCGATGGGCAATAATTTTTGTTTTTCTGCTGTCTCTGCTCAACGATTTACTTACAGTGGTATCAGAGCCTAGGGTTTTGATTGTATTTTTTATTGATTAATTGAATTGATTGCTGGAAATTGCATGTTTAGTTTTTTGATCTGTTAAAATTGCTTAAATTGATTAATATGTTGATTGGATTTGTTGAGGAATTTGCATTGGATTGTTTTTGTAATACGCGCATGAACAGTATTTTGGAAACTGCGATTTGTGCCACGACACAGTTCTTCTGTGGCATAGTGTAGAGTTTCATAAGCCTGGAATATGTAAGTGTGCCGCAACGAAATAAAACTTTGCCACAACATAATTGAGAGAAAACATTGAGTGATTGTGAACGTGCATTTGGGCCGCGGCGAAATGAAACTTCACCTTGGTGTATTACGTTATGTGATCGCGCAATCGCATAATTTGAGCTGCAGCAAAATAAAACTTCGCCTTACCATGAAATCGTCGTAGAATTGCAATGCTTGTTTGGGCCGCGGAGTAATAAAAACTATGCTGCAGCGTGAATACGATGATGTAGCGCCCCAAATCGTAAAATTGCATGATTGAGCTACGACGTAAAAAAATTACGCCATGGTACGAATGCGTCATTAGACCGTGAGTTGCTGGTTTTATGCCACGGTGAAATAAAACTTTGCCGCAGCACAAATCTATTCCTGTTGTGTGCCGCAGCATAATAAAACTCTGACGCGGCGTGAATGCTGTTTATCGCTTTTAATGCTAGATCGATGCGTAATTCTACAAATTCAAGAGGGTAATTTTTATAAATCAACCCACCCAATTCAAAATTGATTGTTTTTAATGTATGAAATAATTCTTGTTTGAAAAATTGCATGGTGCCCGGTACATGAGCCTTGGACCTATGGTGAATGTTTAGAAGTATTTTTGGGCTTGTATGATTGTAAATTCTAAATAGGGACTACGTGCCCTGTCTTTCTCCTACCTTTTCAATGTGCATTCTCTTCTCATCTCATTTCCTTCGAATGTAAATCGAGGTTTCTAAATTTATTGATGTCAAATTATTATAGTATTAATTTCACTGTAAATTTAGTATGATGTATTTTGTAATGTACTTGAAGACAGAGCAAGGACGAAGCGATCATACTTGAAGATTCAAGATATTTATTATAGGATCCCTAGGTGACCTACCGATTCCTCTAGGCTTGAGGAAATCGATTTTAGTTAGGGCCATGTACTGGCACATTTATATTTTGCTTAGAATGCATGCTAAGGTTGAATGTTTAATAACATGCCAAATGATGTCATTCTAACAAAAATAATAAAACTGGTGAGACATAAAATAAAAACCCTCAAATAAAGTATGTTAAGTCATGTAAGCCTTCCATTACCATGGGTTTACTCAAGCCACTATTTGTTGGAACCTTGTTCGCCAAAGCGAAGGGTACACTTTTACTAGTGGGAGGTTAAAGCTCATTGGAGTTTTCCTTAATGGTGATGGGTCGACTTAAAATGACGTGTTTTGCTTATTCACCAAAGTGAAGGTTGATAAACATGACATAGGCATAGTAAAGAAGTACATTTGTTGTGTGTACGTGGCGACATGTAGTGTCCACTTTATTGATACTGAGAATCACACTGGAAGACAATAGCTAGGCCATTGGATTGTGTGATTGGCTTGTTGGTTTGCTTCACATTTGAGGTTGATAGTGGGAGCTATCAACTGGTGTGGATTAAGTTTGTTGGCCTACCTAATCAACCCATTTTGGCTTGTTTGCCACAGTGAAGGTTTGAAATAGGCTAGATAGGATCTCAGTCCACTAGGGAAGCCAACGGGCTTTCCCGAGTTAATAGTGAGGGCTATTGACTTGAGCAAAATAGTGGGAGCATTTTTAATAAAAGACAATATTAAATACTAAAGAACATTATAATGACTTTTACTTTTCTACATTTGTACATTCACCAAAATGAGCATTATGAACCGGCGACTGATAATCAAAAAAGAAAATAGGTTGGATGGATCCAATTTCTCGGACTGGTATCAAAATCTTTGAATTACACTGAAGTCCAAAAAGAAATTATATATCCTTGATAAGCCTTATGTGGTTGAGCTTGATCCTGATGCCACTCAAGAAGTAAAGGATACTTACCAAAAGTTCCTTGATGATGCTGATGGCGTTCAATGCCTTATGTTAACATTGATGACACTTGAGGTACAAAAGCAACATGAGAATATGGACGCTGCTGCCATAATTCTACACCTCAAGGAGATTTTTGAAGGAAATGCTCGACATGAGAGGTATAAGGTGTTGAGTACACTATTTAGGAGTTGCATGACTGAGGGAGCCCAAGTTGGCCCTCATGTGCTCAAAATGATTGAGTACATGGAGAGGCTTGAGACTTTGGGGTTTGGGTTGGATGTAGACTTACGAGTGGATTTAATTTTGTAATCCCTACCTTCATTATGAATTTCAATATGAACATGATGGTGAAATCCCTGTCAAAGTTTCTGAACATGCTCAAGATCGTAGAGTAGGACATGAAAAGGTCCAAGCCTATTTTACTGGTAGTAAAGGGAAGGTTAAGGGCAAAGGAAAGGCCAAGCCCAAGCCCAAGCCCAAGCCCAAAGGATAGGATGCTCTCAAGCCTAAGAGTGGCGTTGGGAAGGGCAGGAAAGTAGTCTGCTTATATTGTGGCAAGCCTAGCCACTAGAGGAAGCACTACAAGGCTTTCCTCGCTAGAAAGAAGAAGTCAGAGGCTTCGACTTTAGGTATGTTCATGATTGAGATTAAATTCTCTCCTTCAACATCTTGGGTCATTGACACAAGATGTGTTACTCACATTTGCATAGATGTACATGGACTAAGGCAGAGTAGATCGCTCACCAAGGGAGAAGTTGACCTACGAGTTGGAAATGGAGCACTTGTGGCTGCATTAGCTGTAGGGACTTATCGTTTATCTTTGCCTATGAGCTTGTTTTTGGAACTTCATGACCATTATTACATACCTTCTTTTATCAGAAATATTATTTCAGTATCCGCTTTGGATAATATAGGATATCGTTTTGAGATTTCTAATGGATTGTTGTCCTTTAGTTTGAATGGTATTCTATTTGGAATTGCAAGGTTATATTTTTATGTTCTTGATTTAAACAATAAAGATATTCTCAATGTTGAAACTAAGAGAGCCAAACATAGTGATCGAAACCAAACACATATCTCTGGCATTGCAGATTGGGTCATGTTAATCAGACTCGCATTGCAAAGCTTCAAAGGGATAGAGTTTTGGACCCTTTTGACTTTCAGTTATTTAAGGTATGTAAGTCATGCCTTTTTGGCAAGATGACCAAGTTGCCTTTCACTAGACAAAGTCAAAGGGCTACTGAACTGTTAGGCATCATCCATAGTGATGTATGTGGTCCACTAACAGTTGAAGCTAGAGGTGGATATTCATACTTCATCACATTTACAGATGATTTCATTAGATATGGTTATGTCTATCTTATGAGATTTAATATGAGACATAAATCTGAAGCCTTTGATAAATTCAAAGAATTCAAGAATGGAGTATAGAATATGTTGGGCAAAAGTATTAAAGCTCTTCGGTTTGATTGAGGAGGTGAATACTTAAGCTTAGGGTTTTCTGAATACTTGAAGGAATGTGGGATAATATCACAATTCATCCCTCCGTACACACCCCAACACAATGGAATGTCTGAGAGGAAGAATAGGACCTTACTTGACATGGTTAGGTCCATGATGAATTTTAGTGATCTACCTACATCATTATAGGGTTATGCCTCTAACGCCCACTTGAGGTACGTAGTTAATGTTTGTGGTATTGCCTAAATGTTCATTGATTTGCCCTTACTTGAGTTTACATGTTGTTAATATTGTTTGGTTGATCCTTAGTTGAATGAGTGTTTTGGTTTGGTTGAGTGGTTGCCCTGAAAATTATAAAGACTTGGCAAAATCTTGGTGCTCCAGACTTCGCTGCGGCGATGTAGGTTTTGTAATTACGTAGATTCTATAAATTTTCGCCGGGGCGAAGAAGAGTCTTCGCTGCAACGAAGAGCCGGCTGAAATGTTTGGTGAAGTTTCTAGAGAATTTTCTTTAGGGGCAAAGTGACCATTTGGCGTGCTGTCATAGGCACCCAAAATTAAAACCTAAAAACACATGTAGTAGTGTGAGTCAGGATCATTCCCACGGAGAGTGTCTAGCCGAATTTAATGTTATGTGAACCAATATGGGGGGGTTTTGAGTTAAACAGAAACAATTTCAGGAAAACAACAATTCAAATCAATCAATCAAATAACGAAACTTGGTCTAGGTCAACATCAACCATCGAAATCTTACAACTGATCATCGATACAAAAATAAATCAATTCATACTTTGTATATTCATCGTTGGAACTATTTTCCTATC
>CM047749.1:4359326-4639326 GCA_026225825.1 Pistacia integerrima | reverse complement strand
CAAAGAGTAAGAGAGCATGAGAAAGAACAGAGAGAGAGAAAGAGAATTAGTAGAAAAGAATTGTGAGAAACAGAGAAACCAAGATATAAGAAGAGAAAGAAAAATCAGAAGAGAGTAACGTAAGGAAAGAATTAAGAAAAGAGTTACGGGGATAGAGGAGTAGATGATTTACTTACTGAGCATTGTTTGCGCTCACCCCATTGTTTCCTATGTTTTTGCAGGAAATAGGTGAGGATGCGGTCGGATAGACGTCGGCAAGCAAAGACCAATAGTTACACTATTTTTGATGGTTTTTGTACATGAGATTTTGTGCTATGTAAAGAATGTATATATTTTAATAAAAGAAAATTTTGGGCCCAACTACTTTTGTTACTATACATGTATTTTTTATTATGTGTATTTTTATGAGTATCTTAGTAGAAAGCAGTTATTACAATGCCCTAGAGACTGCGACTCACTTATGGAACCATGTGCCGTCAAAGTCTATAGATAAGACTCCATATGAACTATGGAGTGGGCGAAAACCTAACTTGTCTTGTCTAAGGATTTGGGGTTGTGAAGCTTATGTCAAGAAACTGACTTCGAACAAGTTGGGCCCAAAATCTTGCAAATGTATATTTGTGGGTTATCCTAAGAAGACCAAAGGATACTATTTCTACCATCTAGAAGAGCGCATAATTTTTGTCACTCGTACTGGTGTCTTCTTATAAAAGGAATTTTTTCTACGAAGTAATAATGGGAGAAAAGTAGAACTCGATGAAGTTCTAGAACCACAAGTTGTATTAGATGAAGGATGGGAAGTGCCACAGGAAGTGGTTGAACATCATGAGGAGGTTACTCCATAATTTGTGGATCAAAGTGAACCACCTCAGGTAACACAGAAGTTACGTAGGTTTGGGAGAGTATGTCATGAGCCTGAGAGATATGGTTATCTCGTGACTCAACATGGTGACGTACTGGTCTACCAAGACAATGAACTCAAAACCTATGAAGACGCTATATCAAATCCAGATTTCGTTAAATGGCTTGAAGCCATGAAATCTGAGATGGACTCTATGTACCAAAACCAAGTATGGTCTCTGGTGGATCCACTTGAAGGGGTAAAACCCATAGAGCATAAATTGGTCTTCAAGAAGAAGATTGACATGGATGGCAAGGGGCATACCTATAAGGCATGATTAGTTGCCAAAGTTTTCAAACAAATTCATGGTATTGACTATGAAAAAACCTTTTCGCTAGTTGCCATGATTAAATCCATCCAGACTATGCTTGTGATTGTTACATATCATGACTATGAGATTTAGCAAATGGATGTCAAAACGGCTTTCTTGAATGGAAACCTTGAAGAGGATGTGTACATGGCACAACTGATGGTTTCATTCTTGATGGGCAAGCTAATAAGGTATACAAGTTACAAAGGTCCATTTATGGACTCAAGTAAGCTTCAAGGAGTTGGAACATTCGTTTTGATGAAGCCGTAAAAGAATTCGATTTTATCACGAACGAAGATGAGCCTTGTGTTTACAAGAAAGTAAGTGTGAGAGCATGTAATACTCACTCTCTAGCTAGAATACTCAGAAAATAACAGTAAAACTCACAAAATATATATAAGAAAATATACATGTAGATGAGTATAAAATAATGGGCCCATAACTAATTTTTCTTTAAATACAAATCTTTATAAAATATAATAAATTCACAAAACATCAACTCGACAGTGTTGCCCAACTGTTGCGTGATGTTCCAAGCAACCGTATCTCACTATTACCTGCAAAAAAATTGAAAACAATAGGGTGAGCACTAATTGCTCAGTAAGTAAACCCGTTATGCTACTCTTCTCTCTCCGTTGCTTAAATTCTGAATTTCTTTCCTTACATCACACCTCTCTATTTTTCTCTATTCTTTCTCTGTTCTTTCTCTATTCTTTCTCTGTTCTTTCTCTATTCTTTCTCTATTCCTTCTCTATTCTTTCTCTATTCTTTCTCTATTCTTCTAATTTCTCACAACTCATGATAATAGGCATGGTATCATGCTAGGTATGATGCAAATGCACAAATGCATAGAATGTGCATTTTCTTTTCTGTTTTTCTATTCTGTTTTTTGTTTCTTTTCTTTGTATTTCCTTCTTTCTGTCTTTTCTAGTCTTTCTTTCTTTTTCTATTGTTTCTTTCTTTGTCTATTCCTTCTTTTCTTTCCACTCTTTCTTTTCTCTTCTTTTCTTTCTTATTCTCTTCTTTCTATTCTTTCCTTTCTTATTCTTTGCCGATCAGACTCGGTTGAGGCATGGATTCGGAACCCTGGTTGTGTGAGTGAGTACAGTCCTCATATACATGCACTCTTACGGACTGTACAAATTCTTCTTCTTCTTAGGCCGCTTACTAAAGGTGGCGTGCATGTAGGAATATTCTTCTGGGTACAGTCCTTATCCACATGTACTCTTATGGAGTGTACAAATTCTTCTTCTTCTTAGGCCGCTTATTAAAGGCGGCGTACATGTGGGAATATTCTTCTTCTTGTCACTCACGGGTTCCCTATCATAACAACCTTCTTTTCTTTTATCTTTTTACACTTCTTTAGATAAAATTTCAGATTTGAACTTCTTTAATATTCTCATTTCTTTCTATTTACTCTTTAACATTCTTTAGTACTTTTTCATGCTCTTATGAGTATGTATGCATGTAGATGGTTTCATGCTTATAATTATTTCTAAATTCACATGTTTAGATGCAATAATGCAATATGGAATGCAAATAGGTCATTCTCTACCATCTACAAACTCATCTCAATATAACACACAATCATACTCATATATGCACTTCTCTTTGACATTTCATCAAAAAACTTATGTGCACAAAGCAACTCTAATTTGGCCACACTTCTATCTCTTTTCTAAGCCACCAAAAATTTGATATAAAATCCTCCATATTTAACGCCAAACCTGTCCAACATGTACACTCCAAAATTTCTACTCCAATTCTTCCATAATTCATCCAAACTCTCATCACATCAAGTACACAAACACTACTTCTCATGGATAAATTCTAACCATCATTCAATATCCATTCCATCAACAATTCTTCATATATAAGCATATACATGCATAAAAGAAATTCTCTACAATTCATCCAAACTCTCTTTCTCATTGTTCTTTAATGTTCTCATATATGTGTATGTGCATGGACATATGCTCATTCTTTGCTATTCTTTCTAAATGCAAATGTGAGAATGTGAAAATGCATGATGGCATATAAAGATATCATTATGGAACTAGTATTCTCTACCAACAACATTCCCATACTTGAAATCAATTACAGATTATTAGACTAAAAATAACTAATAAATTGGAGGTACTTTTGAGGTAGTAATTCTACACAGGTCATATTCAAGAAGGGATATCTCGATCTATACACATCGTATTGCTATGATCTTGGTCTTATTTTAAAGCTTAGAGAAAGGGCTAAAACTTTTATGTTTAGGTCTCAACCCAGTTTGATGGGTAAGATGCTCAAAAATCACTCAGAAGGTCACGGATTTGACACATGTTTTCTCTTAGGATTTTCATCAAACAATTCATATGCACATGCTACTACCATGTTGGCTACACTTCCAAAACTCTCTAATTCAACCAAATTTTGAGCCAAAAACTCACTAAATTGAGTATCAAACCTGGCTGAATTTATCACTTCTCTACACTCCAAAAATCTCAACACAAAATCTTCCACAACTTCACCAAATCATCACATAACCATACACTACTTCTCATGGCTAGAATTTATACATCAATAAACATCAAAAACAGCCCATAATTCTCTCATACCATCACATACAAACATGCAAAAAAATTCATTCAACAAAGTCTTGCTCAAATTAAGGTTCAAATTAGGTTTACTTGCCTTGAATTTGAACAACTCCAACACTATACTCTCTCTTTGGTATAATTCCCTCCTTCTCAAACCCTAAGCATATACAACCATAAGAATTCAAAACTTTAAAATTTAATCTAACTTCTTGGTGCAAGAATTTTACCTTTGGATGCTTACGATTGAAAATCTATCAAAAGTTAGCCAAAATCCTATGAATTTCCTTGGAAATTTAATGAAGAAATTTGAGAGAATTTGGGTAGAGAATGGCTTGAATGGAGGGTAGAGTGGCTAGGGTTTCTCTTCTTCAACTCTTAATATCATAAAATAATATATATAGATTCCCATTATTGTAACGCCCCACTTGAGGTACGTAGCTAATGTTTCTTCTTTTGCTCTTTTTTTGAGTCGGTTTATTAGTATTATTGTTTGGTTGGCCTTTGATTGAGTGTTATGTTGAACATTTGCCTTGAAATTGGTTGAAAATAAAGGAAGTTTTGTGTTCCAGGCTTCGCCGAGGCGAAGAAGAATCTTCGCCGCGGCGAAGAGGTGTTGAAGCCACGGGAAAGCTGCTGGACAGTTTCGCCGCGACGACAAAAGCTTCTTCACCGCGGCGACGTGCCGACCAAATTGTTTGTTAAGTTTTAGATATTTTCTTCCCTAGGGGGAATTTGACCATTCTACCCCTAATTAGTAGAGAAAGTGGGGAGTAAAATGTAAGGAATTTTCATGGAGAATATGTTAATATGGGGGTGTGTTTGTAATGAATCAAAGGACATAGATGGATTTCCAAGGAAGAGTAAGGGCAATATGGGAATGCTTGTGTATAAATTGTATTAAAAGGAATTAAGTCATTGCAAACCCTTCATTCTTCTTCTCCACCGCCACTCTCCTTTCTCACTTCCTCTCAATTTCTCTTTCATTTGTTAAAGGACTTTTAGAGGGCTTTTGGAGTGATTTGGGGTAGAAAATCAATCTAAGGCATCCTAAGGTAAGGATTCTTGCTTTGGATGTGAAGTTTTGTGAGATTTTGTGTATATTTGAATATTGAGGTCTTTTGGTTGAATTGTTTAATTGTTTAAAGGGTAGAGAAAAGTCAAGCAAACCAAGAGAAAGGAAGTGCTAGTGAGATCTCTCCATCACAAGGTAAGTAAATCCCAACCCAAGTTGAGATTTGAGAATTCTCTTGAGTAGAGATTTCTTTATGCATGTATAAATGATGCTTGTTGAGAAATTGAGTAGAGATATGTGTTTGTTGTTGAGAAATTGCGTTGAGAAGAGTATTCATGTTATGTTGTTGGATATATTTCCTTTATGTGAGTGTTGATGTGTGATGAGTTTGAGATGAAGATAGATGAAATTGAGTATGTATTTTGGGAGTGTCCTTCTATGGCAGGAATTATGCTCATGGAAGGGAATTTACTTCCAATTTTGGATGGTTAAAGAGAGAAATAGGGTTGTAGTTAGAGAAGAGTTTTTATATGCACATGAGTTGTTTGATAAAATGCCTAAGAGAAGCATAAGAATGAATTATGAACCTTAATTATTGCAACATTGCATATTGGCATTTCCTAAGTGCATTAATGAGCATGAACCATCCATATGCATTAATTGACTTAAGGAAGAGTAGAAAACTTTGTGTATGCACTTGCTCTATGAGTAGAGAACTTTGTGAATGCAACTACTCTAAGGGTAGAGAGAATGAGAAGTGCTAGAGTAGAGTGAATGAGATGGTTATTAGAAACGGGTTGATGTTTTGTGATCATCACCTGATAGTTATTAGAAACGGGTTGATGCTTTGTGATCGTCACCCGATAGTTATTAGAAACGGGTTGATGATTTGTGATCATCACCCGAAAGTCATGAGAAACGGGTATGTGCTTTGTGATCTCCACCCGATAGTTATGGAAACCGGATAGGTGCTTTGTGATCCCCACTCGGTAGTCATTAAGAGCGGGTTGGTGCTGTGTGAACTCCACCCGACAGTCATGAAGAGTGAGATGGCGCTGTGTGAATGCCATCTGGCCGTACCTCCGGTAAGATGAGGTCATGACATTAGTAGGAAACAATGGAAAGAAAGTGTGAGGAAAGAATTAAGAAAAATAGTTACGGGGTTAGACAAATAGAGGATTTACTTACTGAGCATTATTTTGTGCTCACCCCGTCATTTTCCTTTGTGGATGCAGGATCTAGGTGATGATGCAGTCGGAGGGGCGTCGGTAAGCGAGGAGCAATAGTTCACTGTTTCCCCTGTTTTTGTCTTTTTAAATGGCATTTTGTAAATCATGCTCTTTGTGTATAAAATACTTAGTACATATAATAAAAAGAAAGTTTTGGGCCCATTTTCTATATTATTTTGCAAGCATTTTACTAGTTTACAGCAGTTGTTACAATTATACTCTTGCACTTTCTAAAAATTTCATCTATGACCCTTAGTCAATTATCAAAATGCCCTTATTTTTATTAACTTCTCCATGTTATTCCATCTCTTTTCACTCCCCACTTTTTCAACTAATTATGAGTGAAAAGACCATTTTACCCCTAATAAAGTTTTAGGGAATTTTCTTCACACTTGTTCAAGATAACTTTAATAAAATTCAACTAAGGGTATTAAGGCATAAATAAAGCTACGTACCTTGATGTGGGTGTTACAGAGCAGTGGCATTCTTGGTGTTGTATGTTGATGACACACTTCTGATCAGGAATGATGTACCAAACTTGTAGTCGGTAAAGACTTGGTTATCCAAGTACTTCTCCATGAAGGACTTAGGAGAAACAGCGTACATCCTCTAAATAAAGATCTATCGTGATAGATCATGTAGGTTGCTTGGCCTAAGTTAGAGTACATACATTGACAAGGTACTGAAGAGATTTAGTATGGAAGAACCCAAGAAGGGATTTCTTCCGATGTCACATGGTGTCTATTTCTCTAAGGATATGTGTTCTAAAACACAAGATGAAAGAGATAGGATAAAGAAGATCCCATATGCATCAGTAATTGGATCCATAATGTATGCCATGTTCGGTACTCGTATTGATGTCTCATGTGCATCAAACACTTGTAGTAGATATCAATCGGATCCAGGTGAGTGTCATTAGATGGCTGTTAAGAATACTCTTAAGCACCTAAAGAGGACTAAGGATATGTTATTGGTTTATGGAGGAGAAGATGAACTCACTGTAAGAGGATACAGTAATGCTAGTTTCCAAACATATAAGGATTATTATCGTTCACAATCCGGGTTTGTATTTTATCTCAATAGGGGTGTAGTGAGCTGGAAGAGCTTCAAGCAAAGCACTGTAGTGGATTTTACAATGGAGGCTAAGTATATTGCATTGTCCGATGCAGCCAATGAGGCAGTCTAGATTAAAAAGTTCGTTACCGAACTTGGTGTGGTCTCCACAATTGTTGATCCAATAGACATCTATTGCGAAAATAATGGAGCAATAGCTCAAGCAAAGGAGCCATGGTCTCACCAGAAGTCTAGACACATACTCAAACAATTCCATCTCATTAGAGAAATGGTTGAGAGGAAAGATGTGCAAATTAGTAAAGTGCATACTGATGACAATCTCGCTGATCCACTGATAAAGCCTCTATCATAACAGAAGCATGAACAACACTTGAGGTCATTTGGTATTAAATGCATGAATGATTGGCTATAGTGCAAGTGGGAGATTGTTAGAGTAGATGCCCTAGAGCTAATCAATTATTGTAGAATTGACTCTTTGTAATGATATTCATTAATCAATAAAAGGCTTTTTATTCTATATCGTGTAAATCATATTGATATGTATTGATATATGTCCTTAGGATGGTAGAACCGTGACCAAGGTACCAAGTGTTTCAAATCTTGATAGTGAGAACCCTATGATCACATATGGTGGCCATTCTAGAAATGTCTGTAGCCCAGTATTATTCTGACCAAGGACACATATAATATGGTAAGGCTATCATAGTGTTGACCGACCCTATCGAAAGGTAGTGATTGATCTCACTTGTCAAGGTTGTTTGCCGACAACTTGGTGCGGCACATGGGTGCTTGCTATAGGAAAGTTCAATGGACTAACCCACCAAAAGATTTCATGTAAATGGTAACCCTAATGTCTATGGAATAAATCCTCTAACGAATGGTGGTGCATGTGATCCTTAGACTTGAGATCAGAATTGCCTTGTGTACCGATTGGTGTAGTTTGACACTAGCCTAACGTAGTTCTATTTAGAGCTATCAATATGAGAGTGATTGGCTATGTCGAGGAGTGTATCAAGACTATGGTAGATCGATAGATGATTCATCACTTTCGGGTATAGGAGAAGTTATCTCACAACACGATTTAGTATATGACAATGACACTAAAGTTGTGGCTAAAGTAGGATTGAGTTGTAGCCCAATCCAATTTATTATCCAAGTCCTTGGTCCAATAACTGAACACAAACACATCGAGAATAACTGAGGTTGACACTATTTCTGTACCTCAGTCTCGATGAGATAATAGATGATGAATGAATTTGATTGCACGGTAACCATATTATTGATAGGTAGTTGTTTCGTTGAATCCAAATCTATCAGGTGGCCATAATGTCTTACTAGGGGCCAATCTTGGTCTGTGTGTAGTGAGACGATTGATTGGTGTCAATCGCGATACTACTCACTGCCGATATGATGAAAGCCTACAGGTCTCACACTTAGGAGACAATTTAAGGATTGTAAATTTTTGAAGGGTATATTCGTCTTTTTACACGAAAGGGCATATTGGTAATTTTGTTGTGTAATTAAATTTACTGAGGTTGTAGCCTGTGTCCAATTTTATTATGGGAGTAACTTAGCAAAATTACAAATTTAATTATTGAAGTTAATATTAATATTTAACTAAATAATTAAATAGAGACCTATATGCGATTCCAGCTACGTTTGGGTTGTTGCTAAACTATGGGGATGGAACGGAAATTTTGCTTTATTATATGAAGATAGCAAAAATAGGTTTTGATCTTCATTCTCTCATTTTGTGCCATGAGTGATATTGAGAGAAAAATTTTCTCTTTTCTTCTCTTATCTCTATCACCCTAAGTATCATCCTCAAAGCCAAGAATTGATTCTAGTCAAATCAATTCTTGGTCTTCGACATATTGCCTTTGTGTGGACAACATGAGTTTGAGTCCACTCTTGAATTGCTAGCAAAATCATGTTTAGAGATACTGACGGAGCCTCCAAACACTAGTATAATCTAATCCTTGCATGGCTCTTTGTTATTTCAATTTAAGCATGTAAAATATATATAGATATCAGACCTTGATCTTGGCAAAATCAGAGTAATCGATGAGCAATAATTTTTATTTTTCCGCTGCCTCTGCTCATCGATTTACTTACATCTTGCTCGAGCTCAAGCTCGTGAGCTAGAAACGATATTTGAGCTCGAGTTAGAGCTCATTTAATCAAGCTTGAGCCGGCTCAAACTCATGAACTGCTCGTGTATCTGATGAAAATTACAATTTCAAAGCTTTAACTGACTTTTGATTCAACACAATCTAGCAGGACATAGCCAAGAATTCACTAAAAACATAGCCAAGAATCTCTCCAAAACAACAATGAACATAATACAAAACAATAACAACACAACAATAAAAGCCAACCATCTCCCACCACCTTAAAATCTAGCATAACTCACAACAAAAGCCACCATAAAACCCATTCTAAAATCCACTCAAAAACTCACATAGATTTGGCCATCGGCATGGCCTATGTGGGTAGCCAGATCTAGCCAACCACATGGGCTAAACTGTCAACCAGATCTAGCCAACCACATGGGCTACACAGTCCACTAGATCTAGCTAGCATCGTAGCCCACGTGGCCATCCGTATTTGGCTGTCTTTATGGCCTCAGTAAGCCATGGTAAAAAGAAAAAAAAATAGAAGAGAGAAAAATGAGAGAAGAAAGAATGAGGGGATAGAAAATAGAAAAAAGAAGTAAAGAAGAGGAGAAAAAAGAAAAACAATGAAAGAAAGAAAACTGGAGAAAAAGGGAAAAGAAAAAAGAAGAAGAAGAAGAAGAAGAAGAGAAGGGAAAAGAGAGAGAAGAGATATGGGAAGATACTATATAATATTATATATATTGTGTATTATATAATATTATATATATTATAATATGTTGAGCTTGGCTAGGCTTGCGAGCTTGGCGAGCCCAGTATCTGGGTGTTCGAACTCAGCTCGTTGGCTGAGTCGAGCCACTCGAGCTTGAGTTCGGCTCAACAAATGTCGAGCCGAACTCAAGCTTTTCTCAAGATGAGCTCGAGCCACTCACGAGTGGCTCGGCTCAACTATCATCCCTAGTCACGCGACCTATCATTGGCTCTATAGACTGATGCGTGTTTCCTGCAACATGCAATATGTGGCAAGTATACTAATCGTACAAGTAATATAATGATGTGTAGAGTATCATTCCCACGAGGATAGTGTTACTAAGTACCGATTTCCCTAGTTTAAGTCCTAATTGAAGAAACAATAAATTGGATTGATGGAAAATTAACAACTAAATACAAATTAACAAAAATATAAATGAATGAATATGAAATTAAAGCAAAACCCAACAACTTAACTAATTAAACAATGCTAAAAAAAAAAAAATGCTAGGGTGTTGATTTCACCTAGATACGCTAACCCAAATCATAGAATCTATTACCCGAGTTCTAATTCCTTGATTGAAAATCGAATTCCCTAAGTTGTAAAACATACCTTCTCAGGCTACATTTCCCTACTTATCCCTATTAACCTTCTACACCCAACAAAATGAAGATTAATAGTTTAAAGTGTTTAAGCTTTATGGAATTCTATCTAGATTTAGTAGATCGCTAAACCTATCCCTAGCGTTTGCTTTATCTATGGTATTTATCCCAAGAGGCACAATCACAAATCACTTCTCAGTCTCATTGTGAACAACACACATTTGAATGGTGATCATGTTCATCACATAAAGCATTAAAATTCAGAGTAAACACACAATCAAAACATAGTCATATGAATATAACATGATCAATAATTAACCCATTAGAAATCCAAATTACAATCAAAACCCTAACCCAAAATGGATTAGTTCATAGCTAAATTAACACTACAATTAAGAGAAACGAAATTAATCAAGTTCAACATAATGAAAAATAAGAGAGAGGACAAGAAATCTCCCCAATTGATGAATCCTTTGGTTCAAAATCGAATCTTCACCCTTTCAATTGCTAAAAATCTCTAAGCTTAATCCAAAAATAATGTAAAAGTTGCTAACCCTACTTCCTGCACGACCCTGTGCAAAAAGGTTAAGTTTTTCTTTTATACCTCGCCCTAAATTTCTAAGAAAAACACGCACAACGTAAAACTGTGCGTTTTACAAAACTGAAAATTACGACTGTCACCGCGGCGAAGAAGAAACGTCGTTGCGGCGAAGAAAGCCTCAGACTTGTTCGTGTCAGCCGTACTTCGCCGCGGCGAAGGACAATTCTTCGCCGGGGAGAAGCTACTTGAAAGGTTCTGAATTTACAGAACTGCCACTCTGCTTGCTTCTTTCGCTTTCTTCTTCGATTCTCGGTGCTCTTCCTTTGGAACAAGCCTCATCGTGCTTTGTCCTGCTTCAGAACTCTTCTAACTTCTGAGATCCGCTAACTTCTGAGTCAAAACTTCCAATTTTGTCTTTATTTGCTCAAAATGTCCATTTTAACCTGAAACACAAAATGTAAAGAATTAAACAACAATTCAGGTCAAAATGCAACAAAAAGTACCTGAAATCCGACTAAAAAGACTAATGAAAACTTTATAATCCACGGATTATCAAATACCCCCAAACTAAAGATATGCTCGTCCCCGAGCATACGGTACAAAACCAACGAAAAAAAAACATAGACAATGACGAAAACACAAACACACACAACAAAACTAGAAAATGAACAAAACTAACAAGACTCAAGACTCAAATTCAACACACAAATTGCCTAGAAATTGTACAAGTCTCAAAAGTTGTTGAAAAATTATTATAAGGAAATGTTCAACACTCCAAGAAGTTATAAGCATTATCGATTGTCTTCCTCAATCGGTCCACCAAGTAGGTGATCCCCACTTCAATCCACATCCCAACTTTACGGATTATTTTATGCAAAAATGTAAAGTTCATCAAATGGTGGCAAACTCCATAAGCCTAAATATCGAACTACTCTCCACTAATGAGGACTAAACACAGATGAGAATATAAGGTCTTTAAAAGCTTGTAACGTTAGGCTCGGGTAGTAGGTTCCAAGAAAAGGATGGGAAAAACAAAGTAGGAGAACTCGGTTTTTCTCATGCAAACACTCAAGTCAAATCGAACTCTACTTCTTTTCAACCAACAATCAACGTGTCCACTTATTTACCACCCTCAAACTCGTATCCTTCTTATTTTTGATACCACAAATGCATGGGTTTAAGGTGTAAGTGGCGTTGTTAAACCTGAGGTCGCCCAGGACTGCTATGCAGTTTTTAAGGCGGTTACTGGTTTCCAGCTGATATACCCTTAAACCCGGCTAAAAACAAATATATATGTATATTTTTTTTTTTTTTTATGAATATAACATGAATTGAGGTGAACTACCTCTTTTTATTTTTATTGCCCTTCTCACAACCCCCAAACTATTTGTTTGGCTTATTCGTACAACTCTTATTCCATTCTTTGTGTTTGCACTACGGCCGAATTCTCCTAAGGGTACGATAAAGTGTTTAGGGTAACAGTATCGGACAATTTTCGGTTTGCAAAAAGAAATAAAGCAATACTGATTCATATGGCTCAAACGGGTGACTAGGGACAATTTCATTCTGGGTCGGCTAGAAAGGCTCAAACGTTCCAAAAAGAATGCCTAAATCATCTCCTCAACCATGTCTAACCCTAGAATTTGGCCTCAAGCACTTCTCTACTAGGTTCTAGAGTCCACCAACATTATCAAACTTCACCTAATCATATAAAATGAATCTAAGCATGCTGAAATAAATGAAAATTGTGGTTGAACCACTCAACAGACCTCAATCAAAATCCAGTCAATACGATAAACTTGAAGCAATGCCTAACATTTCTCAACAATAAAATTGCAACAACCCTATTCTTATCATTGAATTATACACTTAATCATTGGCAAAAACAAACAAACTAAAGAAAAATAACTACATAAAATTGTTTTTTTTTTTTTCAGTTTAAGGTGTACGCGGCGTTGTTATACCAGAAGTCGCCAAGTACTACTAGGCAGTTTTTAAGGTAGTTACGGGTTTCCAGCCAATATATCCCTTAAACTAGGTTTTTTCTATTTCCCTACCCCTAAACTAAATCGGACATTGTCCCCAATGTTCCATAATGCATTAATCAGGAATAGAGAATAATAAAACAACAAAGGTACGAGAATGCTCCCTGGTTAACCCGTGAAATGTCGCTCCACAATGAACACCCGGTCTCGGACTTTTCATCACCCAAAATCTGTCAAAACAATTGAAACCGTGGTGTCCTTTATGTTAGCACAAAATCACAGTTAACTTGAAAATATTACAACCTAATCCCGTCCTTTCACAAACTACAAATTAAAAATAACAACTAAACAACTAAACAAAATCCAAAACCAAAACCAAAATAAAATGAGTTTAATGTTTAGAATGAACAACCAAACCAAATGAAAACAATTAAACAAAACAAAACAAATAAAAACAGGTGCTCCGGCTCAGTCTTCTTCCTCTGTTTCCTCATCTTCCTCTTCTTCCTCGGAGTCCATGTATCATCTGAGTTCCAATCGGCCCATTGGTATGTTGAAGTGTCAACATTGAGCTCCTTAAAGCTGTTCCTCAGCAGCTCATGCATCATCTGAGTCTGTTCCACCACCCAATCCTGACGTCTTTTCATATATTTTATTAAACCCATCATCTGCTGCATCATTTCTCTCTGTGTAGCTATGGAGCTGGAGGATGTGGTAGGGCCTGTTCGCTACCTTTTTGCTCATGCTCTTGGTTATGCAGCTTCCGAACGGTCAAGGTGCTTCCTGTAATACTCTGAGTCTAGAACTGGGGCAGCATGAATACGATGCTCGTCATCCTGAACCTTGACTCCCTCTCTAAGGCACAAAGCTGTGATAAGATGTGGGAAACCATAACTTGTTCGCCCTGGTTTGGCTGCTAGCTTAATGCTGTTCAAAATGATGTCTCCCACATCGATACTCTTCCACAGGCAGGCAATAGAGTAAAGCAATCTTGCTTTCTGAGTGGGAGGGTAAGCTGTCTTTGTAGTGCGATTCCTGCATCAATTTCGCTGCAGACAAAATATTGCCTGCAGAGCCATCGGTGTCTACATTCCACCCTTGAGGAGTTTTCTTATTTCTTTGAAATACGCCCACTCATGTCCCGTGGCAATAGAGTAAAGCAATACCGTTTCTCGTGTAATCAGTACAGTGCGATTCCCCGATCAATTTCGCACGCATTCCCAAAATATTGCCATGCCCTGAGCCTTACACCGCACAACTACATTCCCTTGAGAGTTTTCTTCTATTTCTTTGATACTGCCCACTCTGTATCAGGTTTTGCAATAACTGGAAGGATGATACTGTCCTCAAATTGTGACCTCTTAAACCTTATGTATTCATCCTGACCAAGGTTAGGCAGGTTGTAAAACTGATTGATCACTCTGTCCGTAAATGGTACATCAACCCCTCTTACATAAACTGTACCTTCCAGACAATCTGGGAGATTGGCATAGAACTCCCTTACCAGTGGCTCAATAGCCGGTTGTTCAGGAGCTCTCTTAAACATCTCCCAACGTCTCCCTATACTCCAGCCATCGGCCTGACTAGCGGTTAAACCGCGCTCCGGGATAATACCCTTATCCTTTCTTTGAATTGCCCCCTCATACCTTTTGCGGGCTTCATCATTAACAAACCGGTTGTCAATATCCTTACCCTTACTCTTACCCTTGCCCTGGTATGGATGCTTAATTTTCGGAGCCATTGATCATAATTTTACTTCAATCCACAATTTTAACCCAAAAATCCAGACCTAGTTGTTCTACACAGCCACTTAAATCCTGCAAAAATAACCAACACTTCTAAAAATTCGCAATTCACCCCCCAAACTTCAAATTTTCAATTCAACACAAACACTCCAAAAATTCAAAACCCTCACTCCTAACAATCACCCAATGCATGAACTACCCTTCTTCGAGCAAAATCAATACTCAAACTTACCCAAAGTCCACAATTCAATCACAACAAAAATCTTCAGATCTATAAGCTAAAACTTGAAATTTTGCAATAAAAAGCTTTGGGTATTTGAGATCTTACCAATATGAAGGAGTATTCGTTACCAATTGAACCGGAAACAGCCCAGATCGAAAACCCCAAATTTTGGATCCAAAAATTTTTGTGAAATTTTCGCGAAAATTGTTGTTGAAATGGGTTGTTTTGGTGTTTAGGAATGTTATGGAGTAAGAAAATTGGTTGGAATAACACTAGGGAAGCAAAAGATGGAAGTTTGAAAAATTCTCTCTCAAATAAAAATGCAAGGCGGCGTGAAGAATGAAAAAGAAAAAGTGAGTATTTATAGAAAAGCGTCGTCGCCGCGGCGACGTTCTTCATTTATGAACCCTAAAAATTTCCCAGGTTTCGCCGGGGCGAAAACTTCCCTAGAGCACAAGGCTTACTTTGCCTCGGCGAAGAAAAATCTTCGCCGCGGCGAAATGCCTTAGGAAAATTTTCACAATTTTTTTTTTCTTTCTTCGCCTCGGCGAAGAAAAATCCTTCGACGGGGCGAAATTGTCCAGCAGCTATCAACGTTTTTTCAAGGTCCCTTCGCCCCGGTGAAGAAGTATTCTTCGCCGCGGCGAAGTCTCGCACTTTTTTATTTCTTTCTTTTGCTGAAAACTCAACTTGAAACACCCAAAAACACACACATTAAAAATCATACAAACTAATAATGAAGTCAAACAAAACTAAAATGAAAAACAAAACAATTAAAGATACTCGGGTTGCCTCCCAAGAAGCGTTTGTTTATAGTCGATAGCTCGACTCTCTCAATCCTTTAAGTTGGGATGTCGAGCCGGATTAGGATGGAATTGCAACTCATCACTCCATCAATGTATGGCTTCAATCTCTGTCCATTAACTGTGAACGTGCCTTTATCTTCATGTGTAACTTCCATTGCTCCGGATGCGTAAATCCTCGTAATAGTGAATGGTCCGAACCATCTAGACTTAAGTTTTCCGGGGAAAAGCCTAAGTTTGGAGTTGAACAACAACACCTTCTGCCCTACTTCAAATTCCTTTCTCCAGATATGCTTGTCATGCCACCTCTTTGTCTTCTCCTTATAGATCCGGGCATTTTCATATGCTTCGAGACGAAACTCATCGAGTTCATTCAAAGTCAGCATCCTTTCTTCTCCAGCAGCTTTTAAGTCCATGTTTAGCTGCTTGACTGCCCAATATGCCTTATGCTCGAGTTCAACCAACAAGTGGCATGCTTTCCCATAAACCATCCTGAATGGAGACATTCCGATCGGAGTCTTGAAAGCGGTTCGGTATGCCCACAGTGCATCATCTAGCTTCCGTGACCAATCTTTTCGAGATGCATTAATTGTCTTTTCTAGTATCCCCTTGAGTTCTCTATTCGACAGTTCCACTTGCCCGCTCGTTTGTGGATGGTACGGTGTTGCAACTCTATGTGTCACTCCATATTTGCTCAACAGTGCATCCATGTGCCTATTGCAAAAATGAGATCCTCCATCACTAATGATTGCTCGTGGTACCCCAAACCTTGAGAAAATATTCTTCCTCAAAAACTTAATCACTACCCTAGCATCATTAGTCGACAATGCAACTGCCTCAACCCACTTCGACACGTAGTCCACCACTACCAAGATAAACGTGTTCCCAAAAGAACTTGAAAATGGACTCATGAAATCTATCCCCCACACATCAAAAAGTTCAACCACCAGGATGTTGTTTAACGGCATCTCATCTCTTTTTGAAATATTACCCATCCGTTGACATTGGTCACACTCTTGAATCATCCGGAAGGAATCCTTGAAGAGGGTTGGCCAATAAAATCTCGATTGTAAAACCTTGGCTGCTGTTCTAGCTCCCCCAAAATGGCCACCTACTTCCTTCTCATGACAATGCCTTAGAATGCTCTCCATCTCTACCTCCGGGACACATCTCCGTATCATTTGATCAGTATAGTGTCTGTATAGAAACGGTTCTTCCTAAAAGTAGTACTTCAAATCTGAGAAAAATTTTCTCTTTTGTTGATACGTCATACACTTGGGAGCACCCTTGAAGACAAATAGTTTGCAAAATCCGCATACCATTGTGCTTTTTCCACTCTCATCAACTTCGCATCCGGAAACGTTTCTGTAATTGGCATTTCCTCCTCAATTCCCTTGCTTGGTCTCTCGATTCTCGACAAGTGATCAGCCACCAAATTTTCCAACCCCTTCTTATCTCGAATTTCCAACTCGAACTCCTGCAGTAGTAAAATCCATCTTATCAGTTGAGGTTTTGCTTCTTGCTTTGCCAATAGGTGCCGGAGTGTTGAATGGTCCGTGTAGACGATCACCTTTGCACCTAACAAATAAGAACGAAACTTGTCAAAAGCAAAATCTACAGCCAACAATTCTTTCTCAGTGGTGGTGTAATTCAATTGTGCATCAACGAGTGTTTTACTAGCATACTGAATTACATGCAACACTTTGTTTTTCCTCTGTCCTAAAACTACCCTTAAAGCAAAGTCACTAGCATCACACATCAATTCGAAGGGTAGTCCCCAATCGGGAACTGCAATAATAGGTGCAGATACTAATAATCTTTTCAGAGTTATAAAGGCATGCATGCAATCATCATTAAAGTCAAAAACAACATCTTTATTTAATAAATTGCAAAGCGGTTTAGAAATCTTAGAAAAATCTTTGATGAAGCGTCTGTAAAACCCCGCATGCCCCAGGAAACTTCGAACTGCTTTGACATTTATGGTGGTGGCAACTTCTCGATCACTTCTGTCTTTGCTCGATCAACTTCAATTCCATCCTTGGAGATCCTATGCCCGAGCACTATTTCCTCTTAGACCATGAAGTGACACTTTTCCCAATTAAGCACCAGGTTCGTCTCCTTACATCATTGCAAAACAAAAGAAAGATTAGTTAGACAGCTATCAAATGATGAACCAAAAACTGAGAAGTCATCCATAAAGACTTCTATAAACCGTTCCACCATATCCCCAAAGATTGACATCATGCATCTTTGAAATGTTGCTGGTGCATTGCATAATCCAAAAGGCATCCTTCGATAGGCAAAGGTGCCGTAGGGGCAAGTGAAGGTCGTTTTCTCTTGATCCTCAGGAGCGATGGCAATCTGATTATATCCTGAATACCCATCCAGGAAACAATAATAGGCATGTCCTGCCAACCTTTCCAACATCTGATCAATGAAAGGTAATGGAAAGTGATCCTTCCTTGTCGCCTCATTCAACTTACGGTAATCAATGCATACTCTCCAGCCCGTCACCGTCCTTGTTGGTATCAACTCATTACTCTCATTTTTCACCACAGTGATACCTCCCTTCTTCGAAACAACTTGTACTGGGCTCACCCATGGGCTATCGAAAATAGGATAAATGATCCCCGCATCTAAGAGTTTTACCACCTTCTTTCTCACCACTTCCTTCATCGAAGGATTCAATCTCCGTTGTGGTTGTACCTTAGGCTTAAAATCATCCTCCATGAGTATCTTATGCATGCAAAATGATGGTGAGATACCTCTAATGTCCGAGATTGTCCATCCAATTGCTAGCCTATGTTCCCTCAGCACCCTAATCAACCATTCTTCCTCTAATGTACTCAAATCTGAACTAATAATCACCGAAAAAGTTTCTGAGTCTCCTAGATAAGCATATTTGAGGTTGGAAGGTAAAGGTTTCAATTCAAGCTTTGGAGGTTCTTCATTTTTCTCCTTCTCCTTCTCTTTGTCAAAATCAAACTCCTCAAATTCTACATCCTGACTCTCGTCAATCGGTTGAAGTGCTTCTAACATCCTAGCACAATCATTCCTCTTCAACTCTTCTATCTCTACTGTTTTTGATTTGGCTATACAAGCTTCTAGAGGTAACTGTAGGGTGTTTTCTTCCATGGATTCCTCAACCAATTTGTCCACCACATCGACACTAAAACATGAATCCGTTTCAGCCGGAAACTTCATCGCCTCAAAGACATTAAAAGTCAATGTTTCATCTTGAACCCTCAACAGTAACTTTCCTTCCTGTACATCAATTAGTGCTCTCCCCGTGGCTAAGAATGGTCTGCCCGAAATCAGAGAAATTTCCTTATCCTCTTCCATATCCAACACCACAAAATCTATTGGAAAAATTATCTTCCCCACCTTCACCAATACATCCTCTACTATCCCCCTCAGGTGTTTTATTGATCTATCCGCTAGTTGCAATGACATGGTCGTTAGCTTCACCTCACCAATTCCCAATCTCCTAAAAACAGAAAAGGGCATCAAATTAATACAAGCTCCTAGATCACACAAAACACGATCAAATGTAATATTTCCTATAATACAAGGAATAGTAAAACTCCCTGGATCCTTGAGCTTTGGAGGTAACTTCTTCTGGAGGATGACACTACACTCCTCCGTGAGCATCACCGTTTCCTCATCGTCTAGCTTCCTTTTGTTCGATAAGATTTCCTTGAGGAACTTTGCATAGCTCGGCATCTGTTGCAATGCATCTGCAAAAGGAATATTAATGTGCAATTTTTTTAAAATTTCAATAAACTTTGGAAATTGCTTATCTTGATTCTTTTTCTTCAATCTCTGAGGAAAAGGCACGGGTGGGGTGTGATGTGCCAACTCTGGTGGTATCTCGGGGAATGGCAATTTCTCCTTCTTCTTTTGCCTTTCATTTTGTTTCTTTTCTTCTTTATCCAAACCACTTGGTTTCTCTTCAGCAACTATCTCTTCATCACTTTCCTCAACCGACTCTTCCTTTTCGGGTTGCTCAACCTTCTTGGTAGCTCGCTCTACCTCTTCCAAAACTGTCCCACTTCTTAAAGTGATGGCGTTAGCTTGCTCACGTGGGTTGGTCATTGTATTGCTTGGTAAGGAACCGTGCGGTCTCTCATTCAATTTCTCGGCCAATTGGCCCACTTGTACCTCAAGACTCCAAATGGACGCCCCTTGATTTCTAAAATTTGTCCTCGTCTCACTCATAAATCCTGTGGTCTCCTGCATGAATTTCCCAAACATATCTTCCAACTTTGTCACTCTTGGATCTCCCGGTTGGTTATTCACCCCTGGTTGGTTATTTGGAACATTCCTCTGGTTCCAGTGGTTATTTTGCTGGTTCTGATTTCCCCAAGCTAGATTCGGATGATTTCTCCACCCCGGGTTATATGTGTTACAGTACGGGTTGTTTAGTTGTCTCTGATTACCTGCCAAGTAGTTCACTTGCTCCGTTGATGAAGATGACGAAGCAAATGTGTTCCCAACTTGACACTCGCTGCTCACATGATTCCATGCACAAAAATCACATGTTAGTTGAGGTGCTTGAATAGAGTTTACTTGCATAGTTCCCAACTATTTCTGAAGTGCCGTGAGTTAGGCTGAGATGGCTGTGAATGCATGAACTTCATGAAGACCCGAAGATTTCCTTGGTGTGGCTCTCTCATTCGGTCTTTGATAGTTGTTGCTTGCTAGAACCTTAAGCAACTCATAGGCCTCTTCTGGTGTCTTATTCTGCAAGGCCTCTCCTGAAGTTGCATCCACCATGGTTTGTACATTACTCATCAATCCATTGTAGAACGTTTGGACTTGAAGCCAAACCGGTAAACTATGGTGTGGGCATTTCCTCATTAACTCCTTGTATCTCTCCCAAGCCTCATACAATGACTCGGAATCATCCTGTAGAAATGATGTGATATCATTTCTCAATTTTGCTGATTTAGCTGGAGGAAAGAACTTGGTAAGGAATTTTTGTGCTAGATCATTCCAAGTTGTTATAGTTCCCGGTGGTAATGCCATTAACCACCCCTTGGCTTTATCTCCCAATGAGAATGGGAATAATCGCAGCTTAATTGTGTCATCTGACACTCCATTTGACTTGAAGGTGTCAAAAATTTCCAAGAAATTTGCAATGTGCTGATTCAGATCTTCCTTCAAGTCACCATTGAACCTAACCGACTGCTGGATCATCTGGATGATTGCCGACTTGATCTCTAAGTTGTTTGCTTGCACCATAGGTCTAGTAATGCTCGACCCACTACCATTCACTGTGGGAACTGAAAATTCCCTCAGTGTCCTGTTTTCTAGTTCAGCCATTTCAACAACTATTTCTTCTCCTTCTACAACTAAATCCTCTCTTTCTCTTCTCTCTCTGTTACATCGTCTAATGGTCCTCTCAAGCTCAAGGTCAATAGGGATCACTGGTTGACGTCTCGTTCTTCGCATAAACTGCAAAAACAGAAATGAAGGAAAGTGAGATCACAAATCAACTAAAAATCAAAAACAAAAATAAAAACTCCAATCTAGCTAACTATAGAAAGACTCAATGTTAACTTAAAACTCCCCCCGGTAACGGCGCCAAAAACTTGATGCGTGTTTCCTACAACATGCAATATGTAGTAAGTATACTAATCGCACAAGTAATATAATGATGAGTAGAGATCGTTCCCACGAGGATTGTTAGCTAACCACTAAGTATTCTACTGTTCTCAAGTTGGAGCAATCGAAATCTTTGGATTGATGGGAGCTAATTATAACTAATCTGAATAATAACTTTTAAACTAAAATTTAACTAAGAATTGCAAGATGAAAACTCAGAAAATCAATTCAAGTAAAAAGGGTAGGGTTTTGATTCATTCGGATTTTATGGGTTAAACCTAAAAATTACACTACATTCACATTCATATGCATTGATTGTAAACCGAACTCACTAAGGTGTTAAACATACCTTCTCAAGCTATGTTTTCCTATTCTTCCTTCTTAACCCTCCGAACCCAACAATTTGAAGGTTAACAATTCCAAACTCATTAAGCATAAGAATCCTACAATGATTTCATTAATTCTTGAATCTATCTCTAGCATCCAATACTATAATGGTGATTACCCAAGAAGCCTAACATGATTCATTTCTCAATCTCATCATGTTCATCACATAAAGCATTAAAATTCAGAGTAAACACACAATCAAAACATAGTCATATGAATATAACATGATCAATAATTAACCCATTAGAAATCCGAATTACAATCAAAACCCTAACCCAAAATGGATTAGTTCATAGCTAAATTAACATTACAATTAAGAGAAACGAAATTAATCAAGTTCAACATAATGAAAAATAAGAGAGAGGACAAGAAATCTCCCTAATTGATGAATCCTTTGGTTCAAAATCGAATCTTCACCCTTTCAATTGCTAAAAATCTCTAAGCTTAATCCAAAAATAATGTAAAAGTTGCTAACCCTACTTCCTGCACGACCCTGGGCAAAAAGGTTAAGTTTTTCTTTTATACCTCGCCCTAAATTTCTAAGAAAAACACGCACAACGTAAAATTGTGTGTTTTACAAAACAGAAAATTACGACTGTCGTAGTGGCGAAGAAGAAACGTTGCCGCGGCAAAGAAAGCCTCAGACTTGTTCGTGTCTGCCGTACTTCGCCGCAGCGAAGGACAATTCTTCGCCAGGGTGAAGCTACTTGAAAGGTTCTGAATTTACAGAACTACCACTCTGCTTGCTTCTTTCGCTTTCTTCTTCGATTCTCGGTGCTCTTCCTTTGGAACAAGCCTCATCGTGCTTTGTCCTGCTTCAGAACTCTTCTAACTTTTGAGTCAAAACTTCCAATTTTGTCCTTATTTGCTCAAAATGTCCATTTTAACCTGAAACACAAAATGTAAAGAATTAAACAACAATTGAGGTCAAAATGCAACAAAAAGTACCTGAAATCCAACTAAAAAGACTAATGAAAACTGTATAATCCATGGATTATCATAAACCAAGTCTCATGTCCCTTTGACTGAGTCACAACAAACTCCGAGTCTCCAGCCAAATGGCGTAATACTCACAAAGGGATTACAACATCTTCACCAAATCAATAAACGTAAAGTCAGCACTCACTCCATAAAGGGACTTTGAGTCTCATGGGAGCTCTAACCGCTCCAACCATCTATAAGTATCAAGGTCGACCCTCTCAGAAGAAACTTTAGAACTTACTCTAGATTTACTTTTACACTACTTAGTTTGCTCTTCATATTGCTCTCTCATATAGCCACTGATTCACACCGTAGAGCCGAGTACCAACCACTTTACAATGGTTGTCATGCCATAATACCACAGTGACAATGACTTCTATCAACTCTAACTCTTTCTTTTCCTTACTTAGTCTCATTCTATTTGTGCTAACTTGAGGGTTGGAGTGCCTATGACTTATGTGTCGAGTGGACATCCCGCGTCACATGCAACCACTAGTGCTGGGCCCTTCTCATCCATCAAAACTCCTTAGAGTAGGCAATGTCAAAAAAGCTAGTAGAGATGGAAATGATGATCCAACGGATCCTTGGAGTACTAACCCTAATCAAGAAAAGTTTACCCTTAAGCTATGAAGACTCCCTATTCATCGATTCAATTGCCCTTATAGAAATTCTAAAGAAGTTTCTGATAAGAGCTTGAGAGTATATATTTTGTTAGTGATTTAATTGGATTATTTATGGAAAAATGTGTTTAATTTGTGGAATTTGAATTAGTTATTTCATAAATACCTTTTACGGGATCACGGGTGTAGTTTGAGTATTTTCAGGTTCAAACCAATATTTGAAGGAAAAAAAATGATGTCGATGGAATTTGTGACAAGTAGGAACAAACGGTGCAAGAATCGGAGTTGAAACGAGAAAGTTGTGACGCGTCAAAGATACAACGTAAAATCTAGAAATCCTTTAAGATGAGCATGCTTTGATGTTTTGATCATAAATTAAGCTATAGAAATCAAAATTTGACTATTCTTGTGGAGTTGGAAAGCTTATTCAGAGAGCTTTAAAGTTTGTGTTGATGACTTTACCAAATTCTAAAGATCACGGACTCGTGGGACAGAAAGAACAATTGCTGCAGTGACTGTTTCTTATCGCCGCAGCGATGGGTCACGGGCCTGTTTGGGTTATTGCATTCTCCTAGTCCGAATCTGAATGGGTTAAGGCATTTAATTCTTTCCTAAGTAACCTCCAAACCCTATCACTATAAATAAGGGTCTTTAATTAGTTTTTAGGGGGAATAGAGAAGGAGAAAGGATGGCTACTATTTTGGAGATCGGGATTCTTCCTGTTCTCGTTCGCCAATTAGAGAAGTTTTTCCATTTTTCTTTCTTGAACTCATGTTATTGAATACAATGGTTGTTTTTATTACTGTAATTATGAACTAAATCCCTTTTTCTAGGGCTAAAGATGTAGCCCAATTTATGAATATGTGTTGACTTTATTGTTGTTAATTCTTATTGAGCATTAATTCTAAGTTTTATTATTGTGTGTAATGCTTTCAATTCTTAAGGATCCGAGAGTTGAATGATATCATGGGTTGGGTTGAGATCAAGAGATGAAACCTTATTAGTCTAAGGTAATAAAACCATAGATTGAGCGAATGCTAGAGATAGGTTACCGTGATCTATGAGACTCTGGTAAATTTTATAGAACTTAATGATCTCTTAGCTCCTAAATCCAACTTAAAGATATTTTGGGTTGTTACTTAGGGGTTAGTTCGCTTATTGTTCGAGAGAAAGTTAGTGGAATATCAGGGGGTTTGGCCTTTAGAATAAGCTTAATTAGGTTAGCAATAATTATCAATGCATAGGATTAAATTGGTGTGAAATATGTGCCCTAGGTTTTGTCATATTGATCTGTTTACCAAAGTATTAATAAAATTCTGCTTTTGTTTAGTTTTTAGTTTGTTTTCTTTTTCATTAAATTCATTCTTAAAATTATGTTTCATCAAATAGCAATAAAATAGACTAGTTTGGTACTTGGTAGGTACTTCTCTTGGGATTCGACACTCATTTACTTGAGCTTTATTACTTGCACGATTTCGTACACTTGCGAATAGCTCATCAAGTTCTTGGCATCGTTGCTGGGGAACTATTTTGTTTTACCAATATCAATATGATGAGTTGTAACTACAACATGCAATGTATAGCAAGTGCACTAGTCATATAAAGTAATAAAGTGATAAGTGAAGTATCGTTCCCACGAGGATTGGTTGTTAAGCACTGATTTTCCTAATTGTTTTCAAGTTGGAGAAACCAAAAAGGTTTTTGGATTTATGGGACAAATTAAAACTAAAATGAAGGCAAATTTTACTAAGTATTTAAAAAGCTAATTAATGAAAGCAAGATTAAAGCAAGAGTAATATCAAGTAAAACAAACGGTTAGGGTTTTGACTTCATTAGGATTCTATGAATTAATCTACGAATTATGCTACTTCTATACTCACATGCACTTGTAAATCGAACTCCCTAATGTGTAAAACATACTTTCTCATGCTATGAATTCTACTTTTCCGTATTAAGCTTCCGCACCTAACAATTTGAAGATTAATAGATCCAAGTTCATTAAGCTAATGGAATCCTAGATTGATTTCATTGATTCTCAAACCTATCTCTAGCGTTCAATACAACAATGGTGATTTCCCTAAGAAGCTCATACATGATTCATTTCTCAATCTCATCATGTTCAACAAATACTTTCAAGAAAAACAAGAGAAATCACAAAATCCATGCACTAGAATGTAGAAATAACACTAATTCATTGATTAAACATAGAAATCCCAAATTACATCAAAACCCTAACCCAAGATGAGTTAGTTCATACTAAAATTAACATAAATCGAAGTAAAAATAGTGAGCAATGTATTCAACTTATTGAAACTAAGAAAAGAGAATAAAGATCTTCCCTATTGATGAATCCACAAAGTTCAATCTCAATCTCCTCTCCTTCTTTCTTGGAATGTTAAACTTACTCTAAAAGTGACCACCCCCCTCTCTCAAAATGTCTAAGTTTTTCTTATATAGTCGGTCCAAAAACCTAAAAACTTTCCTAAAATAAAACTGTGCGTTTTAATTAAAAACTGAAAATCGCAGACTTCGTCGTGGCAACGAATTCCCGAGAGTTTATCGCCATGGCGAACCTTGCTAAACAATTCTAAAATTACAAAATTGCCCTCCGCTGGCTTCCTTGCTTGAATCATCAATCTTCGATGCTCTCCAATGGGAACAAGCTTTATAGTGCTTCAAATCCGCTTCAGAACTTCCCCGAATCCTGAGATTCGCTCGCTTCTGGGTCCAAAAACTCGATCCCGCTTATTATTTGCTCAAAGTGCATGTTTTGGCCTGAAACATAAAACATATGAAATTAAGTTGCAATTCAGGCTAAAACGACATAAGAAGTATCCAAAATCTGGCCAAAAAGCCTCAATAAAACAGTATAATCCTCGGATTATCATAATACGAAGTATTTAGTTGCCAATTTGATGTGTTTTAATTTTGCTTAGAAATTAATTTTCAATTTTTTTTGTATTGTTTGTTTCTTTTAGTTAGAACCTGGAGAGCTTACGTTCAAAAGGTGGTGGTGATCTTAATCCCTTAGATTCTGAGATAGAGAGAACGGCTAAACAGTTGAGGAAGGCTAACTTTGAAAAATCAATGGCTAACACAGGAATTATAAATTCCAATGTGGAAAATCAAGAGAATGAGAGTGAGGATACCATAGGAGGAAATGCAATTAGTGGGCAGTAGTGGTTCAAAGAGCATTGAAGGACTACTCTATTCCTACTGTTGATGGGTGCTATTCTATCATCAGGAGACCACCAGTTCAAGTGAATAATTTTGAGATCAAGCCAGCAATTATTCAAATGATTCAGCAATTGGTCCAATTCGCTGGGTTTCCTAATGATGATCCCAACTTGCATATCGCCAATTTTCTGGAGTTATGTAACACATTCAGGCATAATGGAGTATCCGATGACGCAATTAGGCTGAGGCTTTTCCCATTCTTTCTTTGGGATAAAGCTAAGGCACGGTTGATTTCTCTGTCACCTGGGAGTATCACGACATGGAATGAGTTAGCTCAAATGTTCCTCACTAAATATTTTCCACCTACCAAGTCTGGCAAGCTGAGGAGTGAGATTAAAAACTTCTACCAACAAGATTTGGAGTCATTGTATGAAGCATGGGAAAGGTATAAGGATCTCTTACGGAGGTGCCCTCACCATGGTTTACCAATCTGGTCGCAAGTGCAAACATTATACCAAGGGTTGCTACCAACTATTCAAGCCATGATAAATGCTGCAAGTAGAGGAGCCTTGAACAATAAAACACCAGAGGAAGCATACAATCTGATTGAAGTGATGGCGAACAATAACTATATGAGGACTTCGGAGAGAACTTCAACAAGGAAATCAGCGGGAGTGCATGAAGTTGACGGTTACACCGCATTGGTTGCTCAACTTTCAAACATCTAGAAGCAATTAGGTAATGTATTAAAGATAAATGCAATTGAATCCTCCTCTCTGACATGCGACCTTTGTGCAGGAAATCATTCATCCAAGGGTTGTCAAGAAGGGAACCCATTTGCTCAGCCTGAACAAGCTAATTACGTCAATAATTTCCAAAGGGGGCAAGGGAATCCATATTCCAACACATATAATCCAGCATGGAGGAAACACCCGAACTTCTCGTGGAGCAATAACAACGAGCATAAACAACCTCTTGTTTTTAAAACTCAAGAGCCAAAATCTAAATTGGAGAATGTGCTTACCAAGTTCATTGAAAAGACAAGCAAGAGGTTTGAAAAGACTGAAATCCTTGCCCAAAATCAATTAGCCTCTATTAGAAACCTTGAGACTCAAATTGGGCAAATTCATAACATATTAGCAGGAAGAGTTCAAAGAGTTTTGCCGAGCGATACAAAGATGAATCCTAAGGAAAAATGCATGCAATCACCTTGAGGAGTGGAAGAACTTTGGAGAATTCAAAGGATGAAAAACAGAAGTAAGAACAAGAGAAAGATTTGAAGGAAGAGCATGAAATATGGAGAAGATCGTCGGCATGAAGGATGATCGTCGCGGCGATGATACCGGTGGCTGCGGCGATCGTGAAGTAGCTCCCGAATCATCATAATTTTCAACTAGTCGCCGCATTAATAAATCTGGTGGCCTCGGCAAGCGTGAATCTGAGCAAAAACTTTTTTCGAGCCGTGCACAAGGTTTGCAGAATCAGAAGCTTGATAAGCAATTCGGTAAGTTTATTGATATGTTTCGAAGTTTGCATATTAATATTCCTTTTGTTGATATGTTAGAACAGATGCCGAAATATGCAAAGTTTCTGAAGTAGATCCTTATACATAAGAGAAAATTCAAGGAACACGAGAAAGTTATGTTAACGAAGGAATGCAGCGCGCTGATTCAAAAGAAACTACCACCTAAACTACGAGATCCAGAGAGTTTTACTATCCCTTGTATTATTGGTAGTTGTTATTTTGATAAGGTTTTATGTGATTTAGGGCAAGTATAAATTTAATGCCGTTTTCCATTTGCAGGAAACTTGGATTAGGAGAAGTGAAGCCAACCACCGTGTCTCTCCAATTAGCTGATCGATCAATAACATATCCTATGGGGGTGGTAGAAGACGTTTTGACTAGGGTAGACAAACTAATTTTCCAAGTAGATTTCATAGTGTTAGACATGGAGGAAGATAGGGAAATACCTTTAATTTTAGGATGACCTTTTCTAGCCACAGGTAGAACATTGATAGATGTCCACCAAGGGAAATTAATCTTAAGGGTAGAAGATGAGCAAGTAGAGTTTGATGTTTTTGAATCCATGAAGCGTCCATTTGAATTAGACACATGTTTTAAGATTAATGTCCTCGACACCATAGTGGAGTAGAATTTTGAAGAAAGCTACCCTATTTCCCCCGTAGAGAATTGTTTGATGAATTCTAGAGATCATGAGGATGAAGTTGATAGTGAAGAGATAAGAGAGTGTTTAAGGTACTTAAATGCTCTACCACCTTTAGTTTGTCCTGAAGCTAAATCGATCAGAGAAGTTGGAGCCGTGGTGTCTCAGTCCACTTCACCAATCAAGAGGCTACCTACACTTGAGCTCAAGCAACTACCATCTCATTTAAGGTATGCATTCTTAGAAGAGGGTAAATTTTTTCTAGTCATTATTAATGCTTCTTTGAATGCTGTAGAGGAAGAAAAGTTGCTGTGCATATTGAGGAAATACAAGAAGGCAATTGGATGGACAATTGCGGATATAAAGGGTATCAGTCCCTCAATTTGCACATAGAAGATCCTAATGGACGAGAGTTATAAACCTACCATCCAACCACAAAGAAGATTGAACCCATCAATGCAAGAAGAGGTCAAGAAGGAGGTATTGAAGCTCTTAGTTGCAGGAATTATATATCCAATTTCGGATAGTGCATGGGTAAGTCCAGTCCAAGTGGTGCCAAAGAAGGCAGGAATGACAATGGTCCGTAATGATAACAACGAGCTGATTCCAACATGAATAGTCACGAGATGGAGAGTATGTATCGACTATCACAAACTAAATATCGTGACTCATAAGGACCATTTTCCATTGCCATTCATCGATCAAATGTTAGAGAGGTTAGCTAGCCATGAGTTCTATTGTTTCCTAGACGGATATTCAGGCTAAAATCAAATTGCTATAGTGCCAGAAGATCAAGAGCAAACGACTTTCACGTGCCCATACAGAACATTCGCCTATCGAAGAATGCCTTTTGGCTTGTGCAACGCTCCTACAACTTTCCAATGTTGCATGATTTCAATTTTCTCTGATATGGTTGAGAAGTCCATTAAAGATTTCATGGACGATTTTTCTGTTTTTGGTGATTTTTTTTATGATTGTTTAACTAACCTATCTAATGTTTTGCAGAGATGTATTGACACTAACCTGGTGTTAAATTGGAAAAAATGCCATTTTATGGTATGAGATGGGATTGTGTTAGGTCATCGAATATCTGCGAATGGAATTGAGGTGGATCGAGCGAAGATTGAAGTCATTGAGAAACTACCACCTCCCAATTTAGTGAAGGTTGTCAGAAGTTTCCTTGGACATGCGGGTTTTTATAGGAGATTCATACAGGATTTCTCTAAAATCTCTAAACGTCTCTGTGATTTTTAATTAAGGATGTTCCTTTTAATTTTAGTCAAGAGTGTTTAGATGCATTTAAGTGTTTAAAAGCAAAATTAATCTCTGCTCCTATTATTGTTGCGCCCGATTGGGAACTACCTTTTGAACTCATGTGTGACGCAAGTGATTACGCTATAGGGGCTATTTAAGGACAGTGAAAAGGTAAGATTTTGCATGTGATTTATTATGCCAGCAAGACTTTAACGGGACCACAGTTAAATTATGCCACTACTGAAAAAGAATTTTAGCAGTGGTATTCTCTATTGATAAATTTCGTTCTTATTTGCTAGGTACCAAGGTTATTGTGTACACTGACCATGCTGCATTGAAGTACCTCCTAGCGAAACGGGATTCCAAGCCAAGATTATTGCGATGGGTATTGCTTCTACAAAAATTCCACTTGGAAATTAAGGACAAGAAAGGAATGGAAAATCAAGTAGCTAATCATCTATCCCGATTAGAGTCCAATGATGAAGTTCAAGAGGAAGACAAGCCAATCAACGAATACTTCCCATATGAGCAATTGTTTGCTATTCAAGAAGGGCCGTGGTTTGCAGATATTGCCAACTATTTGGCGCATAAAGTTATGCGTCCTGGAATGAACTCCCAAAGACGGAAGAATTTTTTTGCATATTTAAAGTACTACTTTTGGGAGGATTCGTTTTTGTACAAGCATTGCGCCGATCAAATGATAAGAAGATGTGTGCCAGAGGAAGAGATGATGAATATTATTCATCACTGTCATTCATGGAAGTTGGTGGCCATTTTGGTTCGACAAAGACCGCCGCTAAAATTCTTCAATCAGGATTTTTCTAGCCCACTCTTTTTAAAGATGTTTTAGTTTTGTTAAGAGTTTTGATGAATGTCAATGGGTTGGTGATGCGTTGTAACTATAACATGCAATGTATAGCCAGGGCACTAGTCGCAAAAAGTAATAAAGTGATAAGTAAAGTATCGTTCCCACGAGGATTATTTGTTAAGCACTGATTTTCCTAATTGTTTGACAAGTTGGAGAAAACGAAAAATGTTTGGATTTGCGGATGAATTTAAGCTAAAGTGAAAAAAAAAATTACTACTAACGTAAAGGCTAATTAATGACAGTAAAACTAATTCGAGAGAAAATATCAATTAAGCAAACGGTTAGGGTTTTGACTTCACTAGGATTCTATGAATTAATCTACGAATTATGCTACTTCTACACTCACATGCACGGATTATAAATCGAACTCCCTCATGCGTAAAACATACCTTCTCAAGCTATGTTTTCCTACTTTTCCCTATTAAGCTTCCACACCCAAAAATTTGAAGATTAATAGTTCCAAGTTCGTTAAGCTAATGGAATCCTAAATTCATTTCATTGATTCTCAAACCTATCTCTAGCGTTCAATACAACAATGGCAATTACCCTAAGAAGCTCATACATGAATCATTTCTCATTCTCATCATGTTCAACAAATAAATTCAATAAAAACAAGAGTAATCACACAATCCATGCAATAGAATATAAAAGCAACAATAATCTATATATTAAACATAAAAATCCTAATTACATCAAAACCCTAACCCAAAGTGAGTTAGTTCATAATAAAATTAACACAAATCGAAATAAACACAGTAAACATAGCATTCAACATGTTGGAATAAAGAAAGAGAACAAAAATCTTCCCTATTTGATGAATCCCAAAGAGTTCAATCTCAAATCAACCTCAAATATTCTCTCTTTTCTCCCAAAATGTCGAACTCCCTTCTAAAATGGCTAAGTTTTTCTTATATAGTTGGTCCACAAAACCTAAAACTTTCCTAAAATAAAATTGTGCGTTTTAATAAAAACTGGAAATCGTAGACTTCGCCGCGGCAACGAATTCCCGAAAGAATATCGCAGCGGCGAAATGTTCTGAACCATTCTTGAAATTACGAAATTGCCCTCCGCTTGCTTCCTTGCTTGAATCTTCAATCTTTGGTGCTCTCCAATAGGAACAAGCTTCATAGTGCTTCAAATCCATGTCAGAATTTCCCCAAATCTTGAGATCTGCTTGCTTCTGGGTCCAAAACTCAATTATGCTCTTTATTTGCTCAAAGTGCACATTTTGGCCTGAAACATAAAACATATAAAATTAAGTTGTAATTCAGGCAAAAACGACATAAAAAGTATCCAAAATCCTGCCAAAAAGTCTAGATAAAACAGTATAATCCTAGGATTATCAGTTGAGAACATATCTAGGAGAAATGCCATGCCTCTAAATAATATCCTAGAAGTAGAATTGTTTGACGTGTGGGGAATAGATTTTATGGGACTGTAACGCCCACATTGAGGTACATAGCTTTACTTATGCCCGTATACCCTTAGTTGAATTTTGTTAAAGTTATTTTGAAAAAAAATGTGAAGAAAATGCCTTAAAATTTCATTAGGGGTAAAATGGTCTTTTCACTTAAAATTAGTTGAAATTGTGAGGAGTGAAAAGAGATAGAATTTCATGGAGAATGCAATAAAAATGAGGGCATTATGGTAATTGACTAAGGGACATAGATGGAATTTCATAGAAAGTGCAAGGGCAAAATGGGAAACTATAGATAATATTATGTTATATCAAGAATTAAAGAGTGAAACCCTAGCCGCTTCTTCTTCTCTTTCACGCCACTTACCACCCAAATTCTCTCAATTTTTTCAATTCTTTTTCAAGAGAAATCCATAGATTTTGGGTACTTTTTAGTGGATTTTCAATCCCAAGCATCCTCAGGTAAGATCCTTGCACTAAAAAGTGAGTTTTAATTTTTAAAGTGTTGAATTTTGATGATTTGTGTTCATAGGATTTAAGAGAAACAGAGTTGGATCAAAGAAAATTATTAGAGTGTTGGATTGCTCACATCTAAGGTAAGTACATCCTACCCTAAGTATGATTTAAGTAATATTGTGTAGAGAATTTCTTTTATGCATATATGTGTTCTTATATGAAGAATTGTTGATGGATTTGGTGTTGAATGAAGATTAGAACTTATCCATAAGTAGTAGTGTTTGTGTATTTGATATTTGATGTGAGTTTGGATGAAATTTGGAAGAAATTTTGGAGTGTATATTTTGGACAAGTTTAGCATTAAAGATGGAAGATTTTATACCAAATTTTTGGTGGCTTAGAAAAGAGGTAGATGTGTAGCCAAATTAGAGTTGATTTATGCACATGAATTGTTTGATGAAATGTTAAAGAGAAGTGCATGCATGTAATGCTTTCTTTCTAGCTAGTATACTCGTAAAATAATCACTAAAACTCATTAAAAATATATATAAGAAAATACACATATATATATATACGAGTAATAAAGTATGGGCCCATATTTAATTTTTCTCTATATACAAATATTTACAAAATATTCTCAAAAATAGCAACTTGACAGTGTAGCCCGGCCCTTCCACTACGTGACATTCCGAGCAACCGCAACTCACCTATTACCTGTAAAACATTAAAAACAATGAAGTGAGCACTAATGGCTTAGTAAGTAAGTAAACCCGCTATGCTACCCTTCTCTCTCCGTTGCTTAAATCCTGAATTTTCTTTCCTTACAACTCATGTCCCGAGTATTCTCTATTCTTTCTCTATTCCTCTTTCTGTTCTTTCTCTATTTTGCTCTTTGTTTTCTAAATTTTTTCACTACCCATGATAACAAGAATGGTATTATGCATATTCATGATGCAAATGCACAAATGCATAAATTATGCATTTTCTTTTCTTTTTTCTTATTCTGTTTTCTTTTTCTTTTTTCTTTTTTCTTATTCTGTTTTCTTTTTCTTTTTCTTTCTTTCTTTCTTTCTTTTATAGTCTTTCTTTCTATTCTTTCTTTCTTTTATAGTCTTTCTTTCTATTCTTTCTTTCTATTTTTTCTTTCTTTTCATTTCTATTTTTGCCGATCGGACTCAATTGAGGCATGGATTTGGAGCCTTGGCCGTGTGAGTGAATTCTCTAATTCAGGGTATAGTCCTCATCCACACACACTTCTAACGGACTGTACATTTCTTCTTTCTGAATTATGAGGCCGCTCACTAAAGGCGGCGTGCATGTGGGGCTATGTCACTCACGGCTCCCTATCGCAACAATCTTTTCTTCTTTTTATCTTCTTTTTATCTTTTTTTTACACTTCTTTAAGAAAAATTCAAATTTGAATATCTTTAATATTCTCATTTCTTTCTATTTTCTCTTTAACATATTTTAGGGCATTTTCATGCTCTTATGAATATGTATGCATGTAGATAGTGTCATGCTTACAATTCTTTCTAAATTCACATATTTAAACGCAATTATGCATTATGGAATGCAAACATGTCATTCTCTACCATCTACAAACACATCCCAAAGTAACACATAATCATTCTCATACATGCACTTCTCTTTGGCATTTCATCAAACAATTCATGTGCACAAATCAACACTAATTTGGCTACACTTCTATCTTTATTTTAGGCCACCAAAATTTTGGAATAAACTCCTCCATAATTAACACCAAATCTGCCCAAAATACACACTTCAATTCTTCCAAATCTCATCCAAACATTCATCAAATAACAACTACCCCAACACAACTTCTCATGGCTAGGTTCTAATCATTATTCAACACCAAATCCATCAACAATTATACATATAACACATATATATGCATAAAGAAAGTTCTCTACACAACATAACTTAAATCATACTTAGGGTAGGATTTACTTACCTTTGATATGAGCAAATTCAACCCTTTAAGAATCTCCTTTGATCATCAAAATCAACACTTTAAAAACTAAAATTCACTTCTTAGTGCAAGAATCTTACCTATAAAAGCTTAAGATTGAAAATCCACTCAAAAACACCCAAAACCTATGAATTTCCTTTGAAGAAGAATTGAAGAATTTGAGAGAATATGGAGGTGAAAGTGGCGTGCAAATGGGTAAGAGTGGCTAGGGTTTCACTCTTCAATTTGATATAACATAAAAATTATTTATTAGTTTCCCATTTTGCCCTTGCACTTTCTTTAAAATTCCATTTATGTCCCTTAGTCAATTACCATAATGCCCTTATTTTTATTGCATTCTCCATGAAATTCTATCTCTTTTCACTCCCCATAATTTCAACTAATTTTGAGTGAAAAGACCATTTTACCCTTAATGCAAGTTTAAGGCATTTTCTTCACATTTTCTCAAAATAACTTTAGCAACAAAATCAACTAAAGGTATAAGAGCATACATTAAATTATGTACCTCTATGTGGGCGTTACAATGCATGAGTATGATTATGTGTTACTTTGGGTTGAGTTTGTAGATGGTAGAGAGTGACATGTTTGCATTCCATATTGCATTATTGCATCTAAACATGTGAATTTAGAAAGAATTATAAGCATGAAACCATCTACATGCATACATACTCATAAGAGCATGAAAAAACACTAAAGAATGTTAAAGAGTAAATAGAAAGAAATGAGAATATTAAAGAAGTTCAAATCTGAATTTTTATGTAAAGAAGTGTAAAAAGATAAAAAGAAGAGAAGGTTGTTGCGATGGGGAGCCCGTGAGTGACATAGCCCCACATGCACGTCACCTTTAGTGAGCGGCCTCAGAATTTAGAAAGAAGAATTGTATAGTCCATTAAAAGTGCATGTGGATGAGGATTGTACCCAAAATTAGAGAATACACTCACACGGCCAGGGTTCCAAATCCATGCCTCAACCGAGTCCGATCAGCAAGAAAGAAAGAATAGAAAGAAAAGAAAAGAAAGAATAGAAAGAAAAAAAGACTAGAAAAGAAAGAAAGAAAGAAATACAGAAAAAGAAATAGAAAACAGAATAAGAAAATAGAAAAGAAAATGCATATTTTGTGCATTTGTGCATTTGCATCATATATATGCATAATACCATGATTTTGGTTGTTGTAGATTATGTTTTGAAATGGGTGGAAGCTGCAACGTTGCCCACAAATGATGCTTGCGTGGTTGTCAAGTTCTTAAAGAAGAATATTTTCTCAAGGTTTGGCACACCAAGGGCCATTGTCAGTGATGGTGGTTCTCACTTCTGCAATCGCAGGTTTGAGACATTGTTAAGGAAGTATGGGGTTACACATCGTATTGCTACTCCATATCACCCTCAAACCAGTGGCCAAGTAGAAATGTCCAATAGGGAGCTAAAACGAATCTTGGAAAAGACGGTAAACACCTCTCGAAAGGATTGGGCAACCAAGCTTGATGCATTATGGGCGTATAGGACGACATTCAAAACACCTATAGGAATGTCGCCCTATAGGATGCTTTATGGAAAAGCTTGTCACTTGCCAGTAGAGTTAGAACACATGTCATATTGGGCAGTGAAGTTTTTGAACTTCGATATACAAGCAGCAAGAGCAAAACGATTACTACAACTCAATGAGATGGAAGAATTCCGAAATAATGCATATGAGAATGCCCGAATCTACAAAGAAAAGACTGAGCAATAGCACGACAAACATATCGTGAACAAGGAATTCAAGGAGGGCGACAAAGTTTTGTTTAACTCAAGACTACGACTTTTCCCGAGAAAATTACGCTTAAGATGGTTTGGCCCATTCATAATTCATCGCGTGTTTCCGCATGGGGTGATAGAGGTTCACCACCTAACGAAGGGAACATTCAAAGTCAATGGCCAAAGATTGAAACGTTATATTGAGAATGGGAATGAAGTTGAGAGGTTTTCAATATTTCTTCAAAATCCTCATTGACAACAGGAAGGAGTCAAGCTTAAGACTTTAAATAAGCGCTCATTGGGAGGCAACCCAAGATTTTGATTACGTTTTTGTCTTAATTTTTAGTATTTTTATTTAATTTTTAGTTTTTTTTTTTTTTGAGTTATTTTTATTTCATTAATTCGGATGTTTTGATTTTATTCTTGTCAGGTCATTAGCAAAACACATTCAGTGGTTACCTAGCCACTTCAACATCATGCTCGCCGCGGCAATACATTACTATCGCTGCAGCGGGCGTCACTTTAGCGCACGAAAACAAAGAGCATAATGCTCGTCGTAGCGACACCTACAATCACTGCAGCGAGCGTTACCATCGCACACCCACACGACGAGAAGCACGCTCATCGCGACGACAAATCCAGTGGCTGCAACGAGAAAACAAAGCAAATGCAAATTCTCGTTTATATCAGCCATTTCCCACATTCAAATACCATTTTCCCACAAACGCCATTTTCTCTTCCTCTCTATACAAATCTCTAAACACCATTTCCATTCATCATTCCTTCAACCCATCTTCAATTTTTTCCTCAATTGCTCACTAACACACTCAATTTCAACTCACATTTCGCAGATTAAGGAATCAAATCGAGATTCTCACAAAATCAAAGTTAGGGTTTCAAAGATTAGGGGTTTCAAATTTGCACCAATCCATAACAATTCAAGGACAATTTGCATAGAATCTAGTTCAAGTAAGTATTTCTCACCCATTTTGCATTGTGTTATCGGTTGTTGAAGATTGGGAGCCCTTGACTAGAATTTTTGTGGCATCATTGTGTTATGCTTGAAGAGCTTTATGATTGAAGTTGGGTGCTATAGATGTTAATTGGTTGCATTGATTGAGTGGAGAAATTGTAATTGGAGCAGGGAGTTTGTGGTGATTTACGTGGGTGTTGAAATTGTGATTCAATTGATTGTATTAGTTGAGTGGGAAATTGTTATAATGGCACCCAAGCGAAAGCCAGGAGGCGATAGGAGAGAAAAAGGAAAAGGGCAGACCTCTAATGATGTCTGGTTTGTTAGTCAGGCTGCCAAGGAGAGATATAAAAATTTTGCAAAGAAACCTGGTGGATTTATTGAAGAAAGAGGGCTGGTGTTTATAGAGAATGTTAGGGGGATCACTGATGTAATTCAGTCTTTGGGTTGGCAGACATTTTGCAAAGAACCTCCGGCTTCTGCTGTTGCCTCTGTAGTAAAAGAGTTTTATGCCAACGTTCCTGATAGCTTTGACGGAAGGATAATGGTAAGAGGCAAGGAAGTGGTATTTACTGCAACTACTATTAATGAGTTTTATTGGCTACCGCAAGTTGAGATAGATGAGGATGCCTATGCAACATACAAGCAAGAAGTGAATTATGATGATGTGATTAATTTGCTGATGGAAGGGACAGCTACATGGTTTATTTGGTGAACACATCTGCTTTGAAAGTAAGCTTTTGGACTCAATTTCACGCATTTGGTTATATTTTGTTTACTCTAGATTGATGCCCTCAAAGCACATGAGCACTGTTAGCAAAGCTAGGGCGATTTTGATGTATGCTATCCACCACAAGATGAGGATGAATATGGGTGAGATTTTTTTTATGAGATTCTCCATTCGGCAAAGCGTAACGAGACTGGTTTTTACTTCCCTCAACTGATTCCTGAATTATGTAAGTGAGCTCTGGTCCCTTTGAATTGTGAAGAAGTATTAATCCCGCAAGGAGTATGCCTTAAGACGTAATTTCTACAAAATCTCACCAGTGGGGGCAGAGTGGAAGTCTCCAGGACAAAAGCCTTTTCGTCTAAAAAGCCATCCAAAAAATATCAATTGACAAAGATGAATGAAGATATAGATAAGTTGAGAGAGCAACAACATCGTTAAGAAGCCTGGATGACTTGGATGAGTGGGCAAATGAGGGTGCAATATGAGATGCAAAAATTGCAACTTGCTCATACTAGAATAGCAGCGCCAGGGTGTGAATGGACTGATTTTGTGTACCCCTCGGACGAAGAGGATGGCAATGCTTCTGATGATGATTCTGAGGAGAGTATGGAGGAGAAGGGAGTGTGACACTGATGGACACTTGGAGATTTATGTTGTGTTTTTGTTTGCTTTTGTTAGTGTAGTTTATTTCTTTTTATGTAGTTGCATTTTTTTGCTGTTTGTTCATTAAGTCCTTGTGAACTGTTATTTCAGCTTTATTTCTGGTTTGTTGATGCTTTCTATATCCGTTTATTTTTTTTTTTTCTTTCAGCATAACAATGATGGCCGATAAGGTCTGTTTAGTGTGTTTTTTATAAAACAAATTTGGCGCATATGACACCATGAACTGGACAGCTTTATAACGTTGAGGAATGTGGTAACGTTTTCTTTCCTTTTTCCTATTCTTAACATTGAGGACAATGTTGATTTTATGGTTGCAGGTAGGAATTTTATTTGAGCAGAATTATTTCTTTATGGATATGGATTTAGGGAGCAGTTTTTTTGTTTTTTTTGTTTTATGTTGTGAGTTTTTCTCTTGGATTAATTTATATGTCTATTATAGGAATGTGATTGCAATAACATTTAACAAGTAGAGGACATAAATTTTTGCCTTTGATTATGGATGGTTGTAATTGTTAATGACATTCAGTTTGAGACCCTAGCGGTTGGTGGATTGAAAGTGGTTAAGTTTACCTACTTAGAGACGTTTTATGCGTGAATTTTCCAGGAACTTTTTTTTTTTGCGATCTCAACAAACTCTAGAACTCATTTGACAACACTTGAGGCGAAATCCTAGAGTTCACATCATTTAGGAAATGATTTAGGCTATTTTCAGACCGATTGAGCCTTTCAAGCTGACCTTTTTTATTATCATCGCTAGTTAACCCTTTGAGCCTTTTAAACACAATTTAGCCTTGTTTTTCTTTCTTTGAACTTAATTTTTACCCTACCCTAATTATGAGCCTAAAACACAATCCTACCCATTTTATCTTTAAGAGACTTAATTGTTATTTAAGCTTAGTACGAGTATTGGTGAGGAAGTGTAGTTTTGCCACAACCCAAGTTTATGAAAAGAAATTGGTTGGGGGTTGTGGAGTGCTTGTAAGATCAATGGGGCTATGTGTGTGTTTTCTACTTTCATATTGTTGTTAAAAAAATAAAAAAATAAAAAATAAAACAAATAAAAAAAAAATAAAAAAAAAAAGAGAAAGAAAAGAAAAGTGGGCATTGAAAAGCATTATGAAGATTTGAGATTATGCAAATGGGTTTATATTACTGTCGAAAAGAAAAAGCTCGATTAAGGTTGGGGAGCTACTGAGTGAAAAAAGGAAGTGTTTTTGTATGATAGTAATAAGAATGAATGAAAATTAAGTCTCTTAATTTGATTTTTGTTAATTTCCCTTTTGTTCCTTCGTGAACTCATACTCTAGCCTAACGTTACAACCTTTACAAAGACCTATTGATCCAAGGTAATGTGAACTTCTACATTAGTGGAGAGTGGTTTGAAAAGTGAGCCTATGGAGTTTGATTCCATGATTCACATATAAGTCATAACCGAATACTGAGATCAAAATTTTGTTCATGAATGTTATGCATAAAACCATCAGGGTTTGTAGACTAATGGTTTGTGGTTGTATGAATGTTCTAGGGTCGATAACGAAAATGGAATTGATGTTTGCATTGTCTGTGAGTTTAGGTGATTTTTAATTATTCTATTTGTTTTGTGTATATGCTATTTTTGAGACACCTTTATGAATTGATCCAAGAATTTTTGTTAGTTTTTGTTCTTCTTATGCTTATTTTTATTTTTGGAGTTTAGGTTAAGTTTAGTGTCGATGTTTGTGGGTATCATCGTTGGAAACCCTCACAAGACTGCAACTCGTCCAACTAGGGCCGCCTAGGGGTTTAAAGGCTTGTTGCATACGCTAAATTCAATCGTGTCAATCTACGAAAGTGGTTTACGATAGTTTAGATATAGGTTTTAATTGGTTGTTTTATTTTCAAGCTTAGAGACTTATTTTATCACTTAGTTTGCTAGGGACTAGCAAAAAGAGCCTGAAAGTATATATTTTGTTAGTGATTTAATTGGATTCCTAGCAAACTAAGCAATAAAATAAGTCTCTTTAATTTGTGGAATTTGAATTAATTATTTTATAAATACCTTTTATGGGATCACGAGTGTAGTTTGAGTATTTTCTGGTTCAAACCGATATTTGAAGGAAAAAGAATGATGTCGATGGAATTCGTGACAAGTAGGAACAAACGGTGCAAGAATCAGAGTTGAAACAAGAAAGTTGTGACGCGTCAAAGATACAACGTAAAATCTAGAAATCCTTCAAGATGAGCATGCTTCGTTGTTTTGATCATAACATGAGCTGTAGAAATCTGAATTTCACTATTCTTGTGGAGTTGGAAAGCTTATTCAGATAGCTACAAAGTTTGTGTTGATGACTTTACCAAATTCTGAATATCAAGGACTTGTGGGACAGAAAGAACTATCACCGTAGCGATGGGTCACGGGCCTGTTTTGGTTATTGCATTCTCCTAGTCCGAATCTGAATGGGTTAAGGAATTTAATTCTTTCCTAAGTAACCTCCAAATCCTAGCACTATAAATAAGGGTCTTTAATTAGTTTTTAGGGGGATTAGAGAAGGAGAAAGGATGGCTACTATTTTGGAGATTGGAATTCTTGTAGTTCTCGTTCGCCAATGAGAGAAGTTTTTCTATTTTTCTTTCTTGAACTCATGTTATTGAATACAATGGTTGTTTTTATTACTGTAATTATAAACTAAATCCCTTTTTCTAGGGCTAAAGATGTAGCCCAATTTATGAATATGTGTTGACTTTATTGTTGTTAATTCTTATTGAGCATTAATTCTAAGTTTTATTATTGTGTGTAATGCTTTCAATTCTTAAGGATCTGAGAGTTGAATGATATCATGGGTTGGGTTGAGATCGATAGATGCAACCTGATTAGTCTAAGGTAATAAAATCATAGATTGAGTGAACGCTAGAGACAGGTTGCCGCGATCTATGAGGCTCTAGTAAATTCCATAGAACTTAATGATCTCTTAGCTCCTAAATACAACTTAGAGATATTTTGGGTTGTTGCTTAAGGGTTAATTCGGTAATTGTTCGAGAGAAAGTTAGTGGAATATCAGGGAGTTTGGCCTTTAGAATAAGCTTAAATAGGTTAGCAATAATTTTCAATGCATAGGATTAAATTGGTGTGAATCTGTGCCCTATGTTTAGTCATATTGATATGTTTACCAAAGTATTAATAAAATTCTGCTTTTGTTTATTTTTTAGTTTGTTTTCTTTTTCATTAAATTCATTCTTAAAATTTTGTTTCATCAAATAGAAATAAAATAGACTAGTTTGGTATTTGGTAGGTAGTTTTCTTAGGATTCGACACTCGTTTACTTGAGCTTTATTACTTGCACGATTTCGTACTCTTGCGAATAGCTCGTCAATTTCCCTTTCCCAACATGAAGCTCTAGGTCTGATGGCTACCACATCATCTCCTATAAGCAAAGGACGTTCATTAACACCATACCTCGCAAGCTCTATGGAGCCTACATATGGAAAAGCTTTGGGTCTAGCCTGATAGTGTTAGAGCAGGTGCCCTGGAGCTAATCAATTACTGTAGATTGACTCTTTGTAATAATGTTCATTGATCAATAAAAGGCATTTTATTCTATATCGCGTAAATCATCATTATATGTATTGACATATGTCCTTAGAATGGTAGAACCGTGACGAGGGTATCAAGTGTTTCAAATCTTGATAGTGAGAACCCTATGAGCACATATGGTGACCATTCTAGAAACGTCTGTAGCCCTAGTATTATTCTGAAGTAAGGGCACAGATAATATGGTAAGGCTATCATAGTGTTGAACGACCTCGTCGAAAGGTAGTGACTGATCTCACTTGTCAATGACAACCTGGTGCAACGCATGGGTGCTTGCTATAGGCAAGTTTACTGGAGTGACCCACCAGAGGATTCCATATGGATGGTAACCCCGTGTCTATGGAATAAATCCTCTAACGAATGGTGGTGCATGTGATCCATAGACTTGAGATCACCAGAGCGCCTTGTGCACCGATTGGTGTAGTTTGACACTAGCCTAACGCAGTTTTATTCAGAGCTGTCAATACGGTAGTGATTGGTTGCATCAAGGAGTGTATTAAGACTATGGTGGATTGACAGAGGATTCATCACTCCCGAGTACGGGAGAAGTTATCTCACGACGCAATTCAGTAAATGGCAATGACACTAAAACTGTGGCCACAGTGGGATTGAGTTGTTGCTTGATCCAGTTTATAATTCAGGTCATTGGTCCAGTAATTGAATACATAATACCAAGAGTAACTGAGGTTGACACTATTTCTATGCCTCGGTCTCGTCGAGATAACAAATGATGAAAGGATTAGATTGTACGTCAACCATATCATTGAGGGTATTGGCTCACTTCGCAATCGAATCTATCGTGGTGGCCATGATGCCTTGCTAGGGGCCAATCTTGGTCTGTGTGTAGTGAGACAATTAATTGGTGTTAATCACGATACTACACATTACCGGTATGATGAGGAGCCTACGGGTCACACACATAGAAGATAATTTAAGAAATAGTTTATAAGAAAGGCATTTTCGTCTTTTTATGCAAAAGGGTATTTTGGTAATTTCACAATGCAATTAAATTTACTGAGGTCATAGCCTTTATTTAATTTGATATTAAAATTAAATAAGTGAGATTATATTTAAATATGTGTTTGCATATATTTAAATGAATTATCGTTATTGTTAAATGTTAATATATTAAATATATATTAATTTAATTGAAATAATGATAATTAAAATTAAAATATTTAAATGGGGCTGTTTGGACATAGGAGTTGTTGCCTAAGCTCATTCCATGATGGAATAGGGCAAAGTGTGCACTATATAAGTGCAACACTTTGTGAAATTAATTTAATTAATTCATTTTTCACAAAGTTAAAAGTTCCAGCCCCTTTTCTCTCTTCCCACGCCAGATTGCTTTGGTTGTTGAATCAAAATACTTTTTTGATTTTGTTCTTGGTTCTTAAGGCTAAAGAGGATCTAGCAAATCCCTCTTTAGTTCCTTGGGGTTATCTTCGTATGGACTAACGGTGGTTCGATCCTACCCTTGGATTGGTAGTGAAACCCATTTAGTGATAAAGTTGGAGGAGCCTCCAAATGTGGGTATGGTTTCTTAACTTTAAATTGATTTTCTGCAGATTCTAATATGTTGTATAAACTGTAAATTTGTGCCCTGATCTTGGAAACCCATTTAGTGATAAAGTTGGAGGAGCCTCCAAATGTGGGTATGGTTTCTTAACTTTAAATTGATTTTCTGCAGATTCTAATATGTTGTATAAACTGTAAATTTGTGCCCTGATCTTGGTTCTAAGGAACGATCCATGTTGTTTATGTTTTTTTGTTTCCGCTGCCATAACTTGATCGTTTCCTAACAATGGTATCAAAGTCTTGGGTACCAAATTTTACAGTTTATTGTATGATTTATAACATGTATTTGATTGATAACATGTTATTTGTGTTAAATCTACAAAATCTGCGTTTGAATGAGTGATTCGGTTGATCAATTGGTTTAATAATGTGTTGATGAATGTTATATTGGTTGGTTGGTATCCTGGTCGAATGCTTGTGCGTTCGATTTGATTTGGATACGTGTTATTACATGAAAAACTGCAAAAACGTGAACTGTACGATTATAGGATTTGCAAACTTCACCGCGGCAACGTTCATACTTGAATTTTCAGGGTTGCCTATTTCGCTCGGCGAAATAAAACTTAGCAGCAGCGACAAAGTTGTTGTCCCAATTGTGTTTTTCGCGAAGGGACCAAACTGCAGTTTTTAAAAACCTATAAAGCCAATAACCATTCTGTGTTAGAAAATAATCCATTGATGCAGCGGAAGACAAAAGATAATAATAACATGGATCGTTCCATAGAACTAAGATCAAGTTCCGAATGGACGCCCCTTGATTTCTGAAATTTGTTCTCGTCTCATTCATAAAACCTGTGGTCTCTTGCATAAACTTTCCAAACATGTCCTCCAATTTTGTCACTCTTTGCTCTCCTGATTGATTGTTCACCCCTGTTTGGTTGTTTGGCAATGCTCTTTGGTTCCATTGATTGTTCTGCTAATTTTGTTAATTCTGATTGCCCCAAGACAGGTTCGGATGATTCCTCCAACCAGGATTATATGTGTTGGAGTACGGATTGTTTGGTTGCCTTTGATTCCCTGCCAAGTAGTTAACCTGCTCCGATGATGATGCTGAAGCAAACGTGTTCCCCACTTGATAGTCGCTGCTCATGTGATTACCTACACAAAATTCACAAGTTAGTTCAGGTGCTTCAATGGAATTTACCTGCATACTTCCCAACTGTTTCTAAAGTGCTGTCAGTTGGGCTGAAATGGCTGTATATGCATTAACTTCATGAAGACCCATAGATTTCTTTGGTTGCACCCTCTCATTAGGTCTTTGATAATTGTTGCTTGCCAAAACTTCAAGCAATTCGTGAGCTTTTCCGGAGTCTTATTCTGTAGTGCTCTTCCCGAGGCTGCATCTACCATAGTTTGCACATTCACCATCAATCCGTTATAAAATGTTTGGACTTGCATCCAAACTGGCAACCCATGATGTGGACACCTTCTCAGAAATTCTTTGTATCTCTCTCAAGCCTCATACAATGATTCAGACTCTTCCTGTAGAAACGATGTGATATCATTTCTTAGCTTTGCCGATTTTGCTGGAAGAAAGAATTTGATCAGGAACTTTTGTGCTAAATCGTTCCATGTTGTAATCGTTCTTGTTGGTAATGCCATTAACCATCCCTTAGCTTTATCCTTTAATGAAAACGGGAATAGTCTCAATCTGATGGCATCATCTGACATTTCGTTTGACTTGAAAGTACCACAAATCTCTAAAAAATTGGCAATGTGTAGATTTGGATCTTCCTTCAAATCTCCCCTAAATTGCACCGAATGCTGGATCATCTGGATGATTGCAGGGTTTATCTCAAAGTTATTGGCTTGTACTGTTGGTCTAGTAATACTCGACCTACTACCATCAATTGAGGGCCGAAAACTCCTTAGTGTTCTATTTTACGCCCATCTCTACAACTATGACTTCTGGTTCCACTGTAGCATCTCTTTCTCTTCTTTCTCTGTTAAGTCTTCGAGTGGTTCTTTCAATCTCTAGATCAACAGGAACCACTGGCTGACGTCTTGCTCTTCGCATAAACTACACAGAAAAATATAAAAAGTAAGATCACAAACCAACCTAAAAGAATAACAAAAATTAAACAAACAACAATTAAGCGAAAATAAAGCTCCAATCTAGCTAACACAAGAAACCTTTAATGTTAACACAAAACTCAATGCCCGGCAACGGCGCAAAAAACTTGATGCGTTGTTACTACAACATGCAAAAATAGCAAGTGCACTAGTCGCACAAAGTAATAAAGTGATGAGTGAGTATCGTTCCCACGAGGATTGGTTGCTAAGCACTAAGTTCTATACTGTTTTCAAGTTGGAGCAATCGAATTTGTTTGGATTAATGGGAGGAAATTAAACTTAAAACTAAAACAAAAATTGTTAAATATTCAAAGCTAAATTATGAAAGCAAGATTAAAAACAAGTTAATATCAATTTAAACAAACGGGTTGGGCTTTGACTTTATTCGGACTCTATGGACTAAACCTACGGATTATGCTATTCCCATATTCACATGCATTGATTGTATATCGAATTCTCTAAATTGTAAAACATACCTTCTTAGGCTATGTTTTCCTACTTTTCCCTATTAACTTTTCGCGCCCAACAATTTGAAGATTAATAGTTCTAAGCTCATTAAGCACATGGAATCCTAGATTGATTTCATTAATTCTCAAATCTATCTATAACATTTAGTACTACAATGGTGATTACCCAAGAAGCTTAACATGACTCATTTCTCAATCTCATCACGTTCATCAAATAAAAGCAATAAAATCAGAATAACCACACAATCCATGCAATAGCATATGAAAATAACAAAAATCAATTGCTCAATCCATGGAAATCCGAATTACATCAAAACCCTAACCCAAAATGGGTTAGTTCATAGCTAAATCAAAATACACAGTAAGAAAAAGGTTCAACATATTGAAATGAGTGAAAAGACAAGAGATCTCCCCTAGTTGAAGAATCCACTAGATTCAATCCCTAGTTCAGGCATAAATGAACTAAGAAATATCTAAAATCCGACCTAAAAGCCTAAATAAAACAGTATAATCCTCGGATTATCAATGATAGAAGGTATACGTGACTTAATATACTATAATTAAGGGTTTATTATTTAATGTCTCACCAGATTATTATCTTTGTTAGAATGACATTGTTTGGCATGTTATTGAACATTCAACCTTAGCATGCATTCTAAACAAAATATTAAAACGTGCCGGTACATGACCCAACTAAAACTGATTTCCTCGAGCCTAGAGGAATCGGTAGGTCACCTAGGGGTCCTGTAATAAAATCTTGAGTCTTCAAGTATGATTGTCTCTTCCTTGATCCATCTTCAAGTACATTACAAAATTCTAAATTTACAGTGAGAATAATTATACAAAATTCTTTACATCAATAAATTTAGAAACCTCGATTTATATTCGAGGGGATTGAGATGAGAAAAGAATATACATCGAGAAGAGGAGAAAGGCAGGACACGCAGGCCCTATTTTAAAACTTACAACTATACATACCCAAAAACAATTTAGAACATTCACCATAGGTCATAGGGCTTATGTACTGGGCACCATGCAATATACAAACAAGTACATGGCATACATTTCAAAAACAATCAATTTTTTTGAATTGGGTGGGTTAATTATTAATTACCCTCTTATATGTGCAGAATGATTATTGGTTTTATAGGTTATTAAGAACTGACCCGGCCCGGCCCCCTTTACGAAAAAAACACGAGGTTGGGCAGAACTTCCGTCGCCGCAACAAAGCAGACTTTGCTAAAAATTCCAGCAAGAACGTCGCCGTGGCGAAGTTGTTATTTCGCCACGGCGAAGTCTGGAAATCCCAAAAATGTACAGTTCATGTTTTTGTAGTTTTTCATGTAATAACACATATCCAAATCAAATCGAACGCTCATGCATTCGACCAGGATACCGACCAACCAATATAACATCCATCAACACATTATTAAACCAATTTATCAATTGAATCACTCATTCAAAAGCAGATTTTGCAGATTTAACAAAAATAACAAGTTATCAATCAAATACATGTTATAAATCATACAATAAATTGTAAAATTTGGTACCCATGGCTCTGATACCACTGTTAGGAAACAATCAAGTTATGGCAGCAGAAACAAAAACATAAACAACATGGATCGTTCCTTAGAACCAAGATCAAGGCACAAATTTATAGTTTATACAACATATTAGAATCTGCAGAAAAATCAGTTTAAAGTTAAGAAATCATACCCACGTTTGCAGGCTCCTCCAACTTTAACTCTGAGTAGGTTTCGCTACCGATCCAAGGGTAAGATCGAACCCGCGGTAGTCCACACGAAGATAATCCCAACGAACTAAAGAGGGATTTGCTAGATCCTCTTTAGTCTTAAGAACCAAGAACAAAATAAAAAATGAAACTTTGATTGAATCAAGTGTGAAGTGGCATGGATGAGAGAAAGAGGGCTGGAATTTTCTTTGGAAATGATTGAATGAATGAATTAATTAATTTCACAAAGTGTTGCACTTATATAGTGCACACTTTGCCCTATTCCATCATGGAATGGGCTTGGGCACCAACCCAAACAACCCCATTTAGATATTTTAATCATTATTATTGTTATTTTAATTAAATTAAATTTATATATATATATATATATTTCATATATTGACATTTAACAATAACAATAATTCATTTAAATATATGCGAACACATATTTAAATAAATTTCACTTATTTAATTTTATTAACAAATTAAATAAAGGCTATGACCTCAGCAAATTTAATTGCACTGTGAAATTACCAAAATACCCTTTCGCCTAGAAAGAAGAAAACGCTCTTCTTATAAACTGGTTCTTAAATGATCTTCTATGTGTGTGACCGGTAGGCTCCTCATCATACCGGTAGTGTGTAGTATCGCGATTAACACAAATTAACCGTCTCACTACACACAGACCAAGATTGGCCCCTAGCAAGGCATCTTGGCCACCCGTTAGATTCGGATTTAGTGAAGCAGCTACCTGTCAACGATATGGTAACCATACAATCCAATCCTTTCATCGTTCGTTATATCGACGAGACCGAGGCATAGAAATAGTGTCAACCTCAGTTACTCTTGATATTATGTATTTAGTTATTGGACCAATGACCTGAATTATGAGCAACAACTCAATCCCACTATGGCCACAGTTTTAGTGTCATAGCCATTTACTGAATTGTGCCGTGAGATAACTTCTCCCGTACCCAGGAGTGATGAATCCTCTATCGATCCACCATAGTCTTGATACACTCTTTGATGCAGCCAATCACTACCGTATTGACAGCTCTAAATAGAACTACGTTAGGCTAGTGTCAAACTATACCAATCGGTGCACAAGGCGCTCCGATGATCTCAAGTCTAAGGATCACATGCATCACCATTCGTTAGAGGATTTGTTCCATAGACACTGGGGTTACCATCCATATGGAATCCTCTAGTGGGTTAGTCTAGTGAACTTGCCTATAGCAAGCACCCATGTGTTGCACCAGGTTGTCACCAAACAAACTTGACAAGTGAGATCAGTCACTGCCTTTCGACATGGTCGTTCAACACTATGATAGCCTTACCGTATTATCTGTGCCCTTACTTCAGAATAATACTAAGGCTACGGACGTTTCTAGAATGGCCACCATATGTGCTCATAGGGTTCTCACTATCAAGATTTGAAACACTTGATACCCTCGTCACGGTTCTACCATTCTAAGGACATATATCAATACATACAATGATGATTTACGCGATATAGAATAAAATGCCTTTTTGTTGATCAATGAACATTATTACAAAGAGTCAATTCTATAATAATTGACTGGCTTTAGGGCACCTACTCTAACACTTATGGCTCCCTTATCTCAGCAGGAAAGGGAGTTCGAACGTGCCTTGGATATGGACCTTGGAGGAGTTGGGATAATAATTGACTTCCTTAGCAAAGTTCAAGTAGAAGTGTAGTTCGTAGGCGACTATGGGTTTCGAGTTGAGTGTAAGCACAGAAGGTGTTCTAGGATCAGGAGGCCTGGATCCAGATGGTGAGGGGCTAGGAAAGCATACCGCATGGGCCTCATCTATAGAACTTTGATTTCAGCCCCCTCGGAATTGGGCTTAAGCTTTCATCTTTGTTGGAGGTGTCTCCGACTTTGGGCCTATTTGGGCCGAGGACATTTTTTGACCATAACAATTACATACTCATAATTGGTATCTTTTGCTATTAAATTTAGGTAATCTAATTAAGTTCAAAATTCCAGAAGGCGAGAAAGAGAAACTATGCATTATATTTGATAACTTTTGGAAACAGTTTGCTTTGCCAACAACGGCATGGTGATGTTTAAACACCAAAAAATAAAAAATAAAAATAAAAACCGTAGAAAAAGAGTAGAATGCAATCATGCACAATTCGATACCATTCATTTTCCTACACATTACATTAATCATTCATTCAGTTAAACTACATCCTCTTTTTGCTACCACCACTGGTTCCGTCAATCTATAAACAGAATCAACTGATCCAAACCTCCTCTTCTTTGTCTTCAAACATTCATCTTCATCCATCGCCATCGTAGCCTATTCTTGTTTACGTGTTCAAAATCCTTCTTTACTTAGGAAAACTACAAAAACGGTGCCGTTCTCTGCATTTATTTTTTGTAAGGATTATTTTATAGTTAATTAGTTTTTCTTATTAGATAAGTTAACGGTTTCCCTGATGTAACAAGGATTACCTCCTGCTCTATAGTATACATGTATTTGTTCATGTGCATTGACAAATTTATCCTTTTTCTTCTTCATTGTCATCCAAAAACTTTGACTTTTACTCATACTCCTCATCGAGTGCGTTTGGTTCAGGGAATGTTGTATTACTAGGAACGTTATACTATTGAAAAAATACATTACCTTAAAGATTATTGAGAATGTTTAGGGAAATGTGTTTGATTAGGTTGAAATAAATTGGTGGATATGTTATATTGATATGTTTGGTTGGCAGATAAATGGGTGGGTATGTTATGTAGATTACAAAATTGCCCTCTTTTTAAAATATTAATATAATATTTTTATTATTATTATTTGAATCATTTTTTTATACCTCTATATTTGAAATTTTGCTAAAACACCCCAGCCATATAAAACTTTAATTTGTAGCAAAATCACACCCAACCACCCCAAACCACTATCGACAGCCAACTACCATCGTTGGTGCCACGAGTAGTCGTCAGAATGGTGCACGACCGACCGGATCTAATCGATTGTGCGCCGGTCAGATCCATGGCCAGAAACAACCACAAATCTCGCCGTGATATGGCTGGAATCTCCAAATCTATTCTAGTCAGATCCACAACGATCTGGCCATTCCTATTGAGATCCTATCGATCGTGTGCCGATATTACAACTGCCACCGGCGAGTGGTGGTGGTCTTGGATGGCTATTGTGTTAGAGTAGATGCCCTAGAGCCAATCAATTATTGTAGAATTGACTCTTTCTACTAATGTTCATTAATCAATAAAAAGGCATTTTATACTATATCGCGTAAATCATTATTATTGCAATATGTATTGATATATGTCCTTAGAATGGTAGAACCGTAACGAGGGTATCAAGTGTTTCAAATCTTGATAGTGAGAACCCTATGAGCACATATGGTGGTCATTCTAGAAAACGTCCATAGCCCCGTATTATTATGAAGTAAGGGCACAGATAATACGGTAAGGCTATCATAGTGTTGAAGGACCCTGTCGAAAGGCAGTGACTGATCTCACTTGTTAAGGTTGTTCGGTGACAACCTGGTGCAACACATGGGTGTTTGCTGTAGGCGATCAGCAAGTTCAAAGGTGACCCACGAGGGAGGATTCCATATGGATGGTAACCCCTTGGTGTCTATGGAACAAATCCTCTAACGAATGGTGGTGCATGTGATCCTTAGACTTGAGATCACCGGAGCACCTTGTGCACCGATTGGTGCGATTTGACACTAGCCCTACTTGTGATTCTTTTCGTGAGTGTCAATACGGTAGTGATTGGCTGCATCGAGGAGTGTCTCAAGACTATGGTGGATTGATAGAGGATTCATCACTCCCGAGTACGGGAGAAGTTATCTCACGGCGCAATTCAGTATATGACGATGACACTAAAGCGTGCCACAGTGGGATTGAGTTGTTGCTCTATCCGGATTACAATACAGGTCATTGGTCCAGAAACTGAATACATAATATCAAGAGTAACCGAAGGTTGACACTATTTCTATGCCTTCGTCTTGTAGTGATAACGAATGATGAAAGGATCGAATTGTACGGTAACCATATCGTTGACAAGTAGCTACTTTGCTGAATCCGAATCTATCGGGTGGCCATGATGCCTTGCTAGGGGGCCAATCTTGGTCTGTGTATGAGTGAAACGATTAATTGGTGTTAATCGCGATACTATACACTATCGGTATGGTGAGGAGCCTATGGGTCACACACATAGAAGATAATTTAAGACTCAAGAAGAAACAAGGGCGTTTTTGTTAGGAAACGACCCGGTTGCGCAGCGAAAAACAAAAATTTACAACCACGGATCGTTCCTTAGAACCCCAAAATCAAGGCCTGATTTTCAGGTTTATGCATAATAAGAATCTAGAAAAAATAAATCCAAGGTTTGAGAAACCATACCCACGTTGGAGGCTCCACCAATGTTGTCTCGAATGTGTTTGCTACCGGATCCAAGTGTAGGATCGAAGCAAGTAGAGGTCCCACACGAAGACAATCAACAAGAACCAAGGAGGGATTTGCTAGATCCTCCTTGGCCTTAAGAAATCAAGAAGAAAATCAGTATTTGATTTTTCAATCAAAAAATTGAAAGTGGCATGGGAGTGAGTGTAAAGGGCTGTGTGTGTTTTGTTTTCAAAGGCAAAATCAATTAATTAATAAAACAACAAACACTATTCCTTTTATAGGCAAACCAAGTTGCCCTATTCCCACATGGAATGGGCTTGGGCTCCAACCCAAACACCCCATGTTGCCAAACACTCCCAAATTGGATATTTTATTTATTTCATCATTATTTCAATTAAAAATCAATTAATATATATTTAATATATATATTAACATTTAACAATAATGATAATTTATTTGAATATGTGCGAACACACATTCAGTAATTTCACTTATTTAATTTTTAACAAATTAAATAAAAAGGCTACTACCTCGGGCAAATTTAATTACCTTTGTGAAATTACCAAAATACCCCTTAGCCCAAAAAAGATGAAACGCCCTTCTTTCTTCTTGGCTCTTAAATTATCTTCTATGTGTGTGACCCATAGGCTCCTCATCATACCGGTAGTGTATAGTATCGTGATTAACACCAATTAATCGTCTCACTAATACCAGAGGACCAAGATTGGCCCCTAGCAAGGCATCATGGCCACCCGATAGATTCGGATTGACAAAGTAGCTACTCAACGATATGGTTCCCTGGTTCCCCGACAATACGATCCTTTCATCATTCGTTATCTCGGCGAGGCGAAGGCATAGAAATAGTGTCAACCTTCGGTTACTCTCGATATTATATATTACACGGACCAATGACCGTATTATAATCTGGATAGAGCAACTCAATCCCCTTGTGGCCCACAGTTTTAGTGTCATTGCCATATCTTGAATTGCGCCGTGAATAACTTCTCCCGTGCGGGAGTGATGAATCCTTTGTCAATCCACCATAGTCTTGATACACTCCTTGATATAGCCAATCACCACCGTACGCTGACTCGAATAGAAGCTGCGTTAGGCTAGTGTCAAAGCGTACCAATCGGTGCACAAGGCGCTCCCGGTGATCTCAAGTCTAAGGATCACATGCACCACCATTCGTTAGAGGATTTGTTCCATAGACAGGGGTTACCATCCATATGGAATCCTCGGTGGTGATCCGGTGAACTTCTTGCGGTATATCCGCCTACAACAAGCACCCATGTGTTGCACCCGAGTTGTCACCAAACAACCTTGACAAGTGAATCGCCACGCCTTTCGACAGTCGTTTAACACTATGATAGCCTTACCGTATTATCTGTGCCTTTACTTCAGAATAATTCTGGGGCTACAGACGTTTCTAGAATGGCCACCATATGTGCTCATAGGGTTCTCACTATCAAGATTTGAAACACTTGATACCCTCGTCACGGTTCTACCATTCTAAGGACATATATCAATACATATTGCAATAATAATGATTTACGCGATATAGAATAAAGTGCCTTTTATTATTGATTGATGAACATTATTACAAAGAGTCAATTCCACAATAATTGATTGGCTCTAGGGCATCTACTCTAACGGTTTCGTCCTTTTTGGGTGAAAGGGTATTTTGGTAATTTCACAGTGCAATTAAATTTGCTGAGGTCGTAGCCTTTATTTAATTTGTTAGAAAAATTAAATAAGTGAAATTCCGTTTAAATATATGTTCGCATATATTCAAATAAATTATCATTATTGTTAAATGTTAATATATATATATTAAATATATATTAATTGATTTTAATTGAGATAATGATGAATTAAATTAAAAATATCTAAATGGGAGTGTTTGGCAAATATGGGGGTGTTTGGGTTGGAGCCCAAGCCCATTCCATATGGGAATAGGGCAACTAAAATAACAACTATAAAAGAAAAAGGTTTTAGTTGAAAATAAGAGTGTGTGTTATTTTGATTATTCCATTTTTCATTGAAAGAGAAAACCTCCTGCCCCAACACACTCTCCCACGCCACTTTCACTGTTTGATTGAAAATCAAACTTTTCCCTTTTGTTCTTCTTGATTTCTTAAGGCCAAGGAGGATCTAGCAAATCCCTCCTTGGTTCTTGTTGATTGTCTTCGTGTGGACCTCTACGGTTCGATCCTACACTTGGATCGGTATCAAACACGTTCAGAGACAATATTGGTGGAGCCTCCAAACGTGGGTATGGTTTCTCAAACATTGAACTAATTTTTTGCAGATTTGATTATTTTATATAAACTGTGATTTTTGTACCCGGATCTTGGTTCTAAGGAACGATCTATAGAGTTTATGTTTTTGTTTTCCGCTGCGTAACTGAGTCGTTTACTAACAGTGGTATCAGAGCCTCGGGTATCAAATTTTACAGTTTATTGTATGATTTATAACATGTATTTGGTTGATAACATGTTGTTTTTGAAAAATTTGAAAAATCTGCAAAATCTGAAAAATTTGTTTATGGATGAATGATTCAAATGATAAACTGGTTTAATAATGTGTCGATGATTGATATATTGGTTGGTTAATATCCTGGTTGAACGTATGTGCGTTTGATTTGATTTGGATTTGTGTTTATACACAAAAACTGCCAAAAACGCGAACTATACGAATTGGGGATTTCCAGGTCTCGCCGCGGCGAGGAGCCTCTGGAAAGTTTTGCCACGGCGAAGTCTATGGCGGCGAAGTACATACTGTATACCTCGCCGCGGCAAAGTCTGTGCTTCCTCGCCGCGGCGAAGATAAAACCTTCGCCGCGGCGAAGCCTGTAGCTTTCCCAATTTTGTATTTTTTGCAAAGGGTCTAATCTGCAGTTTTTAATAACCTGTAAAGCCAATGTACATTCTGCACATTTAAGAGGGTAATTAATTAATAAACCCACCCAATTCAAAAATTGATTATTTTTTAAATGTATGCTTTGTACTTGTTTGTATATTGCATGGTGCCCAGTACATGAGCCTTATACCTAAGGGTGAATGTTTTAAATTATTTTGGGTATGTATGGTTGTAATATTTTTTAAAAATAGGGCCTGCGTGTCCTTCCTTCTCTCCTCTTCTTGATGTACATTCTTTTCTCATCTCATTCCCTCGAATGTAAATCGAGGTTTCTAAATTTGTTGATGTAAAATTAGTTTAATATTAATTTTATTGTAAATTTAGAATGATGTTTTTGAAATGTACTTGGAGTCGGAGCAAAGGACGTGGCAACCATACTTGAGGACTCAAGATGTTTATTACAAGACCCCTAGGTGACCCACCGATTCCTCTAGGCTCGAGGAGATCAGTTTTAGTTAGGCCATGTCTTGCACGTTTAATATTTTGTTTAGAATGCATGCTTAAGGTTGAATGTTGAATAACATGCCAAACAATGTCATTCTAACAAAGATAATAATCTGATGAGACATTAAATATCAAACCCTTAATTAAAGTATATTAAGTCACGAATGCCTTCCATCACTGTGGTTTTAATCAAACCACCTTGGTCGCCGAAAACCTTGTTCGCCAAAGCAAAGGGTACACTTCTGCCAGTGGGAGGTTAAAATTCATTGGAGTTTTCCTTAATGGTGATAGGTCGACTTAAAATGACGGTTTTGCTTGTTCGCCAAAACGAAGGTTGATAAACGCGTCATAGGCAAAGTAGAGCAGTACACATATTATGTGTATGTGGTGACATGTAGTGTCCACTCTACCGATACTGAGAATCACACTTGAGGACAATGGTTGGAGCCATTGGATTGTGTGATTGGCTTGTTGGCTTTTTCACATTTGAGGTTGATAGTGGGAGCTATCAACTGGTGTGGATTAAGTTTGTTAGCCTACCTAATCAACTCATTTTGGCTTGTTCGCCAAAGCGAAGGTTTGAAATGGGCAGGATGGGATCTCGGTCCACTAGGAAAGCCAACGGGCTTTCCCGAGTTAATAGTGAGGGCTATTGGCTTGAGTAAAATAGTGGGAGCATCGTTTAATAAAAGACGATATTAAATAATAATGAACTTTATAATAACTTTATCTTTTCTGCAATTGTAGATTCACCAAAATGAGCATTATGAACTCCGTGGACCGATAATCGAAAAAAGAAAACAGGTTGGATGGATCCAATTTCTCGCGTATCGTAATCTTCGGATTATACTTAAGTCGAAAAGAAATTGTATATCCTTGAAAAGCCATACATGGTGAGCCTCGATCCTGATGCCACTTAGGAAGTTAAGGATACTTATCAAAAGTTCCTTGATGATGCTGATAGCGTTCAGAGCTTGATGTTAACATCGATGACACCTATGCTGCAAAAGCAATATGAGAATATGGATGCTTCTTCCATTATTCTACACCTCAAGGAGCTATTTGAAACAAATGCTCAACATGAGAGGTACAAGGTGTCAAAAGCACTATTTGGGAGTCGTCTGATTGAGGGTGCCCAAGCTGGTCCTCATGTGCTCAAGATGATCGAGCACATTGAGAGGCTTGAGACTTTGGGATGTGGCTTGGATGCAGAATTACAAATGGATTTAATTCTGCAATCCTTGCCTGATTCATATGCTCCATTCATAATGAATTTCAATATGAACACGATGGAGAAAACCCCTGTCAGAACTTGAACATGCTGAGGACTGCAGAGCAGGACTTGAAAAAGTCCAAGCCTGTTTTACTAGTTACTGCTAGTAAAGCAAAGGGTAACGACAAGGGTAAGGCCAAGGCCAAACCCAAGCCCAAGCCCAAAGGACAGGTTGCTCTTGGGCTTGAGAGTGGCATAGGAAAGGGCAAGGTAGTTTGCTTCTTTTGTGGCAAGCCTGGCCATTGGAGGAAACACTACAAGGCTTTCCTCGCAAGCAAGAAGAAGTCAGAGGCTACGACTTCAGTTACTTTCATGATTGAGATTAACTTCTCTCCCTCAACATCTTGGGTCAAGGACACAGGATGTGGTACTCACATTTGTACTGATGTGTAGGAACTAAGGCAGAGTAGAGTGCTCGCCAAGGGAGAGGTGGACCTACGAGTTGGAAATGGAGCACATGTGGCTGCATTAGCTGTAGGGACTTATTGTTTATCTTTGCCTATGAGCTTGTTATTAGAACTACATAACTGTTATCACGTACCTTCTATTTCTAGAAATATTATTTCAGTATCCGTTTTGGATAATATGGGGTATCAATTTGAGATATCTAATGGATTGTTGTCCTTTAGTTTGAATGGTATTCTATTTGGAATTGCAAGGTTATATAATGGATTATATGTTCTTGATTTAAACAATAAAGATATTCTCAATATTGAAACCAAGAAAACTAAAAATAGCGACCAAAACCAAACATATCTCTGGCATTGTAGATTGTGTCATGTTAATAAGACTCGCATTGCAAAACTTCAAAGGGATGGAGTTTTGGCCCCTTTTGACTTCCAGTCATTTGAGGTATGCGAGTCATGCCTTTTAGGCAAGATGACCAAGTCTCCTTTCACAGGACAAAGTGAAAGGGCTACTGAATTGTTAAGCATCATCCATAGTGTTGTATGTGGTCCACTAACAATTGAAGCCAGAGGTGGATATTCATACTTCATCACATTTACGGATGATTTTAGTAGATATGGTTATGTCTACCTTATGAGACATAAATCTGAAGCCTTTGATAAATTCAAGGAATTCAGGAATGAAGTACGTAATATGTTGGGCAAAAAGTATTAAAGCTCTTCGGTCGGATCGAGGAGGTGAATACTTAAGCTCAGGGTTTTCAGAGTAACTGAAGGAATGTGGGATAGTATCACAATTCACCCCTCCTTATACACCCCAACACAATGGAGTGTCAGAAAGGAGGAATAAGACCTTACTTGACATGGTTAGGTCCATGATGAGTTTTAGTGATTTACCTACATCGTTTTGGGGTTATGCCCTAGAGACTGCGACTCATGTTTTGAACCGTGTGCCATCAAAGTCTGTAGATAAGACTCCATATGAGCTATGGAATGGGCGAAAACCCAAATTGTCTTATCTAAGGATTTGGAGTTGCGAAGCTTATGTTAAGAAATTGACTTCGAACAAGCTGGGCCCAAAATCCTGTAAATGTATATTTGTGGGGTATCTAAAGGAGACCAAAGGATACTATTTCTACCACCCAGAAGAGCGCAAAATTTTTTGTTGCTCGATCTGGTGTCTTCCTAGAAAAGGAATATTTTCTAAGAAGTACTAGTGGGAGAAAAGTAGAACTCGATGAAGTTCTAGAACCACAAGATATACTAGACGAAGGACGGGATGATGTGCCACAAGAAGTGGTTGAGCATCATGAGGAGGTTACTCCACAACTTGTGGATCAAAGTGAACCACCTCAGGTAGCACAAGAGCTGCGTAGATCTGGGAGAGTACGCCATGAGCCCGAGAGATACGGTTATCTCGTGACTCAACATGGTGATGTACTAGTCTACCAAGATGATGAACCCAGAACCTACGAAGACGCTATATCGGATCCAAATTCTGTTAAATGGCTTGAAGCCATGAAATCTTAGATGGACTCCATGTACCAGAACCAAGTGTGGTCTCTGGTGGAACCACCTAAAGGGTAAAACCCATAGGTGTAAATGGGTCTTCAAGAAGAAGCCGACATGGATGGCAACGTGCATACTTATAAAGCACGACTGGTTGCCAAAGGTTTCAAACAAATTCATGGCATTGACTATGAAGAAACCTTTTCGCCGGTTGCCATGATTAAATCCATCCAGATTATGCTTGCAATTGCTGCCTATCATGACTATGAGATTTGGCAAATGGATGTCAAAACTGCTTTCCTGAACGGAAACCTTGAGGAGGATGTGTATATGACACAACCTGATGGTTTCGTTCTTGATAGTCAAGCTAATAAGGTATGCAAGTTACATAGATCCATTTATGGACTCAAGCAAGCTTCAAGGAGCTGGAACATTCATTTTGATGAAGCCGTAAAAGAATTCGATTTTATTAAGAACGAAGATGAGCCCTGTGTTTACAAGAAAGTGAGTGGGAGCGCAGTAGCATTCCTAGTGTTGTATGTCGATGACATACTTCTGATCGGGAATGATATACCAAACTTGCAGTCGATAAGGACTTGGTTATCCAAGTGCTTCTCCATGAAGGACTTAGGGGAAGCAACCTACATCCTTGGTATAAAGATCTATCGTGATAGATTGCGTAGGTTGCTTGGCCTAAGTCAGAGTGCATATATTGACAAAGTACTGAAACGATTCAGTATGGAAGAATCCAAGAAAGGATTTCTTCCAATGTCACATGGTGTTTATCTCTCTAAGGAATTATGTCCTAAAACACAAGATGAGAGAGATAGGATGAAGAGGATCCCATATGCATCAACAATTGGATCCATCATGTATGCCATGCTATGTACTCGAATTGATGTCTCATGTGCTTTGAGCACTTGTAGTAGATATCAATCGGATCCAGGTGAGCGTCCATCGGATGGCTCTCCAAGAATATTCTTAAGTACCTGAAGAGGACTAAGGATATGTTCTTGGTTTATGGAGGGGAAGATGAGCTCACTGTAAGAGGATACAGTGATGGTAGTTTCCAAACGGACAAAGATGATTGTCGATCGCAATCAGGGTTTGTATTTTGTCTCAATGGCGGTGCAATGAGCTGGAAGAGATCCAAGCAAAGCACTGCAGCAGACTTTACAATGGAGGCCGAGTATATTGCATTGTCGATACTACGGAGGAGGCGATACGATTAAGAAGTTCGTCACTGAACTTGGTATGGTTCCCACGATTGTTGATCCTATAGACGTCTATTATGAAAACAATGGAGCAATTGCTCAAGCCAGGGAACCACGGTCTCATCAGAAGTCCAGACACATACTCAGACGATTCCATCTCATCAGAGAGATAGTTGAGAGGAAAGACGTGCAGATTAGTAAAGTGCATACTGACAACAATCTCGCAGATCCACTGACAAAACCTCTGTTGCAGCAGAAGCATGAAAGGCACTTGAGATCATTTGGTATTAAATACATGAATGATTGGCTATAGTGCAAGTGGGAGATTGTTAGAGTAGATGCCCTAGAGCCAATCAATTATTGTAGAATTGACTCTTTGTAATAATGTTTATTAATCAATAAAAAGGCATTTTATACTATATGGCGTAAATCATTATTATTGCAATATGTATTGATATATGTCCTTAGAATGGTAGAACCGTGACGAGGCTATCAAGTGTTTCAAATCTTGATAGTGAGAACCCTATGAGCACATATGGTGGCCATTCTAGAAACGCCCATAGCCCCCGGTATTATTCTCAAGTAAGGGCACGTATAATACGGTAAGGCTATCATAGTGTTGAACGACCTCCCCGTGGAAAGGCAAGGATCGATTCACTTGTCAAGGTTGTTCGGTGACAACCGGTGCAACACATGGGTGTTTGCTGAGGCGATCAAGCAAGTTCACCTGGATCGACCCACTAGAGGATTCCATATGGATGGTAACCCCGTTGGTCTATGGAACAAATCCTCTAACGAATGGTGGTGCATGTGATCCTTAGACTTGAATCACCGGAGCGCCTTGTGCACCGAGGTGCGCTTTGACACTAGCCTAACGCAGCTTCTTTTCGAGTCACAATACGGTGGTGATTGGTCGCATCGAGGAGTGTCTCAAGACTATGGTGGATTGGACAGAGGATTCATCACCCTCCCGGCACGGGAGAAGTTATCTCACGACACAATTCAAGATATGGCGATGACACTAAAACGTGGCCACAAAGTGGGATTGAGTTGTTGCTCTATCCGGATTACAATACAGTCATGGGCGGAAACGAATACATAATATCAAGAGTAACCGAAGGTTGACACTATTTCTATGCCTTCGTCTTGTAGAGATAACGAATGATGAAAGGATCGAATTGTACGGTAACCATATCGTGACAGTAGCTACTTTGTTGAATCCGACCCATCGGGTGGCCATGATGCCTTCATAGGGCCAATCTTGGTCTCGTGATGAGTGAGACGATTAATTGGTGTTAATCGCGATACTATACACTACCGGTATGGTGAGGAGCCTATGGGTCACACACATAGAAGATAATTTAAGACTCAAGAAGAAACAAGGGCGTTTTCGTCTTTTTGGGTGAAAGGGTATTTTGGTAATTTCACAGTGCAATTAAATTTGCTGAGGTCGTAGCCTTTATTTAATTTGTTAGAAAAATTAAATAAGTGAAATTCCGTTTAAATATATGTTCGCATATATTCAAATAAATTATCATTATTGTTAAATGTTAATATATATATATATTAAATATATATTAATTGATTTTAATTGAGATAATGATGAATTAAATTAAAAATATCTAAATGGGAGTGTTTGGCAAATATGGGGGTGTTTGGGTTGGAGCCCAAGCCCATTCCATATGGGAATAGGGCAACTAAAATAACAACTATAAAAGAAAAAGGTTTTAGTTGAAAATAAGAGTGTGTGTTATTTTGATTATTCCATTTTTCATTGAAAGAGAAAACCTCCTGCCCCAACACACTCTCCCACGCCACTTTCACTATTTGATTGAAAATCAAACTTTTCCCTTTTGTTCTTCTTGATTTCTTAAGCCTAGGGAGGATCTAGCAAATCCCTCCTTGGTTCTTGTTGATTGTCTTCGTGTGGACCTCTACGGTTCGATCCTACACTTGGATCGGTAGCAAACACGTTCAGAGACAATATTGGTGGAGCCTCCAAATGTGGGTATGGTTTCTCAAACCTTGAACTAATTTTTTGCAGATTTGATTATTTTATATAAACTGTGATTTTTGTACCCGGATCTTGGTTCTAAGGAACGATCCATAGAGTTTATGTTTTTGTTTTCCGCTGCGTAACTAGGTCGTTTACTAACATATTGGTATTTTGCTAACTCTTAAACTTTTTTGTGGTTGGGGTGTTTTAGCTAAATTCTCAAATGTAGGGGGTATGGGTAATGTTATTTGGTAGCATTTAAGGGCAATTGTGTCTGAAATGGTATTTAATTAAGAGCAAAATAGGTATAAAAATCATATTACCTTGGTAATCTTTTAAAAACATCCTTAGCAAGGTAATATGATTATCCCCTATATTACCAGGTAAATACTATTTGCAACAAAAGATTATTGTAATATTTTATTACTTGCAAACCAAACAAGGGAATCTTGAAAATTAAATGAAGATTATCAGAGTAATCTTATATGACCTCGAACCAAACGCACCCATCAGGTTAGGAGAGTGTTAAAATATTGTTCCACTTATTTGTTAATGTGTAAGGCGTTGCCACGTAAGCCAATACATTAGTATAAGGATTTCTATGAAAACCCCACGCGTTTCATTAATCTTTTAAGCCCCCATATTTTTCAGAAATAAACCTAACCCCTATTCTGTTAATTTCTGTCAATAAAAATCTATTAACCATGAAATGAATTTTTTAACCTTTAATAAAATTCCTTAATTACCCTAAGTATATGTTTGGTTCGGGGGCATAAAAGACAACACTGTTAATCTATCTTTTAATCCGGTAATTATTACATTTGGATGTCAAGTAATGAAAGATTACGGTAAACTTTCCATGCCAATAATGATTACTGTAGGTAAAAACGTAGGTAATTCAATTATCGTCTGGGAGGGTGTTATTTTTCCATTACTGGGGTAAACATAATTTTGTTCCCCTTTTACCCGTAGTTAGTAAAAATTTCAGACCAAAATACTCACCGATGTCAAGCAAATAAAAAATATACCCAACAATCTGATTTTACTTCTATACCCTGATATATTTATAATTTCAGACCATAATACCCCTCCATTTGCACAAAACTACAAAATATAAAGGGCCAACCCTAAAACCTAATCCCATTTCGATTTCTCCTCTTCGAAGAGCAGTGGCTGCGTTGTTGTCAGGTTCTTCATCTTCTGCATTCGATCTCCAAAATCTCTATGAGTTCTCTAACACTTGACAATTTCTTGGCCAGAGTTTTTACCTCTGTGTCGTGTTTTGATTATTTTCCTATTTGGATTACGTGCTTTTGTTTCTATGTTGTTGGGTGCTTGTACCGATGCACACAACCCATCTTTTGTCCAACAAACAATCAAGAATCCCCTATTTATGTTATTAAATTCCTCTTAAACAACGGTGATGTTGCACTTTTTACGTTTCTGATTCTGCTACTACTTTAGCTTTTGGTTTAGGGTTTGTTTTTCAAATCCCGTTTCCCACTTCTAGAATAGTTGAGTTGTTAGCAACAGTGGCTACTTTTCTTCTTCTTATTATCATAGTTATATAATCTGAATTTGCGTATACTTAGTGTTTTTGGCTTATGTATTGGATAATCAAAACCTCTGTTAACTCTATTGTACTAGAATAGAAACACCTTTTTTGTTTGTTTCCTGGTAAATTGCCTAGAAATCCATTACTCTTCTCTCTCTGTTGTGGTTTGCTACTCTCAGCTTGGTGATCTATCACTCCATAAAACAAACATTGGTTGCCACTTCCTCCAATCATTCTGAGATTCTTGCGCATCATAAAGTCAGCCAAGAATGTGTATGGTTAAGATCTGTCATCCATCATATTGAAAGTACATGCAAATTGCCACGTACCTCAAATGCTCCCACAATTATAAATGAAGACAATGCAGCATGTATTACTCAAGTCAGGTGAGGACATATAAAAGGAGATAGAACCAAGCATATTTTACCAAAGTTCTTTTAGACTCATGAATTCTAGCAAAATTGACTGATTGATGTCAAGCAAATACTCTATATTTACAATCTTGCAGATTTGTTCACTAAAGCCTTACCGACATCAATATTTGAAAAGTTTGTATATGGCATTGGTATGCAGCTGCTCAATAAGTTACTAAAATAATCTTGCCATTATGAGGGGGAGCATTGATCAAGAGAAGCAGCGATTCAGGGCAGTTTTTTAAAAAATTTATTGTATTATTTATTATATTGGACATATGTGCACTGTACTCTTTTTTCCTTGATCAGGTTTTATCCCACTGGGTTTTTCTAATAAGGTTTTTAATGAGGCAGTATGAAACACGTCCAACTTCACGTTACAGTTTTATTGTAGAGTTGTATTTCTTTATTAGGTTTTTTCCCACTGGGTTTTTCTAGAGTAAAGTTAAATACAATTATCTATAAAAAGTGGAGGCCCAAGGGGCCGTGTTGTAATGTAATAATGTGATGGACCTCCACCGCCTTAAACTTTGAGGCAGTGGGGTGGTCAAAAGGGGGAAGGGTGTTTTCTATAAATACCCCCTTCCCATTCATTCTAAACGATGTGTAAAAAATTTGAGAGGTTTTAAGTAAATATCAATTAAGTCCCAGAGCTTTCAATTCTCTTGCTTTATTCTTTCTCTCTTTTATTTGTTGATTTATTCTTTTATCTAAATTAATTATTATACAACAATGGGGGCGTTTGGATCATATAATGTTTTATTATAGGTTGCGTTTGGTTCGGGGTGATATAAGATTAATCCAGTAATCTTTGTTTAATTTTCAAGATTCCCTTGTTTGGTTGTAAAGTAATAAAATATTATGTAATCTTTTATTACAAATAGTGTTTATTGTTGGTAATATTAGGGATAATCTGATTACCTTCCCAAGGTGTATTAATATAAGATTACCGAGGTAATTTAATTTTGAACCTATTTTGCCCTTAATCTTTTATCATTTCAGACACATTTGCCCTCATATGTCTACCAAATAAAAATTACCCAAACCCCCTACATTTGAAAATATAGCTAAAACACCCTAGCCGCAAAAAAGTTTAAAAAATACCCCCAACCACCCAAGACCACCGCTAGCCACTAGCCACCACCGTTGGCCGCCAGCGAAAGTTATCATATCGGGGCAAGACCGGAGGGATCTTGCTAGTCGTGTGTCAATAAAGACATTTCCAGCCATGGATTTGTGATCCATGGCCAGAAACGACCAAATTTGGTCGTTTCACGGTCAAAGATGTGGCCATGAAATGCCATAGATCTTGTCGTCAAACGGCCAGATCTATGGTCATTTCACGACCACATCTTTGGTCGTGAAACAGCCATATTCATAGCCAGATAAGATCCATGGCCAGATTAGGCCTTACCAGTGCACGACCAACCAGATCCGACCGCTCATGAGCCATTACGGCGGCTACCGGTGGTGGCTTGGGGTAGGTGGGGGTGATTTTGCTACAAATTAAAGTTTTATATGGCTGGGGTGTCTTAGCAAAATTTCAAATATAGGGTGTTAAAAAAATATTTTATAAAATAATAGAATAAAATAATATTATATTATTATTTAAAAAGGAAGGCAATTTAGTAATCTATATAACATACCCACTCATTTATCCTCCCAACCAAACATATTATTATAACATACCCACCAATTTATTCCAACCAACCAAACATATTTATCTAAAGATTCCCTAGTAATCTATCTTCCCCCATAATACAACATTCCCCCATAATACAACATTCCCTTAACCAAACGCACCCATAGGGGTATATTATATTAACGGAAAGAAAGATCACCTTGAAGATTACTAGGAATGTTTAGAATATGTGTTTGGTTGGTTCGAATAAATTGGTGAATAATATGTTTGGTTGGGAGGATAAATAGGTAGGTCTGTTATATAGATTACGAAATTACTCTCATTTTTAAATATTAATATAATAGTATTTTTTATTATTATTTTTTGAATCATTCCTTTTAACCCCTACATTTGAAATTTTGCTAAAACACCCCAGCCATATAAAACTTTAATTTGTTGAAAAATCACCCCCACCCACTCGAAGCCACTGCCGGTAGCTAGCCACCATCGCGGCGCCACCAGAGTTGATGTAATGGTGCACAACTGGCTATATATGGTCGGTCGTGTGCCGACAAAGCCAGAAATGGTCATGTATCACAAATCCATGGTAAAAAAACGGCTAGATCTATGGCCATTTCACATCCAAAGATGTGGTTATGCCATTTCACGGCCAGATCTGTGGCTGTTTCATGACCACATCTTTCGTCATAAAACGACGGAAAACGCCAACCGCCATTTTCACCATGGATCGGTACAATCAAGGCGATCTCGCCGGCGTGCACCATTATAGCGATTGACACCGACGGTCGATGGTGGTCTTGGGTGGCAAGGGGTATTTTGTTAACTTTTAAACTTTTTTGTGGCCAGGGTGTTTTAGCTAATTTCTCAAATGTAGAGGGGCTGGGTAATTGTTATTTGGTAGACATTTGAGGACAATTATGTCCGAAATGGTTTTTAATTAAGGGCAAAATATGTAGAAAAATCAGATTACCCTAGTAATGTTTTAATAACACCCCCTAACAAGGTAATAAGATTACCCCCTATATTACCAACAGTAAATACTATTTGCAATAAAAGATTACTGTAATATTTTATTACTTGTAAACCAAACACAGGAATCTTGCAAAATAAACAAAGATTACCCCCATTATCTTATATTACTGTAAAAAAAATTACTTTCCATATATAGTGACTGATTTTGTTTGTTTGTCTAAATGAGCTTGTTAAAAATATGCGTATTTGATTCTTATTTTAATTAATGTGAGAGAAATCTTGGTAATTACTTTCCCCAAGATAAAGAAACGGAAAATGAGAAATGCAAACATAAACGAATGTACTCTTGGTAATTACGGGTGCGTTTGTTTTAGAATTTGGGATAGTATTTTCAATATTTTTAGAGTTGGGTGGGAATAACGAGGTAGAATTTAAAAATTAACAAAAACACCCACTAAGTTTGGTAATTTACTAAACACCCCTGTAATAAAAACATTAAAAATTATAAAAACACCCTCACCCACCCATTAAATACTAGTAGCCAGCCACCATCACCAGAGGGTGGTCGGAGTTGCCGTATCGACGCATGACTGGCTGGATCTGGCCGGTCGTGCGTCAATATGGCCTTTTCCAGCCAGATCCACCATGGATCTGGCCGGAAAAGGCCAAATCTGGCCGTGTTTGGTCGTCAACGATAGCCAAAGATATGGTCGTCGTTGAAGACCAGCTACGGCCAAAGATTTGGCCATCAATAGCCAGATCTTTGGTTGTAGATCTAGCCTTTCCCGGCCATATCGACAATGAATCTGGCCGGTAAATGATAGATCGGCACACTACTGGCCAAATCCAGTCGGTAGTGCGCCATTATACAAGATTCCGACCACCTTCCGACGGTGGTGGTCAGAATCTGGCAAATGTGGGTTGGTGGAGGTGTTTTTGTCAATTTCTAAACTTTTTTTGGGGGGCTGTTTAGTTAAATTAATAAACTTATGGGGTTTAAAATAGTTTAATCAAATATAGTAGTTTTTTCAGAATAGAGAAACAAACGTGTATTTTGGAAATAGTATTAATAGAATAAGGAAAAATATTAAACCAAACAGACACATTGTCATAATTACTAGCAATTTAGTAGTTTATTTATCTCCTATATAAATTAATTAGTGCCGTTATTTTAAAAAGAACAAGTGAGAGACCGATTAATTCTATAAACAAAAACACACACATGTAGTTTCTCTTAATCCTTGTTTGCAAATTTGAGAGAAACATTTTATTAATATGAATTTTCTGTGAAAGATTTCAATTAATCACTATATAACTCTGGATGTGAAGGTGAAGCACAAAAAATAGTAAGATAATTATTTTTTTAAAGGGGGCACAATTGAAAGAGATAAGAATATGAAGGGCTGTTTTAAAATTTTAAAATTTCAGGGTGGCCTGATGCGTGTTTAATACAACATGCAAAAATAGCAAGTATACTAGTCGCAAAAAGTAATAAAGTGATGAGTGAGTATCGTCCCACGAGGATAGTGTTACTAATTACCGATTTTTCTATTTTAAGTCATAATTGAAGCAACAATAAATTGGATTGATAGAAGATTAACAAACTAAATACAAATGCAAAACCCAACAACTTAACTAATTAAACAATTCTAAAACAAATGCTAGGGTGTTGAATTCACCTAAATACGCTAACCCAAATCATAGAATCTATTATCCAAGTTCTAATTCCTTGATTGAAAATCGAATTCCCTAAGTTGTAAAACATACATTCTCATGCTACATTTCCCTACTTATCCCTATTAAGCTTCCGCACCCAACAAAATGAAGATTAATAGTTCAAAGAATTTTAAGCTTTGTGGAATTCTATCTAGATTTCATAGATCGCTAAACCTATCTCTAGCGTTTGCTAATCTATGGTATTTATCCCAAGAGGCACAATCACAAATCACTTCTCGTCCTCATTGTGAACAACACACATTTGAATGGTGATCAAGCATCCAAAAGACATTAAGCAAAGAGATAAACACTCAATCATGAAATTAAAACTCAAAGTAATTCAATCCATATAAATTTGAATCATTGTATCAAGATTACATCAAACCCTAGCTAAACAACTCAGTTCATACTCAAAAACGAAATAAAACAACAAAAACAAACTGAATCAAGATTCATCATTGAAAAGCAAGCAAAAGATGGAAAAATCTTCTCTAATTTGAAGCCCAAATCTTCAATAATCTTCTCCTTCCATGAGCTGCCTCCCAAATCACGAACCAAGCCCCTTTTCTCTTCCTTTTCGCTCTAATTTATACCTCTCTCACTTAAGGACGAAGCCCTAGCAAGCCAAAACGCGTCGTTTTATTTTTGCATCTGACGCATATTTCGCCGCGGCGAATCTTTTTCCTCGCCGCGGCGAATACTTACAGACCCAATTTGAGCATGATATAGTTAGAATCTGGAAAAGTGTCAAACATATGAATTGTAGCCCTTTCAATTATCTTTCTGGTCGTTCAAGAATCAGCACAATCTGAGGTCTACAGCTCAAGTTATGGCAGAAATATTGAAGCACATCCAAAGACGTTTTTCTTCAGTTCCCAGCGTCCTTTTCACGACTTCAAGCCAAGTTTTCACCTTTGTCCAGTCAGAATTAGGAAAAACCCAAAACATGAACGTTGTAGCTCTTCTTCTTAGCTTTCCAAAGCTTCTAAATTCAGGTTATTCCGAGTTTTCAAGCTCAAGTTACACAATTTACGCTCAAAACTGTCATTTATGCTAAAAATCATCGTTTAGGCCTACAAAGACAAATTAATAGAATTAGGTAGCAATTATGGCCCAAATTGTATGAAAAGTATCCTAAATCCTATCAAAATTCAATGCAAAATCATAGTATAAAATACGCTTATCAACTACCCCCAAACTTAAGATTTGCTCGTCCTCGAGCAAAAAGGAATAAAAACTCAAAGGAAGAAAAGCAACAAACAACAAAAAACACAAAACAACAAAACTAAAAATGAACAAAAAAAAATTAGGCTCAAACTCAACACAAGAATTGCCTAGAATTTATACCAATATCTAAGGTTGTTGAAAAATTATTAGTAGAAAATGTTCAACACTCCAAGAAGTTATAAGTTGCATCGACTATCTTTCTCTATTGATCCCCCGAGTAGGTGATCCCCACTTCAGTTCACATTCCGACTTCCCGGATTATTTTATGCAGAAATGTAAAGTTTATCAAATGGTGGCAGACTCCATAAGCCTAAGTATCAAACTACTCTCCACTAATGTGGACTAGACATCGCTAAGGATCAAAAGGTCTTTACAAGCTTGTAACGTTAGGCTCGAGTGGTGGGCTCCACGAAAAATGATAGGATAAACAAAGTAAGAGAACTCGGTTTTCCTCATGCAAACACTAAGAGCTACATCAATCTCCACTTTCTTTCTCAACCACCAATCAAAGTGTCAACCATTTTACAACCCTCAAACTTATGCATTTCTTATTTTTTGATTTTGAATTGAACTGAAGCAATTCTTTTTTTTTTTTTTTTCAAAATAAATATTTACAATAACAATTATTTGCAACACCATTGAGGTCTACTGCCCCTTCTTCGTGCCCTTTTTTTTTTCAACCCCCAAACTTAAGATTTTGGTCCATCACTTATTCACACACCTCTCAAAGCTCTTTTGTGTCATACATTTGGTCCATAATTCTCCTAAAGGGTATGATAAAATGTTTAGGGTATAGGGATTGGACAATTTTTGGTTTGCAAGGAAAATAAGGCAATGATAATCTCATAAGGCTCAAATGGGTGACTAGGGAAAGATTCATTCATGGGTCGGCTGGAAAGGCTCAAACGTTCCAAAAAAAATGCCTAAATCATTTCCTCAACAATGTCTAATCCTAGAATTTCGCCTAAAGCACTTCTCTACTAGGTTCTAGAGTCCACCAACATTATCAAACTTCACCTAACCACATAAAATGTTTCTAAGCATGCCAAAAAAATGAAAATGGTGGTTGAACCACTCAACAAACCTCAATCAAAATTCAGTCAATAAATCTAAACTTGAAGCAATGCTTAACATTTTCCAAGAATAAAATCCCAACAATCAAGTTTCATCATAGACTTATGCAATTCATCATCGGCAAAAACAATCAAACTAAATAAAATAACTAAAGTTTTTTTTTTTTTTTCCGTTTAAAGTGTACGTGGCGTTGTTATACCGTAGGTTGCCAAGTCGCTAGGCGCTTTTAAGGCGGGTTCTGGTTTCCAGCCGGTATACCCTTAAACCAAGCTTTATGTCTATTTCCTACCCCCAAACTTAAAATGACATTGTCCCCAATGTCACATCATGCACATCCAAGGAATAGAAAAACAAAAGTAAAGGTTACGAGATACTCCCCTGACTAATCCGTAAAGGCCGATTTTTATGCAACATCCTGGACATCCATTCCTTGGCTTCCTCATCATCATCATCTGTCAAACAAATGAAAGTCTATGGTGCCAAATGTGTTAGATACCCTCACCAATTAATATGAAAGAATTACATCCTAATCTCAACCTTATTGAACTAAACCTAAAATCTAAACAAAAACAAATAAAGAGCCAAAAACCAGGAAATCAACATCAATTCCTACTTACAAAACATAAAGAAATAAAAACAACAACTAACAAGAAAAGTGGGTTAGGAAAATTTTCGCAAAAATAAAAGGAAATATACTTCGCCGCGGCGAAGTTCTTCATGATAAAACCCTAAATTCAAACCCAGTCGTCGCCACGGCGACAACAAGTTCTTCGCCGCGGCGAAAAATTACAGGAGCTATAGCATTCTTCAGGGCACTTCGCCCCGGTGAAGTCTGGAGTTTTTCTTTCCTTTTCCTTAGCTTCAAACTTCACCTGAAACACCCAAAAACACATAAATTAAAACTAATTCAAAATCATAAGAAAACTAAAACAAATTCAAACAGCAATGAAATGAAATGAAAAACAATTGAAAAGACTTGGGTTGCCTCCCAAGAAGCGCTTGTTTATAGTCAGAAGCTCGACTTTCCCATGGCCCTTCGTCAATCCGGATCCTTGTAGGGTGCTTCACTTCCTATTGCCACCTCTTGGTCTTTCCTTTGGAATTTTGAACATTCTCATACGCATCTTTTCGGAACTTCAAGTTCGTATATGCGTACTTGAGATGAGATGGTGATTGGTTGAGTCCAATGTTTGGAGTCTCTTCCAACACCAATTTTGACTTGTGCGCATTTACACCAAATTCCTCAAATTGTTCCTTGTGAGGTGAGTTACTTTCTTGAAATTCCCTTAAGTATTTTGCACACCTTTCCGCTTTGAGATTTTCCTCTTCATTGGTCTTGTCTTCATGTTCTTCCAACTTTTCTTCATTGTGAGGTTGCTCCAACACTATACCTCTTCTCAATGGTATGACATTTAATTGTTCTTCAGGATTTGTGACCATTGTGCTCGGCAAAGAACCTTGAGATCTCTCTGTCAGTTGTTCAACCAATTGCCCCATTTGAACCTCCAAATTTTGAATGGACACTCCTTGATTTATGAAGTTTGAGTGTGTCTTATTCATAAAACTTGTGGTTTCTTGCATGAACTCTTCGAATATATCTTCCAATTTCGACATTCTTTGCTCACATGGTTGATGATTCACCACTGGTTGATGGTTTGGCATTGTCCTTTGATTTGATTGACTGCTTTGATCGCTCCAGGACAAATTTGGGTTATTCTCCCAACCAAGATTGTAGGTATTGGCGAAGGGGTCATTTTGCAGCCTTTGTGAACTAACAATGTAATTCACTTGCTCGGTTGTTGAGAAGAATAACTGGTTCCCATCTTGGCATTCCACACTCTCATGGTTTCCTGCACAAAATTCACAAGTTATAAATGGTGAGTGAAAAGAATTTACATTCATACCTCCCAATTGGCTTTGACATGGTGCAATTTGTGCAGATAATGTGTCGAACGCGTCAACTTCATGTAGACCCATTGTTCTCTTCGGCATTGCTCTCTCATTAGGTCTTTGGTAGTTATTGTTGGCCATCAACTCAAGCAATTCATAAGCATCTTCTGGGGTCTTGTTATTTAAGGCTCCGCCTGCTGCCACATCTACCATCATTTGAATATTTGGTAGCAACCCATTGTAAAATATTTGGACTTGTCTCCAAAACGGTAGACCATTATGTGGACAATTCCTTAACAACTCCGTGTACCTCTCCCAAGCTTCATATAGTGATTCATCATTGCCTTGCACGAAAGAGGTAATGTCAATTCTCATACTTAAGACTATACAATATTTACAATTAATTACAAAAATGAAATAAAAGCTTCAATTTAGCACTACACTAGATACTATCAATATTAATAATCAACTATCCCTGGCAACGGCGCCAAAAACTTGATGCGTGTTTAATACAACATGCAAAAAATAGCAAGTATACTAGTCGCAAAAAGTAATAAAGTGATGAGTGAGTATCGTCCCACGAGGATAGTGTTACTAATTACCGATTTTTTCTATTTTAAGTCCTAATTGAAGCAACAATAAATTGGATTGATAGAAGATTAACAAACTAAATACAAATGCAAAACCCAACAACTTAACTAATTAAACAATTCTAAAACAAATGCTAGGGTGTTGAATTCACCTAAATACGCTAACCCAAATCATAGAATCTATTATCCAAGTTCTAATTCCTTGATTGAAAATCGAATTCCCTAAGTTGTAAAACATACATTCTCATGCTACATTTCCCTACTTATCCCTATTAAGCTTCCGCACCCAACAAAATGAAGATTAATAGTTCAAAGGATTTTAAGCTTTGTGGAATTCTATCTAGATTTCATAGATCGCTAAACCTATCTCTAGCGTTTGCTAATCTATGGTATTTATCCCAAGAGGCACAATCACAAATCACTTCTCAGTCTCATTGTGAACAACACACATTTGAATGGTGATCAAGCATCCAAAAGACATTAAGCAAAGAGATAAACACTCAATCATGAAATTAAAACTCAAAGTAATTCAATCCATATAAATTTGAATCATTGTATCAAGATTACATCAAACCCTAGCTAAACAACTCAGTTCATACTCAAAAACGAAATAAAACAACAAAAACAAACTGAATCAAGATTCATCATTGAAAAGCAAGCAAAAGATGGAGAAATCTTCTCTAATTTGAAGCCCAAATCTTCAATAATCTTCCTTCCATGAGCTGCCTCCCAAATCACGAACCAAGCCCCTTTTCTCTTCCTTTTCGCTCTAATTTATACCTCTCTCACTTAAGGACGAAGCCCTAGCAAGCCAAAACGCGTCGTTTTATTTTTGCATTTGACGCATATTTCGCCGCGGCGAAGCTTTTTACTCGCCGCGGCGAATACTTACAGACCCAATTTGAGCATGATATAGTTAGAATCTGGAAAAGTGTCAAACATATGAATTGTAGCCCTTTCAATTATCTTTCTGGTCGTTCAAGAATCAGCACAATCCGAGGTCTACAGCTCAAGTTATGGCAGAAATATTGAAGCACATCCAAAGACGTTTTTCTTCAGTTCCCAGCGTCCTTTTCACGACTTCAAGCCAAGTTTTCACCTTTGTCCAGTCAGAATTAGGAAAAACCCAAAACATGAACGTTGTAGCTCTTCTTCTTAGCTTTCCAAAGCTTCTAAATTCAGGTTATTCCGAGTTTTCAAGCTCAAGTTACACAATTTACGCTCAAAACTGTCATTTATGCTAAAAATCATCGTTTAGGCCTACAAAGACAAATTAATAGAATTAGGTAGCAATTATGGCCCAAATTGTATGAAAAGTATCCTAAATCCTATCAAAATTCAATGCAAAATCATAGTATAAAATACGCTTATCATGGCCTAGCCCCCTTTACTTATACTGGTCCTTCTCAAAACTCGGAAACTAAATAGTAACTTACATGTGATTAAAAGGAAAAATTAGAACGTGAAATTTTTCTATAATTTGTTTTTTTTTTTTTAAATCCACATAAAGCATTATTATTTGTCATGAAGTTAATTGATTAGGTTACCTATTTGTCAAATATTAAGGGTGTTTTAATTTTAAAATTTTTCTTTGGTTATTGTGATACAATTATTGATTTAACCTACCTAATAACTGTAACTAAGTGGTTCCTTTCCTTATGTTTTAGAATATGTGGCCCATTACTATCAATTTTTTTTTTTTTTAATCCATAACCTGACCATCGGCCATTTCTAGCCACTTTTCGATGTATTCTGCCCCCTCCCACTCACCCCCTACCCTCACTTGACCGCTACCCACCCCTGGTATTAATAATTATCGGAATCAGGAAACCAATTTGGCTAGATATCCAACCCAATCATGGTGGTATATGTGAGTCATGGCCGACGAACGGTGGGCTACCAAGTGTTGGGATTAGAGGGGTTTTGTAAAGTGGAGGCCAGTGGTTCAGGTGATGGTGTCAAATTGAATTTTGGCCGTCGGAATCAACCATAATTTGGCTTGGAAAAGCGAAATCTTAATTGTGTGGTCAGACAAGGGTGTGTTTGCTGGATTTAAAACCTATAGGGACTTATGTGTATTTATCAAGGATTTGTTTGCTATATTTCAAACTTGATGGATTAACGGTGAGACTGCCGATCGGACTTTTCAACCCGGGACCCAATCACTTGGTTGGGCGAGACACCCTGGATCGGGTTTTAGAACATTGACACAAACTATCTTTTATTCATGTTAAAGTTAATAAAATATTTAAATTTTAAATATTTATGAACAAGTTGTAATTAAATGTTAATTAAAAATAAATAGATACTAATATCTTTCTCTAGTTTTCATTTTATACATCTGTGTTACATAGTTTGAGTTTAGTATATTCATAAATTGGAACGTGTGTGTGTGTGTTTTAATATAATTGAATCGAAATAAATAAATTTTTGTTCTCTTGATTATAACAACCCTTAATGACAGTATTTGATAATAAAAAAATAATCTAGAGTAATTACAATTATAGAATTCCATACTCATAATAAAAAACTTATCTTTTGCCATTAAATTTTATAATGTAATTAAGTTTGAAATGGCAGAAGGCGAGCTACTATGCATTACATTTGATAACTTGGAAACAGTTTTCTTTGCCAACAACAGCACGGTGATAGACTGATGTGGGGAAAATAATGTTAAATTAGGATTTAATTAGAATTTAATTTTGTTTCCTTTTCTTTATTTGATTTCTTAATTTTTTAGGGTTTTATATTAGGAATTTAAGTAGTTTTCTATTTTAATTAAGAGTTTAGTTGATTTAGGAAGTTTCAATTTAGTTAAGTTTTACTTTCTTATTTTATAATTAGTTTCTTGTTTTAATTAGTCTTCGTGTTTAAGTAGGATTTTATTTCCTTGTTTAATTAGAGTCCTGTTAGGGTTGGCTATAACCACCCTATACAAACATATTATTTGTTTCTTTTGAGGATACAGAATATTCAATAAATTTTTAGATTTGATTTTTGATTTTAAGCTTTAAGTTTCTGGATTGAGTGTTATCAGTTCTAAAGGCATAGTTGAGTGCTAACCTTGTTTTATCACGCTACTCGCTGCATCATATACAAAGTCAAAATTGAGAAAAGAGCAAAATTCACAATTTAATATTCTTCCTTTTCCTACAAGTTACATTAATCATTCAATCAATTCATCCACATCTTCTTTTTGCTACCATCACAACTGGCTTCGTCAATCTATGAAGAGAATCAACTGATCGAAACCTCCTTTTCTTTGTCTTCATTCCATCTTCATCGTCATCGTAGCACATTCTTGTTTAATTTCATCTTTATCTTCCTCCTGCTCTTGTTTCTTCGTCAACGTCTTCTTCTTCCTCAACACATCATCCTTGCAAGTACTTGCGGAGCTTTACGAGTTGTCGTGCTGCTTCCATTTCCATTGTTGACAAACTCATCAAGGTTTCTTTCTTGCGTAAATGTAAGGTTAATGGCAAAAACACAACCATTATTTTGATTTTGATTTTGATTTTGATTTTCTAATTAAGAATATTGAAGATACAAGATTAGCAGAGAAAGATGAGCTTTTTATACACAAATTTTGCATGAACAACACACTTAAGAGTTAAGTTGGTTGAAAATCTTATTCCTTCTCTGCTTAGGAAAAGTAAAAAACAGTGACGTTTGCAGCAGTTATTTTTCTAATTATTTTATAATTTTAATATAATATGGGTTAAATATATAGACCTAAGGTATGATATAGTAATAAAATTTCTCTAAGGTTTCTAAAATAACAAACTTTACTTTGTTATGAGTTAGTAAATATTATCAAATTGCTCTTCCAACAGTTAATTTTAGTACTTACAACTTAAAGGCAAAGGAATTTTTGTTATTTCAGAATCCTTAAGATGATTTTTGTTATTTTATCATACCTCGATACGATTAATACATTAATCTTTTTAATTTGAATATTTTTAAATTTATAATAAAATGATGAATCTTCATGCTTTTTCTTATTAGATAAGTTAAAGGTTTCCCTTATGTAACAAGGATTACCTTCTACCCTACATGTATTTCTTCATGTGCATTCACATTGTTGATGCAAGAATTATACCAACTAAAGTGATCCAATCAACTTTTTCGGGAATGGAATTGATGTGTGCGTGATTACGGGTAACCAACAATGAGTAAATAATAAATGCAGTAAAGTAAATGGCAAAGAGATTTTTAAAGTGGTTCGGCGAGTAGAACTCCAGAGCCTATGTCCACAGTTTTTGTATTTGCTGTGAGAGCTTACAATGATAGTCCTAGAATAATTTGCTAACCCCTTTCTCCTCGTTGGAGGGGGTTTATATACAGGTTTTGTACAAAGGAAAGAGCAAAAATAAAGGGATTACAATAAAGTTTGAAATGCAACTCCGATATTCTCACAGTTGGGCGCTGTGATTGCGCAAAGATTGTCGTCGATTTGATCCTTCTCGAGATATCCAGGATATGAAGTTATCTGTAAATTGGTTGAACAACTTTAAGGATTGGTTGTGACTAGCTTGTGCTAGGTCGAGCTATAACTCAATGAGCTTATGCTAGGTTGGACAATCAGTGGAGTCGAGTTGGTTCTAGATCAGGCTATAACCTAGTAATACTCTGAGCTTGGTGAAAAAATCACATAAAACATCTGCCTCCTAGTTTTGGTGCTTGTTTTGAGCTTTGAAGACTATTGCTTGATTTGATATCAAGCTCGACATTCATCGGTAGGGTATTGGATGCAGATTTGTTCGAGCTTTGTGAGTCGGACTCATCCCCATTCGACGTTCTCAACACTTGACCTTTTCTCTTCTGCGAGATTCTTGACAAACTCGGAATTTGATAAGGAAAGGTATTCGTGTAAATTCCATGCGGTCATGTTGCATTAAATGCGGTAGCCTTTGGCATTACTTTTCGTCGCGCGTGGGCGATTATAGCTATCCACACGCGAAGTTGAGGCGATGTGTGAAAATGGTTATGATTATAGTAGTCTAACGGTTGATCGCCCCTCATGGATGATCGACAAGTGGCCATGTCTAAGGGCCGAGATTGCTTGACAAATAGAAGGTCTAGATTCATTGGAGATCCACAGCCGCTCTTTCGTCTTCCATGCAAACCACTATAAAAGCGGGCGAACTCGTCGGAATGCTTACACACCTTGCAAAAATTCTCAAACATTCTTGCTTATTCTGTCACTGCTTCTTCATTTTCACAAAGCTTTTCTGGCTAGTTCATCCTATTCTCTTGTTTCAATAAGGTTTCTTTTCCCTTCCTTTAGTTGTTTTCTTGGTTGTGGGTGGCCATTATCGTGGCCACATTGAGTCTTTTAAGGTTTTATTTGGGTTTTTAAGTGAGTCTCCGGCGCACCTGGGTTTAGGGAGGGTTTATCATGGCAGCCGCCGAAATACCTTATAGGTCACATGTGTCTGTTGTCCGACGCGAGCTATCTCGGGTGCTTGAATTGAAAGCAAAGTGTGGATAGGTCGCCGAGTTTTTTGAGCTCTTACACATGGTCGCTTATGTTTCAAGCACCCAAAGGCAAGTTATAGTCATGTCTTCGTCAAGCAGCCGCACAATTGATTGCATGTTCAATTCGCCTACGGGCTCGGCGGTCCTTATGGACATAATCATCGAGGTTTCCAAGGAGGTTGTCGCACGAAGGTCAGACCTTGACGCGGCATGCTCATCCAATCATGCTTCTATAGAGGTCACTCAATTAAGGAGATCTCTGGTTCATAGGCCGCGGAAGGAACTGCAATCCTTGATTGATGCCGAGGATCTTAGGCACATAAATGAGACTTATATGCCTCAACTCAACTTGAGGGTTCTGGGAGGCTTCTCCTAGAAGAATCCCCCCATAAGCTAGGTGGCAATCTTTAAGACCCTTCTGAGATATGGGATGTCTATCCCCCCTTACCCTTTCATCGACAGCTTTTTGAGACGATTCAACATTGTTCCTTTCCAACTGTCTACAAACTCATACATCATAATCATAGGTTTGTGCATAGCGTACCAGATTGTCGAGCTGGGCGAGCCATCCCTTGAGGCACTGGTCCATTTGTATAGGTTGAAGAAGGGTCAAGACTAGACATACTACCTTTCCAAGGCAAGGAAGGTACATTTTAATAGTCTAGTCGACGTTCCAAATAAGGTCTCACATTGGGATTCTCAATTTTTATTTAGGAAACGATCATACATGGCAGCGGAAAACAAAAATTATTTACATCATAGATCGTTCCTTAGAACCAAGATCAAGGCACAAATTTACAGTTTATAAATTATATTAGAATCTGTAGAAAAATCAGTTTAGAGTTTAAGAAATCATACGCACGTTTGGAGGTTCCTCCAACTTGTCTTTGAACGGATTTCGCTACCGACCCAAGAGTAGGATCGAACCAATGAAGTCCACACGAAGATAACTCCAAGGAACTAAAAAGGGATTTGCTAGATCCTCTTTAGCCTTAAGAACCAAGAAGAAATCAAAAGAGATTTGTGCTAGAGTAGATGTCCTAGAGCCAATCAATTATTGTAGAATTGACTCTTTGTAATAATGTTCATTGATCAATAAAAGGCTTTTTATTCTATGTCGCGTAAATCATCATTGTATGTATTGATATATGTCCTTAGAATGGTAGAACCGTGACGAGGGTATCAAGTGTTTCAAATCTTGATAGTGAAACCCTATAAGCACATATGGTGGCCATTCTAGAAACGTCCGTAGCCCTAGTATTATTCTGAAGTAAGGGCACAGATAATACGGTAAGGTTATCATAGTGTTGAACAACCCTGTCGAAAGGCAGTGAGTGATCTCACTTGTCAAGGTTGTTTGGTGACAACCTGGTGCAACACATTGGTGCTTGCTGTAGGCAAGTTCACTGGACCGACCCATCAGAGGATTCCATATGGATGGTAACCCCAATGTCTATGGAACAAATCCTCTAACGAATGGTGGTGCGTGTGATCCTTAGACTTGAGATCACCGGAGTGCCTTGTGCACCGATTGGTGTAGTTTGACACTAGCCTAACACATTTCTATTTAGAGTTGTCAATATGGTGGTGATTGGCTGCATCAAGGAGTGTATCAAGACTATGGTGGATAGACAGAGGATTCATCACTCTCGGGTACGAGACAAGTTATCTCACGGTGCAATTCAATAAATGGCAATGACACTAAAACTGTGGCCACAGTGGGATTGAGTTGTTGTTCTATCTAGTTTATAATACAGGTCATTGGTCTAGTAACTGAATACATAATATCGAGAGCAGCCGAGGTTGACACTATTTCTATGCTACAGTCTCGTCGAGATAATGGATGATGAAAGGATTGGATTGTACGATAACCATATCGTTGACAGGTAGCTACTTCGCTGAATTCGAATCTATCGGGTGGCCATGATGCCTTGCTAGGGGCCAATCTTGATCTATGTGTAGTGAGACGATTAATTGGTGTTAATCGCGATACTACACACTACTGGTATGATGAGGAGCCTACGGGTCACACACATAGAAGATAATTTAAGAACCAGCGTAGAAGAAGGGCGTTTTTGTCTTTTTAGCGAAAAGGTATTTTGGTAATTTCATAGTGCAATTAAATTTGCGGAGGTCATAGCCTTTATTTAATTTGATATTAAAATTAAATGAGTGAAATTATGGTTAAATATGTGTTCGCATATATTTAAATAAATTATCATTATTGTTAAATGTTAATATATATATATTGTAAATATATATTAATTGAATTTAATTGAGATAATGATAAATTAAATTTGAAATATCTTAAAGGGGATGTTTGGACACAAGGGGTGTTTGGGTTGGAGCCCAAGCCCATTCCATGATGGAATATAGTGCACACTTTGTGAAATAAATTAACACACTCATTCATTTCATTCATTGAAAAGAAAGGAAAAATTCCAGCCCCTTAAACACTCTCACGCCAGATCGCATTTTGCTTGGAATCAAAGATACTTAATTTTTCTTCTTGGTTCTTAAAGGCTAAAAAGGATCTAGCAAATCCCTCTTTAGTTCCTTGAGGTTGTCTTCGTGTGGACTACATTGGTTCGATCCTACACTTGAGTCGGTAGCGAAACCCATTCCGAGACAAATTGGAGGAGCCTCCAAACGTGAGTATGGTTTCTTAACCTTGAGTTGTTTTCCTACAGATTTTAATATGTTGTATAAACTGTAAATTTGTGCCCTGATCTTGGTTCAAAGGAACGATCTATAATGTTTAAACATTTTTGTTTCCACTGCCATGTATGATCGTTTCCTAACAGTGGTATTAGAGCCATGGGTACCAAATTTTATAGTTTATTGTATGATTTATAACATGTATTTGGTTGATAACATGTTATTTTTGTTAAATCTGCAAAATCTGCAAAATCTATTGTTGAATAAATGATTCAATTGATAAATTGGTTTAATAATGTGTTGATGAATGTTATATTGGTTGGTTGGTATCCTGGTTGAATGTTTGTGTGTTCGATTTGATTTGGATTCGTGTTATTACATGAAAAATTGCAAAAAACGCAAACTATGCATTTTGGGATTTCCAGACTTCGCTACAGTGACGTACTTACTAGAATTATTCGCCGCGGCGAAGCTAAGTCTGTTGCTGGCCCAATTCTATATTTTTCACGAAGGGACCAAACTACAGTTTTTAATAACCTATAAAGCCAATAATCATTCTGCACATATAAGAAGGTAATTAATTAATAAACCCACCTAATTCAAAAATTGATTGTTTTTTAAATGTATGCTATGTACTTGTTTGTATATTGCATGGTGCCCGGTACATGAGCCCTATGACCTATGGTGAATGTTTTTAATTATTTTGGGTATGTATGGTTGTAAGTTTTAAAAATAGGGCCCGCGTGTCCTGCCTTCCTTCCCCTTCTTGATGTACATTCTCTTCTCATCTCATTCCCCTCGAATGTAAATCGAGGTTTATAAATTTATTGATGTAAAATTACTTTAAGATTAATTTTATTGTAAATTTAGTATGATGTTTTTATAATGTACTTGAGGCGGCGCAAAGGAAGAAATGATCATACTTGAAGACTCAAGTTTTTATTACAAGACCCCTAGGTGACCTACCGATTCCTCTAGACTCGAGGAAATCGGTTTTAGTTGGGCCATGTACCGGTACGTTTTAATATTTTGTTTAGAATGCATGCTAAGGTTGAATGTTCAATAACATGCCAAACAATGTCATTCTAACAAAGATAATAATCTGGTGAGACATTAAATAACAAACCCTCAATTAAAGGTATATTAAGTCACGTAAGCCTTCCATCACCATGGTTTTAATCAAACCACTGTTTGTCAAAACCTTGTTCACTAAAGCGAAGGGTACACTTCTACCAGTGGGATGTTAAAATGCATTGGAGTTTTCCTTAATGGTGATAGGTTGACTTAAAATGACGATTTTGCTTGTTCGCCAAAGCGAAGGTTATAAACTTGTCATAGGCATAGTAGAGAAGTACATATATTGTGTGTACGTGGAGGCATGTAGTGTCCACTTTACTGATACTGAGAATCACACTTAAGGACAATGGTTGAAGCCATTGGATTGTGTGATTGGCTTGTTGGCTTCTTCACATTTGAGGTTGATAGTATGAGCTATCAACTGGTGTGGATTAAATTTGTTGGCCTACCTAATCAACTCATTTTGGCTTGTTCGCCAAAGCGAAGGTTTAAAATGGGCCAGATGGGATCTCAGTCCACTAGGAAAGTCAACGAGCTTTCCCGAGTTAATAGTGAAGGCTATTGACTTGAGGAAAATAGTGGGAGCATCGTTTAATAAAAGACCATATTAAAAAACAGGTTGGATGGATCTAATTTCTCAGACTGGTATCGTAATCTTTGGATTATACTCAAGTCGAAAAAAAAATTGTATATCCTTGAAAAGCCATACATGGCTGAGTCTGATCCTGATCTTGATGACACTCAAGAAGTAAAGGATACTTATCAAAAGTTCCTTGATGATGCTAATGGCGTTCACTGCTTGATGTTAGCATCGCGACACCCGAGTCTTTGCAAAAGCAGCATGAGAATATGGACGCTGCTGCCATCATTCTGCACCTCAAGGAGCTTTTCGAAAAAAATGCTCGACATGAGAGGTACAAGGTGTCGAAGGCACTGTTTGGGAGTCGTCTGACTGGGGGAGCCCAAGTTGGTCCTCATGTGCTCAAGATGATCGAGCACATAAAGAGGCTTGAGACTTTGGGATTTGAGTTGGATGTAGAATTACAAATGGATTTGATTCTGCAATCCTTGCCAAACTCTTATGCACCGTTCATAATGAACTTCAATATGAACATGATGGTGAAAACCGTATCGGAGCTTTTGAACATGCTGAGGACTTCAGAGCAGGACTTGAAGAAGTCTAAACTTATTTTACTGGTTGCTGCCAGTAAAGGAAAGGGTAATGGCAAGGGTAAGGCCAAGGCCAAACCTAAGCCTAAGCCCAAAGGACAGGTTGCTCTTGGGCCTGAGAGTTGCATAGGGAAGGGCAAAGTAGTCTGCTTCTTTTATGGCAAGCCTGACCACTGGAGGAAACACTACAAGGCTTTCCTTGCAAACAAGAAGCAGTCAGATGCTATGACTTTAGGTATGTTTATGATTGAGATTAACTTCTCTCCCTCAACATCTTGGGTCATTGACACAGGATGTGGTACTCACATTTGTACTGATGTGTAGGGACTAAGGCAGAGTATAGTGCCCGCCAAGGGAGAAGTGGACCTACGAGTTGGAAATGGAGCACATGTGGCTACATTGGCTGTAGGGACTTACTGTTTATGTTTGCCTACGGGCTTATTGTTAGAACTACATAACTGTTATCACGTACCTTCTATTTCTTGAAATATTATTTTAGTATTCGCTTTAGATAATATGGGGTATCATTTTGAGATATCTAATGGATTGATGTCCTTTAGTTTGAATGGTATTCTATTTGGAATTGCAAGGTTATATAATGGATTATATGCTCTTGATTTAAACAATAAAGATATTCTCAATGTTGAAACCAAGAATGCTAAACATAGCGATCAAAACCAGACATACCTCTGGCATTGTAGATTGGGTCATGTGAATAAGACCCGCATTGCAAAACTTCAAAGGGATGGAGTTTTGGACCCTTTTGACCTTCAGTCATTTAAGGTATGGAAGTCATGCCTGTTAGGCAAGATGACCAAGTCTCCTTTCACAGGACAAGGTGAAAGGGCTATAGTCATTAGGCATCATCCATAGTGATGTATGTGGTCCATTAACAGTTGAGGCCAGAGGTGGATATTCATACTTCATCACATTTACTGATGATTTCAGTAGGTATGGTTTTGTCTACTTTATGAGACATAAATCTGAAGCCTTTGATAAATTCAAGGAATTTAGGAATGAAGTACAGAATGTGTTAGGCAAAAGTATTAAAGCTCTCGGTCGAATCGAGGAGGTGAATACTTAAGCTCAAGGTTTTCTGAATACCTGAAGGAATGTGGGATAGTATCACAACTCACCCCTCCGTATACACCCCAACACAATGGAGTGTCTGAAAGGAGGAATAGGACCTTACTTGATATGGTTAGGTCTATGATGAGTTTTAGTGATTTACCTGCATCGTTCTGGGGTTTTGCCCAAAAGACTACGACTCACGTTTTGAACCATGTGCCATCATAGTCTGTAGATAAGACTCCATATGAATTATGGAGTGGGCGAAAGCCCAACTTGTCTTATCTAAGGATTTGGGGTTGCGAAGCTTATGTTAAGAAATTAACTTCGAACAAGCTAGGCCTAAAATCCTGTAAATGTATATTTGTGGGGTATCCAAAGGAGGCCAAAGGATACTATTTCTACCACCCAGAAGAGCGCAAAATTTTCGTTGCTAGTTCTGGTGTCTTCCTAGAAAAGGAATTTTTTCTAAGAAGTACTAGTGGGAGAAAAGTAGAACTCGATGAAGTTCTAGAACCACAAAATATACTAGATGAAGGACGGGATGTGCGCCACAGAAGGTGGTTGAACATCAAGGGGAGGTTACTCCACAACTTTTGGATCAAAGTGAACCACCTTAGGTAGCACAGGAGCTACATAGATCTGGGAGAGTACGCCATCAGCCCGAGAGATACGGTTATCTCGTGACTCAACATGGTGACGTACTAGTCTATTAAAATGTTGAACCCAGAACCTACGAAGACGCTATATCGGATCTAGATTCTATTAAATGTCTTGAACCCATGAAATCTGATATGGACTCCATGTACCAGAACCAAGTATGGTCTCTGGTGGAACCACTTGAAGGGGTAAAACCCATAAGGTGTAAATAGGTCTTCAAGAAGAAGATTGACATGGATGGCAAGGTGCAAACTTATAAGGCACGACTGGTTGCCAAAGGTTTCAAGCAAATTCATGGAATTGACTATGAAGAAACCTTTTCGCCAGTTGCCATGATTAAATCCATCCGGATTATGCTTGCGATTGCTGCATACCATGACTATGAGATTTGGCAAATGGATGTCAAAACAGCTTTTCTTAATGGAAACCTTGAAGAGGATGTGTATATGACACAACCCGATGGTTTCGTTCTTGATGGGCAAGTTGATAGGGTATGCAAGTTGTAGAGATCCATATATGGACTCAAGCAAGCTTCTAGGAGCTGGAACATTCATTTTGATGAAGCTATAAAAGAATTCTCAGTAAGTAAATCATCTACTCCTTTATCCGCGCAACTTAGTCTTTGGTTCTTTCCTTACTCTATTCTTTCTCTTCTTCATTCTTTCTTTGTTCTTTCTCTTTTCTTTCTCTGTTTCTAGTTCTCACTGTTCATTTCTTTCCTTCTTTCTAATTCTTTTTGTTCTTTCCTTCTATTCTTTCTACTCTTTCTTTCTATTCTTACTAACCATGATGGAAACCATGGTAATATGCATGAATGCAATGCACATGCAATAATGCATAGAAATGCATTTTCTTTCTTCTTTTCTATTTTTGATTCTGTTTCTTTTCTTTTCTTTTCTTGTATGCTCAAGCTCTTCTTTTCTTTTCTTTTCTTTTCTTGTATGCTCAAGCTTTCTCATTTTTTCTCATTCTTTCTTATTCTTATTCTTACTCTTATTCTTATCCTTATTCTTATTCTTATTCTTTCTTATTCTTTCTTATTATTTCTTATTCTTTGCCGATCGGACTCGATTGATGCATGGATTTGGAACCTTGGCCGTGTGACTGAGTACAGTCCTCATCTACATGCACTCTTGCAGACTATACAAATTCTTTCTTTCTTCTTAGGCCACTCAATTAAGGTGGCGTGCATGTAGGAATTCTTCTTGGTACAACCCTCATCCACATACACTCTTACGGGTCGTACAAATTCTTCTTCTTCTTATGCCTCTCACTTAAGGTGACGTGTATGTGGGAAATTCTTCTTAGCACCCACGGGTTCCCCATCGCAACAACCTATTCTTTTCTCTTCTTTAGCACTTTTCTTTCTTTAATTCTTTAGTGTTTTTCTTTCTTTCTCTTTATTCTTAAAGTTCTTTATTCTTTCTTTAGGTTCTCATGCATATGTAAGTATATGCATATGGATGGCTCATGCTTATGTTTCTTCCTTAAGTGCAATTATGCAATGCAATTATGCTATGTTGCATAAAAATAAGTTTCTCTACTTATGCATAAGCTTCTCTTAGGCATTTCATCAAACATCATGCATGCATATTTCAAGTCTACTTTAACTATACTTCTCCTTCTTTCTTACACCATCCATAATGGGAGTAAAACTCCCTTGAATCATCTCAAAGCCTAGCCAAGAAAATACACTTCATAAATGCTCTTAAACTCCCTCTAAATTCAACCCAACTTCTATCAACTCAACCAACCCTTCTCATGAAGAAAACCCATTCATGGATCATCATCAAACTCAATAACAAGTTTCATACACAAATCTCAAGCGTATGGACTTCATATAAAATTCACATAAAACAATCCTTATGCTTTACTTGCTCAAACAAGGGGTTAGGGTTGGATTTACTTACCTTATGCTTGAAGAATTGCACAAAAGTTCTCTATCCTTGTTGAACTTGTTCTTCCTCTTAAACCCTAAGCATAAACTTAATAGGAATTCAACATTAACACAACTTAATCTTATGTCTAGAACAAGAATCCTTACCTCTTGATGCTTAGGATCAAATCCTTATAAGAATCCAACCAAAAGCCCTCAATTTCTTTTAGCAAAAGGATGAAGAGATGAGAGAAATAGAGAGTGAAGTTGGCATGAGAGGAAGTAGAGAATGATAGAGTCTTTGTGCTTGAACCCTTAATATATCATATTATAGGCATACTTTCCCATTTTGCCCTTACACTTTATTGGAAATTCCATCTTTGTCGCTTAGTCATTTACACTAATGCCCTTACTTTTATTACATTCTCCATCAAATTTCCTTATTTTGCACTCCCCACATTTTCAACTAATTAGGGGTAGAATGGTCATTTTGCCCCTAAGGAAGATTTCTCTAGAATTTTCTCATGGTTCTTCGCCTCGGCGAAGTTTGTTCTTAGCCTCGACGAAGTTCTGACACGAATTTGGGAAAAAGTTCATTACCGTGGCGACAAGATTCCTTTGCCGCAACGAAGTTTGCAAATATTGATTTTTCAATCTTTCTCCTTGAAATAAGCAAAACTAAGGGCATAAAAGCAACAATAACACATATCCATGTAAACATTAAAAGGCAAATAAACTTGAATAAACGATATACCTCAAAGTGGGAGTTACACTTCTTCACATTTGAGGTTGATAGTAGGAGTTATCAACTGGTGTGGATTAAGTTTGTTAGCCTACCTAATCAACTCATTTTGGCTTGTTTGCCAAAGCGAAGGTTTGAAATAGGCAGGATGGGATCTCAGTCTACTAGGAAAGCCAACAGGCTTTCCCGAGTTAATAGTGAGGGCTATTGACTTGAGTAAAATAGTGGGAGCTTCATTTAATAAGAGACCATATTAAATAATAATGTACATGGTAATAACGGTTACTTATTCTACACTTGTAGATTCACTTAAAATTGAGCAAAATGATCCCAACATAGCTATGACAAATCATCAAACTGGGAGAAAAATGGAATGGTGAAAATTTCATTGACTAGTATAGAAGTATAAACAATATACTTCAGTCAAGCGATAGATTATACACCATTGAGCAAGCTCTATTACCAGAGCTTGCTGATAGTTCTATCCATGAGACTGGGTATGTGTATGTGAAGCATACATATGATACAAAAGCAGAAATGACTAGATACATTGTGCTTGCATCAATGGCACCATTACTGCGACAACAATGCTAGAAAATGGATTTAGTTTCTATTCTTCATTTTCTTCAAAGAAATGAGAAGCATATGGTGTCTCGGTCGTTATTCAGATATAGGATGGAAGAGGGCACCAAAAATGGTGATCATATACTCAAGTTGACCGAGTATATGAACAAGCTTGAGATTTTGGAAGGTTTAATGATAAACCTAATATTACAGTCTTTGCCAGATTCTTATTCTCAATTTGTCTATGACTTCATTGAGGAAGATAAGAAGAACACCCTTTTCGAGCTTCTTGATTTGTTGAAGGCTACCGAGTCAGGCATGAAAATGTCAGAAACATTAACGTTGGTTGAAGCCAGCTCAAGTGAAAAGGAAAAGTCTCAAAAGTCATTAGAAAGAACTGTTGCAGAAAGGAAAGGCGTTTGTCCTCACTGTGGGAATCCCAGCCATTGGAGGAAACATTGCAAGGCCTTCCTAGCAAGAGAGAAGAAGAATGTTACTTATTCGTCAGATGAGTTTTTGAGATCAACTTATCCCGTTAACATCTTGGGTTATTAACACAAGATATGGTTCTCACATTTGATTGATGTAAAGGGACTACGATAGAGTAGATTGCTCGTCGAGGGAGTGGTGGACCTACCAGTTGCAAATGAAGCACGTACTGCTGCATTTGCTATAGGATCTTATCGTCTGATTTAGCCGATGGGCTTGTTTCTTGGAACTTGTGGATTATTATGGTTTTTCTTCAGTTTCTAGAAATTATATTTCTGTGTCCACTTAGGACAAATGAGAGTATTAGTTTACTAATGGATTATTGTCCTTGAGTGTAAATAATATTCTTTATGGAACTGTTTCATAATAATATGTTCTTAAGAAAGACAATAAGGATAATCTCAAAATGACAATCATGCCAACTTTGGCAAGTTGAGCTAAACATACCTGAAGGAATGTGGGATAGTATCACAACTCATTCCTCCTTATACAACCCAACACAATGGAGTATCAAAAAGGAGGAACAGGACCTTACTCGATATGGTTAGGTCCATGATGAGTTTTAGTGATTTACCTGCATTGTTTTGGGGTTATGCCCTAGAGACTGCGACTCACGTTTTGAACCGTGTGCTGTCAAAGTCTGTAGATAAGACTCCATATGAGCTATGGAGTGGGCGAAAGCCCAGCTTGTCTTATCTAAGGATTTGGGGTTGCGAAGCTTATGTTAAGAAATTGACTTCGAATAAGCTGGGCCCAAAATCCTGTAATTGTATATTTGTGAGGTATCCAAAGGAGACCAAAGGATATTATTTCTACCACCCAGAAGAGCACAAAATTTTTGTTGACTTGATCTAGTGTCTTCCTAGAAAAGGAATATTTTCTAAGAAGTACTAGTGGGAGAAAACTAGAACTCGATGAAGTTCTAGAACCATAAAGTATACTAGACGAAGGATGGGATGATGTGCCATAGGAAGTGGTTGAACATCAAGAGGAGGTTACTCCATAACTTGTGGATCAAGGTGAACCACCTCAGGTAGCACAAAAGCTACGTAGATCTGAGAGAGTACGCTATGAGCCCAAGAGATATGGTTATCTCGTGACTCAATATGGTGACGTACTAGTCTACCAAGACGATGAACCCAAAACCTACGAAGACCCTATATCGGATCCAGATTCTGTTAAATGGTTTGAAGCCATGAAATCTAAGATAGACTCCATGTACCAGAACTAAGTATGGTCTCTGGTGGAACCGCCTAAAGGGGTAAAACCCATAGGGTGTAAATGGGTCTTCAAGAAGAAGACTAACATGGATGGCAATGTGCATACTTATAAGGCACGACTAGTTGCCAAAGGTTTCAAACAAATTCATGGTATTGACTATGAAGAAACCTTTTCACCGCTTGCCATGATTAAATCCATCCAGATTATGCTTGCGATTGTTGCATATCATGACTATGAGATTTGGCAAATGAATGTCAAAATAGCTTTCCTGAATGGAAACCTTGAAGAGGATGTGTATATGACATAACCCCATGGTTTCGTTCTTGATGGGCAAGCTCATAGGGTATGCAAGTTGCAGAGATCTATTTATGGACTCAAGCAAGTTTCAAGGAGTTGGAACATTCGTTTTGATGAAGCCGTAAAAGAATTCGGTTTTGTCAAGAATGAAGATTAGCCCTGTGTTTACAAGAAAATGAGTGGGAGCGTAGTAACATTCCTAGTGTTGTATGTCGATGACATACTTCTGATCAGAAATGATATACCGAACTTACAGTCGATCAAGACTTGGTTATCCAAGTGCTTCTCCATGAAGGACTTAAGGGAAACAACCTACATTCTTGGAATAAAGATCTATCGTGATAGATCACGTAGGTTGCTTGGCCTAAGTTAGAGTGCATATATTTACAAAGTACTAAAAAGATTCAGTATGGAAGAATCCAAGAAGGGATTTCTTCCGATGTCACATGGTGTTTATCTCTCTAAGGAATTATGTCCTAGAACACAAGATGAGAGAGATAGGATGAAGAGGATCCCATATGCATTAGCAATTGGATCCACCATGTATGTCATGCTATGTACTTGGATTGATGTCTCATGTGCTATGAGCACTTGTAGTAGATATCAATCGGATCCAGGTGAGCATCACTGGATGGCTGTCAAGAATTTTCTTAAGTACCTGTAGAGGACTAAGGATATGTTCTTGGTTTATGGAGGGGAAGATGAGCTTACTGTAAGAGGATACTGTAATACTAGTTTCCAAACAGACAAATATGATTATCGATCGCAATCAGGGATTGAATATTTTATCTCAATATAGCTGCAGTGAGCTGCAGTGAGCTGTAAGAGCTCAAATTAGTGTAATGCAACGAATTCTACAATTGATGCTAAGTATATTGAATTATTTAATTCATCCGTGTAAGCGGTTTGGATCAAGAAGCTCATTGCTCAACTAGATGTGGTTCCAAGCATTGCTGATCCAGTATAGTTCTACTGCGATAACAATGGAGCCATTGTTGTGGCTGAGGAATCATGGTCTCACCAGCAATCCAAATAAATACTTAGTTGATTCAATCTGATCTAAGAGATTGATCAGAAAGGGAATGTGCAGATTTGCAGAATACCTACTAACCCACTATTGAAGTTTCTATTGTAGTAGAAGCATGATGGGCACTTGGGTCATTGTAACGCCCACATGGAGGTACGTAATTTAATTTATGCTCTTATACCTTTAGTTGATTTTTGCTAAGGTTATTTTAAGGAAAATGTAAAGAAAATGTCTTAAACTTGCATTAAGGGTAAAATGGTCTTTTCACTCAAAATTAGTTTAAAAAGTGGGCAGTGAAAAGAGATAAATTTCATGGAGAATGCAATAAAATGATGGCATTATGGTAATTGACTAAGGGACATAGATGGAATTTTAAAGAAAGTGCAAGGGCAAAATGGGAAACTATATATAATTTTATGTTATATCAAGGATTGCAGAGTGAAACCCTAGCCACTCTTCAACCCATTTTCATGCCACTTCTCCTCCAAATCCTCTCAATTTCTTCACTTCTTTTTCAAAAGAAATTCATAGATCTTGGGTATTTTTGAGTGGATTTTCAATCCCAAGCACCTTTAGGTAAGATCCTTGCACTAAGAAGTGATTTTTAATTTTTAAAGTGTTGATTTTGATGGTTTATGATCATAGGATTTAAGAGGAAGAGAGTTTGAGCAAAGAAGATTCTTAAAGGGTTGAATTTGCTCATATCAAAGGTAAGTAAATCCTACCCTAAGTATGATTTAAGTTATGTTGTGTAGAGAATTTTCTTTATGCATATATATATGTTATATGTAGAATTGTTGATGGATTTGGTGTTGAATGATAATTAGAACCTATCCATGAGAAGTTGGGTTGGTGTATGTGATACTTGATGAATGTTTGGTTGACATTTGGAAGAGTTGAAGTGAAAATTTTGAAGTGTGTATTTTGGGCAGATTTGGTGTTAATTATGGAGGAGTTTATTCCAAATTTTTGGTGGCCTAAAATAGAGATAGAAGTGTAGTCAAATTAGTGTTGATTTGTGCACATGAGTTGTTTGATGAAATGCCAAAGAGAAGTGCATGCATGAGTATGATTATGTATTACTTTGGGATGAGTTTGTAGATGGTAGAGAATGACATGTTTGCATTCCATAATGCATAATTGCATTTAAACATGTGAATTTAGAAAGAATTATAAGCATTAAATCATCTACATGCATACATATTCAAAAGAGCATGAAAAAGCACTAAAATATGTTAAAGAGAAAATAGAAAGAAATGAGAATATTAAAGATATTCAAATCTGAATTTTTAGTTGAAGAAGTGTAAAAAAATAAAAAGAAGAGAAGGTTGTTGCGATGGGGAGCCGTGAGTGACATAGTCCCACATGCACGCTGCCTTTAATGAGTGGCCTCAAAATTCAGAAAGAAGAATTATACAGTCCATTAGAAGTGCGTGTAGATGAGGACTGTACCCAGAATTAGAGAATTCACTCACACGGCCAAGACTCCAAATCCATGCCTCAACCGAGTCAGATCGGCAAGAAAAGAAAAGAAAGAAAGAAAGAATAGAAAGAATAGAAAAGAAAGAAAGAATAGAAAGAAAGAAAGTAAGATATATAGAAAAGAGAGAGAATAGAAAGAAAGAAAAGAAAGAATAAAAAGAAAGAAAAGAAAGAATAGAAATAAAGAAATAAAGAAAACAGAATAAGAAAAATAGAAAAGAAAATGCATACTTTATGCATTTGTGCATTTGCATCATGAATATGCATAATACCATGCTCATTATCATGAGTAGTAAAAAAATTAGAAAACAAAGAGCAAAACAGAGAAAGAATGAGAAAGAATAGAGAAAGAACAGAGAAAGAATAGAGAATAATCGAGAAATGTGATGTAAGGAAAGAAAATTCGAAAGTTAAACAACGGAGAGAGGAGGGTAGCATAACTGGTTTACTTACTGAGAAATTAGTGCTCACTCCGTTGTTTTCATTGTTTTTGCAGGTAATAGGTGAGTTGTGGTCGCTCAGAACGTCAGGCAGTGGAAGGGTTGGGCTACACTGTCAAGTTGCTATTTTGAGTATATTTTGTAAATATTTGTATATAAAGAAAAATTAAATATGGGCCCATACTTTATTACTTGTTTATATGTGTATTTTCATATATATGTTTTCATGATTATTTAACGAGTATACTAGCTAGAAAGAAAGTATTACATTTTTGGTATCAAAGCAAAGGTTTTGGGATTTGATAGTGTGCCCTTCCTGCCACGTTGATGTCCTGCAACTGACCGCTGTAAGTTATTTCTTTCCTTACTTGTAGTAGATGAGTTAATTGAGTTGACTAAAAGTGTTGGTTTATGTAGATGAGACGTAGAACCTGAGGAAGCAGTAGGAAGGAAATGAGCACAGGTGAACCTTCCAACCCTTCAGAATTTACTCCCCCTGTCCTCGATGAAGCGAGGATTCATAATATTATATAGCAAGTCTTGGCAGAAAATCAAGGAGGCTTCGGACCGAAGAGAGTTAAGACCCACCCTGATTATTGTACTGACCCCCAGAGATGAGAGAGAGAGGCCGGTACCCCCAGTAGTGTAGAATCATATTGAACCAATTTATGGGTTGCCTAGTCAACACCAGCCGTCAGAATTTAGGGGTACAGTGGACCCACTAGTGGTAGATGAGTGGTTCAGATCAGTGGAGCGTACGACTGCACTTTTCCCCATGACAGACCAGGAGAAGATTCAATATGCTAGTTTCTTATTTAGGGGTGATGCTTGTATATGGTGGGAATTGATGGAGGATACTCATGATACATCTTTGATGACCTGGGGAGATTTTAGAAGATTGTTTGAGGCAGAATATAGAACAGTTGATCGAGTCCATGAAAAGATTCAGGAGTTTATTAGTTTGCAACAGGGAGCTAATTTAGTGAAAGAATATTCAGTGAAATTCAATTCCCTGGCAAGGTTTGCGCCAGGAGTAGTGAGTACACCAGAGTTGAGGAGAGATAAGTTCGTGCATGGGCTGAAACCAGAAATAGCCCGAGATGTGATGGCCGATGCCCAGCCCCCTCAGACATATAGTGAAGCTTTGGAACGAGCTTTACGGGCAGAAATATTTTTGAATAAGCTAACCCTGGCAACTCCATCAGCGGTAGCCCCTAGTGTTCCACCTCCTGCTCCACAGAGAGATAGAGCTGATGCCCCCACTAATAGAGAGGTGAGAAATAAGAGAAAGTTTCAACCCAAGAAGAACATGAGGGATTGGCAGAATAAAAAGCCCAGAACTAGTGAAGTTCCCTAGTGCCAGAAGTATGGAAGAAATCATTCTAGGGAGTGCCTTAGAGATTTAGGCCAAAATGTATGCTATAGATGCCGGCAGCTAGGGCATATGATGAAAGATTGTAAAGCCCCTCCTGCACCCGCAGCGTAGACACCTAGAGGTACCAATGCTCGAGTGTTTACAGTAGCCCAGAGTGAAGCTGAACCTAGCCCATCTGTAGTTGCTGGTCAGTTATTATTTCATTCAGTTCCCCTTTATGCATTAATTGATTCTGGAGCTACACATTCATTTATTACACATGGGATTTTAGAGAGATAAGGGTTAAAACCTATTAGAGTGGATTGTCCCATTAAGATTGAGTTACCAGATGGTGTTAGTGTAGTAACTCAAGAAATGCTTCTAGGGGAGTCCATAGTGATCCATGGAAGGGAGTTGTCAGTGGATTTGATAGTGTTTGATATGCCTGATTTTGATGTTATTTTAGGCATGGATTTCCTGGGGAGATTTGGAGTAGAAATTGATTGTCGAAAAAAGAAAGCAAGATTTAATCTGGATGATGGAGATAAGTTTAATTTTGGCAAGGGTCACCAGCTTAGTATGTTAATCAACAGTGTAAAGGCCAGAAAGATGTTAAGAAAAGGGTGCTCACGGTATATTGCTCATGTAGTGCACAGTAGTGATGTCCCACAACCAGAGATTCAGAAGGTGCTTGTAGTTCGAGAGTTTTTAGATGTATTTCCGGAAGATTTGTCGGGTTTACCTCCGAAAAGAGAAGTAGAATTCAGTATTGAACTGGCACCAAGGATCGCACCAATTTCTAAAGCCCCTTACCGGATGGCCTCAACCGAGCTTCAACAATTGAAAAAGCAGCTTCAGGAACTCTTAGACAAGGGTTTTATTCGACCTAGCCATTCTCTCTGGGGTGCTCCAATTTTGTTTATGAAAAAGAAAGATGGATCTCTACGGATGTGTATAGATTATAGAGAGTTAAATAAAGTGACAGTGAAGAATAAATACCCGTTACCTCACATAGATGATTTGTTTGATCAACTGAAAGAGCAGCAGTGTTTTCAAAGATTGATTTGAGGTCGGGTTATCACCAAGTAAGGGTTGCAGAGCAAGATATTGCCAAAACTGCTTTTCGGACCAGATATAGGCATTATGAATTTGTGGTGATGCCTTTTGGATTAACCAATGTCGCAGCAATCTTTGTGGACTTAATGAACAGGGTGTTTTAGGATTGTCTTGATTGATTCATAGTGGTGTTTATTGATGATATCCTGGTTTATTCTAAGACAGAAAAGGAACATGAAGAACACCTAAGATTTGTGTTACAGCGATTGCGAGATAAGAAGTTGTTCGCCAAATTTTCTAAGTGTGAGTTTTGGCTAGATCAAGTTATCTGTTTTGGCTAGATCAAGTTATCTTTCTGGGCCATACCATCTCAAATGAGGGTGTATCAGTGGATCCAAGTAAGGTAAAAGCAATTTTGGAATGGCAACAACAGAAGACAATAAAGGAAGTTAGAAGTTTCTTAGGGCTAGCAAGCTCTTATAGGCAGTTTGTAGCAGGGTTTGCTCAGTTGGCTAAACCACTTACAGCTCTTACCAAATAGAGAACTCCTTTCATTTGGTCGCATGCCTGTGAAGAAAGTTTTCAAGAGTTAAAAAGAAGATTGACCACACCTCCTATTCTTGTGTTACCATAGGAGGGTGTAGATTATGACATTTATACAGATGCCTCATTTCAAGGACTTGGTGCAGTGTTGATGCAGTTGGATAGAGTAATAGCCTATGCTTCTCGTCAGTTAAAAGAGTATGAGATGAGATACCCTACACATGATCTAGAGTTGGATGCTGTAGTTTTTGCACTGAAAATATAGAGGCATTATTTGTATGCAGCAAAGAGTAACATTTATACAGATCATAAAAGCTTGAAGAATTTCTTCACCCAAAGAGAGCTAAATATGAGACAGAGAAGATGGTTAGAGCTGGTTAAAGATTATGACTGTGAAATTAAGTATCAGCCAAGGAAAGCCAATGTAGTAGCCGATGCCTTGAGTAGAAAAGCTTACTTGTCCCGACTCACAAGGCAGAAAGAATTAATAGAAGAATTGTGCAAAGAACAGATTGAGGTCATACCAAGAAGGATTACCAGGTTAGAGGTTCAGTCTACTTTACTGGAAGAAATCAGAAGAAAGCAAGCTGCTGATGAGTGGTGTCAGAAAATAAGTCAACAAGTGCTCACTACAAAAAAACTGACATTTTGCAACCAATTTTTTAGCAAATAACCAGAATTAGTTGCAGAAATGCTACATTTACCAACAAAATTGACATTAGTCAAGCAAAGAGGATTAAAATTTTGGGGCCCACATGTTCCAACATTTGGCATCTAAAGTTGATTTTTTGCGACTATTTTGTTAGTCACAGAACCGGTTGCTTTAGTGACTAATAAATTTAGTTGCAATTTTTTTCGAGTGAATTTTCCCTCCAAAATTTGATAATTTGCATCTAAAATATTATATTTTGCATCTACATTTTTGGTTACAAAAAACAATTTTTTACAACTACCCCTTAGTAGCTAAATTAGTTGCGAATAATTAGGGATTTATTAGTAACTATTATGATTAGTTATAGAAAAATGAAATTACCAAAATATCCCATATTTGGATAGTAATTACAAGGGCCGCAAAGTATATACAGCAACTAAATTTGATTGAGTTGCCAATTTAAGTAAAAAAATTCACATTCCCCCTAAATTATTTGTTCTCGCCAGACCTAAATTATAGGCAACTAACACTAATTCTTTACTGACTAAATTTTTAGTTACAAATTGACTTATTTGCAAAATAGAATTATAATTCAAAATTAAACAACTAATTAGAACCCTTACTTTTTTAAGTTATTTACAGAATACCCTAACCTATATAAAGCAAGCATTTTTGTCAATTTCATATCTCTTCTCCACGCATCTTTGCCCTAGCTTTTTCCCCAAATTTCCCAAACGCACAACCCAAATTTTATATCTTTTCCCCATGCATCTTCATCTCTTCTGACCCGTCTTCATCTTAATCGTTGTTGCCCGAATTTCTGAAATGCAGAACCTGACTTCATCTCTTCTCCACGCATCTTCATCTTTCAATTGATCTTCTTGGCTTCCTTCATTCATCCAATATGAGGCAATCCCTAACCTCCCGTAAGTACAATTTTTTATTCTTTAGTTCTCTCACATGGTAACACTGAATCTGATTTCAAATTTTTAGAAGCTGATGTATTTTCATTTATTGACTTTGCATTGATTTTTGTTTATTATACGTGTCCTTTCTTTGTTCACTTAGAGTTGTTAGTGTGTTTGATAAGAAGATTGAAGTCTTGTGGTGTGATAATAGAAGTTGAAGTATTGGTGTGTTTAATTGCTACTGCAATATTGGTATTTTTGATAAGAAGTTGAAGGATTGAATTACGGAGATTGAAGTTCTGTGGTATGTTTGATAGAAGTTAAAGTATTGGTGAACCTAATGTGTATTGCTACTGTAGTGTTGGTGTTTTTTTTATAAGAAGTTGAAGGTTTTTTTTTTTTTTTTTTTAATGTGGTTGAAGTATTACTGAGGTGATATTAGAATGTTTGATAGAAATTGAAGTACTAGTCATTTTTTATGATGGAAGTGTTGGTATCTTTCTTTCGCTAAGTTTGAAGTCAATTTTGAGTTTGCTTGAGGGACGACGTGAAGGACATGAGCAAGCTGCACTCAAAATTAAATCCAAAAGAGAACTAACACTGCTGTTAGTAAAAAGGGAACTGACATTAAAGAAATGAAGCCTTTGTTTTTATACTCTGTTAATTGGCAAACTTTGGTTAAAAAGAAGTTATCCCGCCGCTTTAGGGTTCTACCACTTTTAGTTGCTCGACTTGACGGAAGAGTTCGATTGTAAGTAAAAATAGTGCTGAAGATGCAGTATATATATGTGCAGACAATATTAAGGAAATTTATAAGGACCCATCAGTTAGAGACAATGTGATGCAATGGCCACCAGTTGCATGTTATCATGTTTCCCAATAGTAAATCCTTTTCACTATTGAGTATTATCACTCTCCAACATTTTTAAGTAAAATGTTTCCCACTATGATATCTGGTAAATGATTGAACACTTGCGTGTGTGAATTAGTAATTTTTTATCATTTTTAGTGTATTTTGATATTATTAGATGTTATTCAGTATTTATATGTTTTTAATATTGCTAAGAAGAAGAAATGGAATTGTGGAAGCCACATGTGAACTAATATGTATAAAACAAAATGAAAATAGAGAGTATGCTATGCAAAACATGAAGAAAGAGAGCTCCTTGAAAAATGGAATTAGAAACTTGAAATTGTTGTAGCCCTTTAACCTAGTGTGTTGGTTTCTAATGAACAATTTGTATTTGTAAGAATGGTAGTTAATGAATTCTTATTGCTGTCAAAAATCAATATTATGTCTTAGGATTTAGTTTTCTTATGATTTTCAAGGTTTGCACATCTTAAAAAATTCACGAGCAGGTTTCTTTATGTTATTTGGCTAGTCAATCTGTATTATTTTTCATCATTCATCGTGCCGCTTCCATACTCTACAATTTCTTTTCATTATCTACATGATGCTTGGACCACCTCAGGGTTTTCCAATTGTGTGATTGGTCGATTGTTACAATTTTCGTGAGCGATTCTTCATAGGCGAGTTAGGGATTTTAAGAAAAAATAAATACCTGATAAAGACAAGAAGAGGGAGGAGGGTATTAATAACCATGAGAGGCTAATAAAAAAATGATATGAAACTCACTACTTGAACCCAGAACCCACTGGTTTTATTGAAAAATTTGGTAGTCTACCCATGTAAACAACCTCTTAGTCCCACTATGATCCAGGTTTCGGTTTTAAGATAAACTTATTAGCCTAAAAGTAGTGTTACATATACAAACTGATATACATTTCTTATGACTATTTAAGTAAAAGATGTAGTTTAGAGGATGTCTTGCTAAAGTTGGTTGACTGATTTTTACTTACAACAAAAGCACCATCAGAAGTTTAGAGATTCACACCTAGACATATGGTTTACTAAACCATGGGATGATGAAAGAATTAACCGTATTTCATTCACATAATAATCCAATTTTACTTTGAATTGTATAAACAAAAGAGTAGTGATATTACAATTATCAATATGGATCAGCGCAAAGTACATATCCTCTGAATTATAGACTGATCTTTCTTATCTTTTAGTCCTGTTGCTTGTTTTCAGGGTGCCTTTGACTTTAATTTTAGCAATTGCTTGCTGATTCATTTAATTTAGAGTGTGGTATTTCTTTTCATATAAGAAAAATGACATATTCTTGATAAATTATAAAATTATAACCTAATTATTTTGTTTTAAAAGGTATTTAAGGATCTTAAAGTTGACTTGAAGACCGAGGCTAAGAAGAGTGTGGGCACCATTGCTACTACAACCAAAAAAAAAAAAAAAAGAAGGTATAAGTTACATAAATTGATATTTAATTAATTTATTGATCGTTTATACTCATTTACATTATCACTAGTACTATATTCTTTGCATGAATGAATGTGGTTTGATTGGGTTGAGTATTGTCTTTGTGATAGAACATATTTATGATACTGAATTTATGTTTTGTTTATGAACCTAGAAGGTCACAATGGATAGAAGATGGATTTGTTTGTCTCATAGGTTGTGCGATGAATATATTCAAGGAATTGACTCTTTCATAGACATTGCAAAACAACATTTGGATAGTGAGTGTAAGACCCACTGCCCATGTAGAACTTGTTTGAATACAAGATCACATGATATATACACCATTCACCATTCAGCTACATTTGTATAGACATGGGTTTTCGAGAAGTTATGATGTCTGGACTTTTCACGGGGAACACATGAATGTTGGAACCATATTTGACGTCATGTCTGGCGATGAAGTAGACAATGAATATAAAGATGATGATGACATCATAGAAATGCTTAATGATGCTCGTGGTCCAGTAAACATGCATATGGATGGGGATTCATCAAATGTAGGTGGTAGTACATCCCATAATCTTAGGAGTGTAAACTATGAGAAATTTGATGACATGTTTGCATATGCTCAACAGGAATTGTATCCAGGGTGCACCAACAACTCAATCCTAGAGTTCATAGTTAAATTGTTGCATATAAAAGCCATCAATCACATGACTGATAAATCATGTGACTTGATAATACAGTTGATAAAAAGTTTGTTGCCTAAAGGATCCAATCTCCCCGAATCCTACTACGAAGCTAGAAAAATTATGCAACAATTAAGCTTAGGCTATGAATCAATACATGCATGTAGGTTTGATTATGCATTATTTTGGAAGGAGCATGCGAATGCTGATAAATGTCCTGTATGATTAATGATGGAAAGGGCAAAAAAATTGCACATAAGGTTCTGCGTTACTTCCCATTGAAACCTAGACTCCAATGACTCTTCATGTCAAGGCACACAGATGAAGATATGGTATGGCATAAGGAAAAATGATTAAATACAGAATATATGTTGAGGCATCCTACTGATACTGAATCTTGGAAAGAATTTGACAAGATAAACCCTTCATTTGCACAAGATGCCCGAAATGTCCAGATAGGTATTGCAACTGATGGTTTTAATCCTTTTGGGAACATGAGTCTATCTTATAGCATGTGGCCAGTGGTACTTGTCCCCTACAATTTGCCTCCATGGAAGTGTATACCCTTACTTTATGATGTCAGTGCTCATTCCAGGGCCTAAAGCACTTGGAAGAGATATTGATGTGTATTTGCGTCCTTTGATTGAAGAATTAAAAGAGTTATGGGTTGATGGTGTATATACTTATGATACAGCTTGGGGAGAACATTTTCGTTTACATGCCACTGTCATGTGGTCAATTAATGATTTTCCCACCTTAGGCAGTTTGTCTGGATGGAGAACCAAAGGCTATAAGGCTTGTCCTGTATGTAATGAGAATACTTCATCCCAATTGTTGAGAAGTAAAATATGCTACATGGGACATTGGCGATTCTTGTCTCCAGATCATCGGTGGAGGCGAAGCAAGCAATTCAATAGGAAAAGAGAAATTAGATCTCCGACGAAACTATATTCAAGGGATGAAATTCATGAGCAACAATCTCATGTGAACGATGTGCATTTCGGGAAAAATATATTATTAGTTGATAGAGGTAGAAAAAGGAAACATAGTCCTGGTGCATCAAATTGGACAAATGTAACGACTCGATTCTTGTAAAACATGCACAGTGAAAATACACGTAACCATAATATAAAAAGTTGGGTCCCAAAATTTTTCTTTCATTAAACATATGCATTCTTATACAAATATATACAAGGTTTGTGACATATGCAAAACTATCAAAATAGGGTGGACAGTGTAGCCATTTCTCTTCGTGTGCCGATGTCCATCCAACTGTGTCCTCATTTAGAACCTGCAAAAACATAGGGAGCAACTGGATGAACACAAACAAGGCTCAGTAAGTAAACCCCTGAACTCAAATATCTCAGTAACTCTTTCTTTAATCACTAGCTAATTACTCTTTCTCATAGCTCCTCTATACTAACTTTCTTTCTAGTAAGTCACGGCCCCATCTGACCGGAGGCACGGCTGGGACTCGCTCCCACTCCCACTCCCGGTGACTTCTACTAATTCTAGCCGATCGGACTTGGTTATGCATGGATTCGGAACCTTTGGCCATGTGAGTGCATAGAATCTCTCGGGTAAACTCGGGTATAGCCCTCATCCGCATGTACACTACGGGCTACACCACTTCTCTTTCTGATACTCTGGCCGCTTTACTGATGCGGCGTACATGCGGGAATACTCTACCCGTACTCACAGGTTCCCCATCACACAACCTACTCTATTCTCTTATTAAGCACTACTCTAGCTTTACTCTATAGTGCTCATTCTCTCTTTCTTTCTACTCTTGGAGTAGTCTAAACTCAAAAGTCTCTACTCTCTTTTCTAATGCATAAGTAAAGCATAATTAATGCACATCAATGACTCATACTCATTAATGAAAAGTAACTATGACATGTAGCAACAATTAAGGCTCTCTACCCTTACTTATGATTCTCTTGAGCATTTCATCAAACAACTCATGTGCATAAATAACTCTACTCTAACTCTAACTTTTCTGTTTTCTTTAATCAATCAAATGGGAGAAAACTCCCTCATAAACCCTAAAATCCCTATCAAAAGAGAAACACTTCCATAATCTTGCTCAAAACCTCCTCCAACTCCAATCAAACTCAACCCAACATCAAGCAAAATACAACACTTCTCATAACTCATAACCCAAACATAATTACTACTCTCATTCAACAATTAAAAGAAAGCACATATGTATTTCAATCCACTCAAAAGAGTTCTTAGATCTCATCTTAGGTTGAGTTTACTTACCTTATGAGAAAATTGGCTTCTTTAACACTTCTCATTTCCTTTGGAAGCTTGCTTTTCCTCTACAACTTAACCAATAATCACAACATGAGATTCTAATCAAAACATAGGAAAACTCTCATCTAAAGTACAAATCCTTACCTTAGGAAGCTTTAGATTAAAACCCCACAAAAAGTTACTCAAAAAGGCTTTTGGAAATCCTTGGGAGATTGAAGGAAATTTGAGAGAGTTTAGAAGAATGAAGGAGGCGGTGGAATTGGGAAAATGAAGAACTTTCAAAGGCTAAACCCTTTTTAATATCTCTCAATACTCATTATTCCCATTTTGCCCTTGCTCTTTTATGGAAATTCCATCCATATCCTTTGATTCCTTACTAACACACCCCCAAACTAACATATTCTCCTTGAAATTTCCTTACAATTTACTCCCCACTTTTCCTGCTAATTAGGGGTAGAATGGTCAAATTGCCCTTAGGGAAGAAAATATCTAAAACTTAACAAACATTTTAAACGGCCTGTCGCCGCGCGAAAGCTGGTCCCGGCAGCCTTCCCGTGGCTTTAACACCTCTTCGCCGCGGCGAAGATTCTTCTTCGCCCGCGGAACTCCTGACAGAACTTCTTCTGTTTTTCAACCAATTTCAGGGCAAGTATACAACACAACACTCAATATTACCAAATACCAACTCAAATAAGAGCAAAGGAAGAAACAACAACTACGTACCTCAAGTGGGGCGTTACAACAAAGAAAAGTATATTCTTTGAGTTAGAATACTGGTGTAAACTTAAAATCAGACATAACCTTGATGTGATGCACATTGAAAAAAACATATGTGACAACATCATTGGCACATTATTGAACATCAAAGGGAAATCAAAAGATACTGATAAAGCTCGACTGGATTTGGCTGATATGAACATACGTAAAAAGTTACATTTGCAACCTCATGGTGATAGATATTTGAAACCACAAGCATGTTATACTCTTACATTAGATGAGAGAAGACAATTTTGCTAGTTCCTAAAATCAGTGAAGTTTCCAGACTGGTATGCAAGTAATATCTCCCGATGTGTTAATGTGAAAGACGGCAAGGTTCATAGGTTAAAGAGTCATGATTGTCATGTCCTGCTACAACAACCGTTGCCCGTAGGAATACGTCCATTTTTGCGTCAAGATGTTTGTACTGCACTTGTTGAGTTGTCCTACTTCTTCCAACAAATATGTGCTAGGACGTTGTCTGTAAATGATCTAAATAGATTGGAACAAGATATAGTCCTAATTCTTTGTAAGCTTGAAATGGTTTTCCGTCCTGCATTTTTTGATATTATGGTTCATTTGGCTGTACACCTTCCATTGGAAGCTAAATTGGGTGGTCCAGTTAGATATCGGTGGATGTATCCAATTGAAAGGTTTTTGGGAAAATTGAAAAAATATGTTAGAAATAAAGCTAGACCGGAGGGCTCTATTGCGGAGGGTTATTTGGTGAATGAAGCATTAACATTTTGTTCAATGTATCTACGGGGAATTGAAACTAGATTTAATCGAGTAGAGAGAAATGATGATAGTTTGCATGGACACCCAGAAGGAGTATTATCAGCCCCTCGTCAAAAGGCTCGTCCATGTCAAGGAAGTTAATCGAACTTCCACCAGATGAATTGCAAAAGGCTCATTGGTACGTCTTGAACAATTGTGAAGAACTGCAACCTTTTCTAGAGTGAGTCCCTTTTTAAGTTTAGTTTGAAACCTGTTGACAAACAAATGTTTTAAATTGTATATAAGTTCAGCCTTATAACATAGTCCTGTCTCTTTTCTTTATGTAACAAACAGAGAACACTTAAAAGAGTTGGAGGCCCTAAATTGTGATAACATATTCAAAACACAAGAACAGTTATTTCCTAAATGGTTTGCAGATCATGTAAGTATACCTTAATCGTTTATAAAACATACAAAACAAGGTTTAATATGTTTTGTGATAACATATTCAAAACACAAGAACAGTTATTTCCTAAATGGTTTGCAGATCATGTAAGTATACCTTAATCGTTTATAAAACATACAAAACAAGGTTTAATATGTTTTAGGTTATGCTTAATGATTTGGAATTGATGTTTTTGTGTAGATGAACACCTTGCATGTTGACAGGTGCAATGATACAACTAAGGAACTGTACTTTTTATCTTGTGGTCCTGATTTTTGTGTTAAATGTTATAACAATTGTATTGTCAATGGAGTGCATTTCCATAACAGTGATCAATCACATTGTCGAGTTACACAAAATTGTGGAGTGATGGTGCCAGGGGAGCATGATGGTGATCCAATTGATTTTTATGGTGAATTAAGTGGTGTGTTAGAGCTAAATTATGTTAATGGGTTTCGGGTTATGTTATTCAAGTGTAACTGGTTTGACACTGATGCAAAAAAGAAGAGGATACAAAAGGATTATCATGTCACTTGTATTAATGTTGGGAAATTGTGGTATGAAAATGATCCTTTTATACTTGCCATTCAAGCTCAACAAGTATTCCATGTTGATGATTACAAACTTGGGACTAATTGGAAAGTGGTTCGAAAAGCTCAACATAGAAACCTATAGGATGTACAAGAGATGGATAACACAAATGAAGAAGAGGAGGATATTGTTCCTGTACAAGAAGATGAGTTTGACAAGGGACATTTCATTAGACATGATGTTGATCCTGACTTGGTTGCTGCAACAATTACACATGTTGGAGCTGAAGTAGTGGGAGATGATGCCAATGTTGATGTTGAAGAAGAAGATTATACGTTGATTGATTATTGTACTGATAATGAAAATGATTTAATGAGTGATTTTGATAACAACTTCCAATGGTATGCTTGTATGATTATATGTACTCTTTACTATTTTCTGAATGTGTAAATATAGTTAATGATCTAATTTCGTGAGATTAATTGTATAAAGTGACTTATATCTTAACTGGTACGTTTTCTCTTATGTTGATGTTTGCAGATTCTGAAGATAGCTCCTGGTATAAGAAAGACCCTAGCTAGACGTGCAAATGTTGTTCCACAGAATCATAGTCTTGTACCGACACCTGAAATTGCTGCAATCACTGGTAAAGTTATGATATTGGTCCATATAAGCATACTGAAATATATACATGGATTTTAGATATCGAGTACAATGTTTGTTTAAAATTTAAGAATACATTTTACTTTACCAACATGTAAACCGTCCTTGTGATAACATAGTATTTACTACTGATGCATTATTTTGATTTTGTAGAGAATATTGTGGCAAAGAACGTGAAAAGGGAAGAGTAGAGGAGTTAGATGTGAAAGACTCCTAGAAACAGTGCAGTCAAAGTTGCATGTAGACTTTTAGAAAGAAGATGGAGTACCTACTGGAGTAAAAGCATCAAAGTTAAGTACTGAGGTAGGAATAGTTGCGAGGAACTATGCCCCCGTAAGAGTGCTTACTTGGAAGAAAGTTCCCTACGATGTTGAAAAACAAATGATTGCTCATATCATGGTAATGTAGTTTAATATCATTATCCATATTGTCATACTTCCTTATGAAAATAATATATAATACCCATATAAGTTTAATGCATGTATATTATTGATGAATTTAGACCAAGTTTGACATTGATGTCACGAAGCCCCATGTACTGAAATGGCTGAAGCACAAATTGTGTAAGAGATTCAACAGTTTCCGGAGTGCCTTACACAAGAAATTCAAAGCATATGCTAGTAAGGAGGAAGCATTACAGAATAGACTAGAAGAAATTAAAGATCCCGATGATTGGATATATCTTTGTGACCTTTTTTCTAGTGAAAAGTTTCAGGTAAGGTCAACATGGCTTTTAATGTTATTATATATGTATTGTATTTTAACTTCCTGATTTTGTGGTGTAAGGCATGGTCACAAACTTATTCTGAGAACCGGTCCAAGATGAGGTGTAACCACCGCGGTGGTTCCAAGAACTTTATCCAGCACAAAAAGGAAAAGGTACTTAATATGATTCACCAATACAAATATACAACTTTGTTGTCCTGTTTACTAAATTTATTTCAATTTATGGTCAATGACGATATGAACTGTTAAGGCGCACCAACTTGGGGAATCTGTCGGTCCTATACAATTATTTCATGACACTCGTTGGAGCACGGAGAAAGGGTGGATTAATGAACAAGCAAGAGAGCTATATGTAAGTTGATCATCTTTCAATTATCGATATATGAAATGTCTTACCATTCAATTGGGTATAAATGTATTGTTTTTTCGTAACTGTTCCATACAGCCATGCTTTTATTGTTTTAATTTGAGTCTCATTACATTTCTTTGTCATCTTTTGATCACCTGTAATTATGTTGCTACTTGTGCATTTGTTTGATATTGGCATTTAGTTTTCCTAAGTGTTACCAAACTTTTATAACTTTGCTGTGGTTTGCTATTGGTATGTTACAAACATTGCAGGATAAGGCTGAAATTTAACTTGTGTTATATTGTTTCTCTTGATTGAACTTAACAGTTTGTATTTTTTAAAGCTGAAAGTTAGAGTTTCTTCTAGTAGGAAAAACTTGTTTCATGGTTTATAATCTATTTGGATTGAACTTAACAGTTTGGATTTTATGATGTAGATATTATTATTGTCTGAATATATAATCTAAATGTCGTATCGCTGAACTTGGACGGATGAGATTAGATTTTTTTTCTATATTTGTGTGTGTGTGTGTGTGTGTGTGAAGTCTTCCTCCATGGAATTGAGATTCAGCTTGATTGAAACCACCTAAATCAGAATGATTTAAAATTGTGCACATCATCTTGTGAAATGAATTTTGTTATTTTCGAAATATTTAGCTTCATGATTGATGAAGATTATGTATGGGAAATGGGAAATGCATATGTACAGATTTATACACTTGATTAGTAGTACTGATTTAAAACACTTTGAAAATGGGAAATGCGTATGTACATATCTATACTTCTTGATGAGTAGTACTGAACTAATCAACTTCCATTCCGTATCACCATAGCACCCTTGCCACATCACTTTTATGATATTTAGAAAATGCAACAGCCCTTATCTTTCCAATTACTTAGCATGTTTATGCATGGATATGTGAATGTAAATCTATTGCTTATATGTGTATAAGAAAAACTTTATGTCAGAATTTGCCTTTTAGTATTAGATTGATAATGTTTGAGATACTTGCTTCTCTACTCCATCAAATTTATTTTTGTTTGGTGCTATAGTATTCTTTTATGTTGCTATTTAGTTTGTTGGTTGACTTATTGATTATGCATTCAATTTATGATAGGAAAAAATGATAGAGCTGCAAGAGGAAAGACAAGCAGGGGAAAGTGAAAAAACAGAAGCTGAGATATGTGAGGAAATTCTGGGTAAAGCTTTCGGATTTAACCAGTAATTTTGCATTTTCACGGATTGAGCATCAATCCACTGCAGTAGAAGCGAGTTAAGGTGCATTGTGCAACAACAAGAAAATAAGATTAAACAGTTGGAGGAGCAGCTCATCTTATTTGATCAACAAAAAGAGAAAATAAAAAGCCTTGAACACCAACAATTTGTCATGTTGGAGATGATGAAGCAGCTAACTATAGCCCTTGAACTACAGCAATCTGATAAAGCTCCAACTCGACAGCGCTTGCCATCTCCAACTGATGAAGACTTGTCCTCATCAGCTACAACTATTTCAAATACCGCAACTGGTGACACTTGACATGCTAACGGTATTGATGGTTATTTTTTTTGTTGTATGGGCAGTAGATATTTTGACATGGGGGTAGAACCATCTTTTTAGGATTGTTTGCATATATGTGTTAGATGGTGTACATGGGGTGGGCATTTTTTTGTTAGTTATGCACAGATAGATAGGTAGTGGGGAAAATGTGGGTGCATGCTGTTCTTTTGGGTTATGCACATGTGATAGTGCATTTCGGATTTTTATTGCTCATCATGCATAAAAATCCATGTATGGACTATATATATATGTATGAAAATATGATATTTTATTTAGTGATCAGATTTTTATATTGTGTCCATTATTTTGTTGATGTTGAATGAATAATGTAGGTTAATACGAAATGCTCTAAAAAAAAAAACACATTCTGCAACTAACTTTTTAGTAGCAAAAAGTCATTTAGCATAATTGCATTCCACTGAAGGTCAATATGAAATGTTCCAAAAAACACATTCTGCAACTAATGTTTTAGTAGCAGAAAGTAATTTCGTATAATTGCTTACATATTCAGCATCTATCCAATAGTCGCGAAAACCTTTTGGATTTCACATTCAGCGTCTAAAATGATTACAATTAACCACTAAATTTTAGTCACCAAACGATACATTCGTCCACTAATAAAATAGTCGCGAAAACTTATTGGATTCCACATTCAGCGTCTAAAATGACTATAATTAACCACTAAATTTTGGTCACGAAAAGATATATTCGGCCACTAATAAAATAGTCATGAAAACCTATTGGATTCCACATTCAGCGTCTAAAATGACTATAATTAATTACTAAATTTTGGTCACCAAAAGATACATTCGGCCATCAATAAAATAGTCGCGAAAACCTATTGGATTCCACATTCAGCTTCTAAAATAACTATAATTAACTACTAATTTTGGTCACCAAAAGATATATTCGGCCACTAATAAAATAGTCGCGAAAACCGTTTGGATTCTACATTCAGCGTCTAAAAGTATTACAATTAACCACTAAATTTTGGTCACCAAAAGATACATTCGTTGACTAATAAAATAGTTGCGAAAACCTTTTACGAAATTACCCTTACACCTTTGGCATCTAATTTTTGTGGGATTCGCGACAAATTATTAGACACTAAAACATACATTTTGCAACTAATTGATTAGTCGCTATACAATTTTACCAAATTACCCTTGAACTTTTAGCATCTAAGTTGGGAGACTATTTTGACCAGCATTTAGTGACTATTTTGCTAGTCGCAAAAAAAAAAAAAAACTTTCCGCGTCTAAACAAAAATTTAGACGCGTAAAGAATCTGCGACAGCGATACTGCAACTAAGGGGCAACTACCAAATTTAGACGCGAAAAATGGCTTAGCGTCTAAATGTGACTTTCTGCATCTAAGTTTGCTAAACGCAGAATGCCAGTTTTCTTGTAGTGGCTTGAGGGTAAGATACCAAAGTTCCATCTGTTAGATGGTGTCCTCCATTTCATGAGTCGTTTGGGTATTCCTCAAGATGATGAGTTAAAGAAGAGAATTCTTACGGAGGCTCATGACACACCATACACTGCTCATCCTGGAGCAATCAAGATGTATAAAGACTTAAAGAAAGGCTATTGGTGGCCAAGTATGAAGAAGGATATTGGAGATTTTGTAGCTAAGTGCCTAGTTTGTCAACAAGTGAAAGCAGAACACTAAAGGCCATCAGGGTTGCTTCAGCCGCTTAGTATTCCTGAATGGAAATGGGAGAGTATTTCGATGGATTTTATTACAGGTCTCCCTAGAGTGCAGAAAGGGTTTAATGTGTTAGAGTAGATGCCCTAGAGCCAATCAATTATTGTAGAATTGACTCTTTGTAATAATGTTCATTAATCAATAAAAGGCATTTTATTCTATATCGCGTAAATCATTATTATTGCAATAGGTATTGATATATGTCCTTAGAATGGTAAAACCGTGATGAGGGTATCAAGTGTTTCAAATCTTAATAGTGAGAACCCTATGAGCACATATGGTGGCCATTTTAGAAACGTCCGTAGCCCTAGTATTATTCTGAAGTAAGGGCACAGATAATATGGTAAGGCTATCATAGTGTTGAACGACCCTGTCGAGAGGCAGTGACTGATCTCACTTGTCAAGGTTGTTTGGTGACAACCTAGTACAACACATGGGTGCTTGTTGTAGGCGGATATACCATAGCAAGTTCACTGGACTGACCCACCAGAGGATTCCATATGGATGGTAACCCTAGTGTCTATGGAACAAATCCTCTAACGAATGGTGGTACATGTGATCCTTAGACTTGAGATCACCGGAGCGCTGGTGTGCTATCGTAGGCACCCAGAATTAAAACCCTAAAAATACACGTAGTAGTGTGAGTAGGGATCGTTCCCACGGAGAGTGTCTAGCCGAGTTTTATGTTACGTGAACCAGTATAGGGGGGATTTTAGTAAAAATAGAAACAATTTCAGGAAAAGATATTCAACCTAAATTACCGAAATCAATCAAAATAACGAAACTTAGTCTAAGTCAAGATCCACCATCGGAATCTTACAACTGATCATTGATGCAAAAATAAATCAATTCTTACTTTGAGTATTCACCATTGGAACTATTTTCCTATCTCTCCTTAGTTGTAATTAATTAGGAAACAAGCGATCTAATTAATCTTACTACTAAACAACCCTAGACAAGCGCTAAAGATTTAATCTAGTGGCAGCCTTAAGACCTAGAGAGATCAATGAAGCTAAACAACACAAACTCAAGCGGTTGTATTTAATTTAGTCGAGTGTTCTTCTTAAGAATTACTAATTCTTGACGCAGTAAATTATTAACCCTAATTACTCACAAGTTAGAGGGATCAAACAATTACGGATTTGATATCTAACTTAGCAGTAGATTGCAACAATTAATAAACTAGTAGGCCTCCTAGTAATTAAACGTAACAATCATGGCAATAGGCATAGAAGAACATCCAATGCTCAAAACATAAATTGAACGCTAAAAAGAATAGATTAGATCTCACAGTTTATTGATTCCGAGGCCTCCATTTCCTTCGACCAAGTTATGAAAATCAGCCACTCATGGCCATCACGAAAATTCAAAGGAAAAAGTTGCAGCAAAGGAGAAAGAGAGGCGTGTTTAATCCTGGTCTAATCTCTCTCCCCTTAACAAAATCCAATTCAAGTATTTGAATTCTACTTAATCTCCTAAAAAATATTCTAAGCTTTATCCTAAAATAACATTAATCCTAATCTGATTCTGATTAATTGAAAATAAAAAAAGTCTTAAAATAGTATAGGAAAGTGGTGTGTCCAGTAGCTTGTGTGCAACAGGTCTTCAAAACTTCCAATAATAAACTGCCTCATTGACTTGCATGATAGGGCAAAATGTTCTAGAACGTCAGTAATGCAGATGTGTCAACTTCAAGCCCGATTACAACCTTGATGCAGCAGTATCTCTCAAAACTCAAAACATGAAAGTTGTATATCTCTTTCTTAGGGTTCCATATAATTTTGAATCATCTCAATCGGAGCTCGGATGACAGAGTTATACCCAGATTACGAAGCGATGTCGAAACTGTCTGAATTCACCTAATTAGTTCCGTTTTGCATTTAACTGCTCCATTTGCATCCTAAATCAAAATAGAATAATAATGAGTACATTTAGGCAACAAATAAGTATAAAAGACTAGACATTAAGGGGGTTAAAAATGTCATTTTGCACTCTCATCAAATTCCCCCACACTTAGCTTTTGCACGTCCTCGGGCAAACTATTTCAAACAAACAATACACTCAAGTCATATCAAGAACACCATCATGATGCATAAGCAACAATATTTAATCCATGCATATTCATACCTAACTTAGGAAGTAGCAAAATAAAATAAAGTAGAGTTAGTGACATTTATCTCTCTTCATTATTTTCCACAATTACTCTCAATCAGCCAATGAAAACAAGGAAACTAATCACAACCAATTTATGTACAACTCCCCTCTTAACTTTTCCTCAACTGTTTCTCTTTACTACTACAAACTGGGTAGCAAACGAGGGATATATTTTTTTTTTTTTTTTTCTTTTTTTTTTCTGTTTTGAAAAAAAATGAGTGCATTTTATGCTCCATCTCATTTCATGGTTGTGTTTATGAGTGAGTGCGTTTTACGCTCCATCTCGACTCACCACATACCTTTCTTTTCTTTTTCCTATTTGCTTAAACCCAAATTTAGGACTAGCTTAAGAGAAACAATTTTTTTTTTTTCTTTTAAGGGTTGTTATACACTCCTCAATCATGCTTCGCCACCAAGTTCACACAACTTATCAAGACATATTGTTTCAAACTACAAAGATTCAAATCTGATTAACTCTATTTTATGAAATATTGCTAACATCCTAAGTCAAGGAATATGCTCAATAACAAAGTCAAGTTACTATTTCATGCATCACTAGACGTTCAAAGACATGACTTAAAGCATAAACCTTCCTAAAAACAAAAAACTATTTGTTTTTTTTTTTCCAACAAATTAAAACACAACCTAAATCTCTTCCCCTGCACTTAAAACTGACATTGTCCCCAATGTAAGATGAAATGCAAAGAAAAGGCAAAAATAACAAAAATTTAAAATGCGAGAATAAGAAAACAAACTCCCCTTGGGTTGCCTCCCAAGCAACACCTTTGTTTATTGTCGTTGGCTCGACTCAAGGCTTTTCTTCTTGCGATGCACTGAGTTTACTTGAGATGATCACCGATAACGTTCCTCCATCTCCAAGGAACACGTTCTTGAGGTAACTAGGGAGAGGCTTTAAATCTGGAATGGGGGCTTGCAAAACAGAGGGTAAAGGCCGCTCATTAGAAATTGGTAATGCAATATAAGGAACATTACCTGACTGCTGCTGTAACTTTGGAGAATCATTCAACACTGCAACAGTTTCCTGTAAATCAGTACTCAAAGCTAACTCCTTATTCTCTTCCTTAAGATGCTTGCTGATGGCAACTTCTAATCCATCTTTTTTATCAAGTTCAAAAACTTCCTGTGCTAAAGAATCAATCACATCAATAGAATAAATAGGATTATCATCATCATCATCAGGATATTTCATGGCATCATAAATATTAAACTTAACGATTTGACCATCAAATTCCATGGTAAGTATGCCACTATGAACATCTATCTTAGTCTTGGATGTCTTTAAGAATGGTCTTCCTAACAAAATAGAAGCAGATTCATCTCTATTTCCCATATCAAGCACATAGAAATCAGTAGGGAAAACTAAGTCATTAACTTGTACCAGAATATCCTCAACTACACCCTTAGGATAGGCATTAGATTTATCAGCTAATTGAATCACAACACCAGTTTTATTCAAAGGTCCAAGTTTCAAAGAAGCATATATAGAATATGGCATGACATTAATAGAAGCTCCTAAATCTATCATGGCCTTCTCAAACATAGTGTTACCTATCGTACAAGGGATAGTAAACATACCTGGATCCTTGCAGAAACATTCTCTTCTACTCTCACCTTTTCACACCCCTTAAGTTTCTATTTCCTCTTAGTTGTACACAATTCTTTCAAGAATTTAGCATAACGAGGTACTTGTTTAATAGCATCTAAAAGTGGAATATTTACCTCGCATTTACGAAAAGTCTCATATAAATCTTTGTTTTGCTAATCTTTTCTAGATTCTGCCAAAGCTTGAGGAAAATGAGGTACTGGTTTATAATCGGACAGAGGCGAAAACTTACTTAGGAACACCATCGTCGTTGGGAACGTTCCTATCTACAATGACGTTTTTCTCCTTTTTTTCCTTCAACGATGCAGGGGCTGCCTTTATTGGAATCTCAACCTCTTTACCACTTCTCAAGACGATCGCATGTACATTTTCTCTTGGATTTACCACCGTTTAAGAGGGTAATTTCCCTGAACTTTGCGCCTCCAACTTACTTATTGCGGTTGCCATCTGGCCCATCTGATTCTCCAAACTTTGAATACTGGCCCTCGTCTTCTGTTAAAATTGCAAAGTATTAGTGGCAAGAGACTTAACAATATCTTCTAAAGACATACCAGAATTAGAAGTTTGGCCCGGTTGTTGGCTAGGGGGATATGGCTGCTTATATTGTTGGTAACTTAGGTGGTTTTGATTCACCGGCTGATTCACTTCTGGATTCCCATAGCCAAGACTGGGGTGATCCCTCCATCCCGAGTTATATCTGCTCGAATAGGGATTGTACTTCCTTTGCGGTTGTCCAGGAAAACCACTTGCTGCATTCACTTGCTCAATAGGCTCCTCTTGAAGAATTGGGCACATATCAGTTAGATGCCCTACTACCGAACAAATCCCGCAAGCCTTCATTGTTTGCATGTTACCTATAGCCATTTGACGAACAAGAGAAGAAATATTTACCTCATTATCATTCCTAGAAGAAAGGTCAAGCCTAGTGCCAAATTGTTGAGAATTGACTGCATATTTGCAATCAAGTTCCTCGCGGCCTCGGGAGTTTTATCCACCAAAGCTCCTCCACTAGCAGCATCAATCATGCTCTTATCAGTGTATAGAAGGCTCTCATAAAAGTACTGGATAAGTAGCTGCTCATTAATCTGATGATGGGGGCAGGTTGCACATAATTTCTTAAAACGTTCCCAGTATTCGTGTAGGGACTCTCCATTGTGCTGCCTTATACCACAAATTTATTTTCGAATGTTGGCTGCCCTCAAAGCTGGGAAATATTTCTCCAAAAACAACCTTTTCATCTCATTCCATGTGGTTATAGTCCCAAAGGGTATATAATAGAGCTAATCCTTAGCCGACTCCTTCAAAGAAAACGAAAAGGCTTTTAATTTAATTTGCTCCTCGGTCACCCCCATAGGTTTCATACTCATGCAAACCACATGAAGCTCCTTTAACCCTGCTTGTGAGGATCTTCACCTGCAAGGCCATGAAAAGTGGGCAAGAGATGTATTAGTCCAAATTTTAATTCAAAAGTAGTAGCAGCATCTAAAACAGGAAACATTATGCATAAAGGTGCTTGATTCAAATCAAGGGCAACAAGCTCTTTCAAAGTTCGATTTCCAGCCATGACTTTCTCCTCTTCTAAATCAGAGTTGCTAGCAAATTGGGAATCAAAAACCAAATTGCTTTCCTCAGAATTTGTAACATCTACTGAAAACTGTACAATGCATGCATAATAACAATAGAAAATTGGGCCCAAAACTTTCTTTTTCATTAGTAAGCATGTGTCTTTTATACATAAAGAAGTCTTGTTCACAAAAAATGTATTTTAAAAAGACAAAACAGGGGAAACAAGTAGCTATCTCTTCGCTTGCCGACGCCCCTCCGACCGCATCACCTAGAACTGCATCCACAAAGGAAAATAACGGGGTGAGCACAAAATAATGCTCGTAAGTAAAACTCTCTCTCTCTGTCCCCCGTATGAATAACTTTTAATTCTTTCCTTATGCTATTTCGATTCTCGTTTCTTCGTTCCTAGTAATCTCATGGCCTCATCTTACCGGGAGGTACGGCCGAATGGCGTTCACACAAGACCATCTCACTCTATGGCTATCGGGTGGAATTCACACAAGACCAACCCGTTTCTTAGTGACTACCGAGTGAGGATCACAAAGCATCAACTCGGTTCTTTCTAACTATCGGGTGGAGGTCACCTAGCACCTACCCGTTCCTCATGGATTTTGGGTAACGATCACCAAGCATTTACCCGTCTCTAGTCACTATCGGGTGATGGTCACAAAGCATCAACCCGCTTCTACTAGCCGTTGGGTGATGATCACAAAGCATCAACCTACATATCTCTTAACTAACCGGGTAGTGGTCACAAAGCATCTACCCATTTCTACTACTCATCGGGTGACGATCACAAAGCGTCCGACCCATCTCTCTAAGGGCTATTCGGATGATGATCACAAAGCATCAATCCGATTCCCATAACGGTCGGGTGATGATCACAAAGCATCATCCCAACTATACTACTGTTCTAATTCACTCTATTGTAGCATTTTTCAATGCTCTCTACCCTTAAAGTAATTTTACCCACTAAGCTCTCTACTCATAGGGTAATTGCATAAACCATTTCCTTACACTTTCTTAGATCACTTTTCAATGCACAATTAGTGCCTATGGATGGTTCATCACTACTAATGCACTTATGAAATGCCAACATGCAATGTTGCAAGAATTAAGGTTCATTTCTCATACTCAAACCTCTATTAGGCATTTCATCAAACAACTCATGTGCACTATGAAACTCTATCATAGCCATGATTCTAAAACTTTTCTTAACCATCCAAAATGGGGAAAAACCCCTTCACAAAGCCACAAAACCTGCCATAGAAAACACTTCCAAAAAAGGGGATCCATAATACCCCTTAAATTCCATCTCAACTACCTTGCTAAACCAACAACCCATTTCTCAAATTTGCAAGGTATTAACACTCACAAAGCATAGAAATCTCTATTTAATCCTTCATACATGCACATCACATACATGCATCATTTCTATCAAAACCCTAATCAAGAAAATTCATAAATCTCAACTTGGGTTGGGTTTTACTTACTTGCTATGTAGAGACTTCACAAATCCTTCCTTTCACTTGCTTAGCTTGACTTTTCCTCTTATCTTAACCAAAAGAAGGAAAACCCTCAAATTTCAATATGGGTTAAAACTCCCAAATCACACAACTTAAGTAGAAATCCTTACCTTAGGAAGCCTTGGGTTACTTTTCCACCCCAAATCACTTCAAAACCCCTTGGAATACCTTGATCAAAAGAGAAGAAAAGTTGAGAGGAGTAAGGATAGGAAGTTGCGTTTGAGAAGAAGAGAATGAGGGGTTTCTTTGATTCTAATTCCTTTTAATGAAATATAAACACACTCATTCCCATTTTGCCCTTATTCTTCTTTGGGAATTCCATCCATATCCTTTGATTCTTTACAAACTCACCCCTATCTCAACCTATTCTCCATGAAAAATCCTTACAATTAACTCCCCACTTTTCCTGCTAATGAGGGGTAGAAAGGTCAAATTGTCCTTAAGGAAGAAAATATCTAAAACTCAATCAACAATTTATTCGGGCTGTCGCCGCGGCAAAGAAACTGTCGCCGCGGCTGGCATCTGTGCAGCCTTCCCCCTGGATTAACCTCTCTTCGCCGCGGAAGATTCTTCGCCCGGATAGCACTGAGATGAATTTCTTCTGTTTTCAACCAATTTCAGGGCAACCATTCAACACAACACTAAATCAAACAATAACACCAAAATCAACTCAAAATAAGAGCGAAAGAGGAAACAGTAACAACGTACCTCAAGCGGGGCGTTACAGAATTTCTCCGAGCTTCCTTCCTTAACCTGCGCAAAGTGCTCTCTATTTCTAGGTCAAATGTTAAATCACCAAGATGAGAGGACCTGGTCATAAAACAAAAAATCCCATAAAATAAATAGGAAAAATAAATGACAAATAATGAAAACCAACTAGAAAATAAAAAATAAAATAAAATTTTTTTTTTTTAATGACCAAAAACACAAAACTAGCCAAAAACCCTATCAAACGTTGTTTTCTGGCCTCGAGAGGGTGGGGCTAGTGAATCCTACATAGATTTACTAGTCTTGTGCAAAATTTCGTTTTCTTCAAAACGAGTACTCGCACCACTCCTAATTCCACCAAAAATCCTGCCATAAACAGTACTACCAAAATTTTTATTTTTTTTCCTAAAAAAAAGAAAAATAACAAGAACAAAATAAAAATCAACTAGAATCACTCCCCGGCAACGGCGCCAAAATCTGGCGTGCTGTCGTAGGCACCCAGAATTAAAACCCTAAAAATACACGTAGTAGTGTGAGTAGGGATCGTTCCCACAGATATTGTCTAGCCGAATTTTATGTTATGTAAACCAGTATGGGGGGGATTTTAGTAATAACTGAAACAATTTCAGGAAAAGATATTCAACCTAAATTACCGAAATCAATCAAAATAACGAAACTTGGTCTAAGTCAACATCCACCATCGGAATCTTACAACTGATCATTGATGCAAAAATAAATCAATTCTTACTTTGAGTATTCACCGTTGGAACTATTTTCCTATCTCTCCTTAGTTGTAATTAATTAGGAAACAAGCGATCTAATTAATCTTACTACTAAACAACCCTAGACAAGCGCTAAAGATTTAATCTAGTGGCAGCCTTAAGACCTAGAGAGATCGATGAAGCTAAACAACACAAACTCAAGCGGTTGTACTTAATTTAGTCGAGTGTTCTTCTTAAGAATTACTAATTCTTGACGCAGTAAATTATTAACCCTAATTACTCACAAGTTAGAGGGATCAAACAATTACGGATTTGATATCTAACTTAGCAGTAGATTGCAACAATTGAAAAACTAGTAGGCCTCCTAGTAATTAAACGTAACAATCATGGCAATAGGCATAGAAGAACATCCAATGCTCAAAACATAAATTGAACGCTAAAAAGAATAGATTAGATCTCACAGTTTATTGATTCCGAGGCCTCCGTTTCCTTCGACCAAGTTATGAAAATTAGCCACTCATGGCCATCACGAAAATTCAAAGGAAAAAGTTGCAGCAGAGGAGAAAGAGAGGCGTGTTTAATCCTGGTCTAATCTCTCTCCCCTTAACAAAATCCAATTCAAGTATTTGAATTCTACTTAATCTCCTAAAAAATATTCTAAGCTTTATCCTAAACTAACATTAATCCTAATCTGATTCTGATTAATTGAAAATAAAAAAAAAAGTCTTAAAATAATATAGGAAAGTGGTGTGTCCAGTTGTAACTTGTGTACAACAGGTCTTCAAAACATCCAATAATAAATTGCCTCATTGACTTGCATGATAGGGCAAAATGTTCCAGAACGTCCGTAATGCAGATGTGTCAACTTCAAGCCCGATTACAACCTTGATGCAGCAGTATCTCTCCAAACTCAAAACATGAAAGTTGTATATCTCTTTCTTAGGGTTCCACAGAATTTTGAATCATCTCAATCGAAGCTCGGATGAGAGAGTTATGCCCAGATTACAAAGCGATGTTGAAACTGTCCGAATTCACCTAATTAGTTCCGTTTTGCATTTAACGCCTCCATTTGCATCCTAAATCAAAATAGAATAATAATGAGTACATTTAGGCAACAAATAAGTATAAAATACTAGACATTAAGGGTGGGTAAAAATGTCATTTTGCACTCTCATCAAGCGCCTTGTGCACCGATTGGTGCAGTTTGACACTAGCCTAACGCAATTCTATTTAGAGCTGTCAATACGGTGGTGATTGGCTGCATCAAGGAGTGTATCAAGACTATGGTGGATTGACAGAGGATTCATCACTCCCGGGTGCGGGAGAAGTTATCTCACGGCGTAATTCAATATATGGCAATGACACTAAAACTGTGGCCACAGTGGGATTGAGTTGTTGCTCTATCCGGATTATAATACAGGTCATTGGTCTAGAAACTAAATACGTAATATCGAGAGTAACCGGAGGTTGACACTATTTCTATGCCTTCGTCTCGTCAAGATAACGGATGATGAAAGGATCGAATTGTACGGTAACCATATCGTTGACTGGTAGCTAATTTGCTGAATCCGAATCTATCGGGTGGCCATGATGCCTTGCTATGGGCCAATCTTAGTCTGTGTATTAGTGAGACGATTAATTAGTGTTAATCGCAATACTATACACTGCCGGTATGATGAGGAGTCTATGAGTCACACACATAGAAGATGATTTAAGAGCCAGGAAGAAAGAAGGGTGTTTTCGTCTTTTTGGGCGAAAGGGTATTTTGGTAATTTCACAGTGCAATTAAATTTGCTAGGGTCATAGCCTTTATTTAATTTATTAGAAAAATTAAATAAGTGAAATTACGTTTAAATATGTGTTCGCATATATTTAAATAAATTATCATTATTGTTAAATGTTAATATATATATTAAATATATATTAATTGATTTTAATTGAAGATAATGATGAATTAAAATAAATATCTAATTGGGAGTGTTTGGAAACATGGGGTGTTTGGGTTGGAGCCCAAGCCTATTCCATAAGGGAATAGGACAACTAAAATATGACTATAAAAGAAAAAGGTGTGTGTGATTTTTAATTAATGATTCATTCTTTGATTGAGAGAGAAAAACACATAACCCCAAAACACTCTCTCCCACGCCACATTGCTTATTTGCTTTGAAATCAAATTCTTTTTTATTTTTCTTCTTTGTTCTTAAGGCTAAAGAGGATCTAGCAAATCCCTCTTTAGTTCCTTGTGATTGTCTTCGCGTGGACTTCATCGGTTCGATCCTACACTTGGGTAGATAGCAAAACATGTTCCGAGATCAAATTGGAGGAGCCTCCAACGTGGGTATGGTTTGTTAAACCTTGAACTGATTTTTCTGCAGATTTGATTATTTTTGTATAAACTGTGATTTTTGTACCCGGATCTTGGTTCTAAGGAACGATCCATGTAGTTTTTTGTGCTGCGTAACTGGGTCGTTCACTAACATAATGCTATATGGGTGATAGTAGACTGATTGACCAAGTCAGCCCATTTTCTTCCCATAAAGGAGAGCAGTACTTCAGATCGATTAGCCTAGATTTACATTAAAGAGATAGTGAGACTGCATGGAGTACCCAAGACAATAGTATCAGATAGAGATTCCAGATTTGTTTTAGCTTTCTAAACTAGTTTACAAAAGAACTTGGGTACCAGATTGGCTTTTAGTACCGGCTACCATCCTCAAACAGATGGCTCGACAGAGAGAACGAATCAGATACTTGAGGATATGTTGAGGGCTTGTTGCATGGATTACAAAATGTCCTGGCATGAGATGTTACCCTTGGAGTTTGCTTATAATAATAGCTATCAGTCTACAATTAAGATGGCTCCTTACGAGGCCTTGTATGGTAGAGGTTGTAGATCTCCATTACGTTAGGATGAGATAGGCGAGAAAGATGAGTTGAATACAACTTTTGGGTCAGAACTAACTCAGAAAATGATAGAAGATGTCAAGTTAATCTGAAGTAGAATGAAACAAGCCCAAGACAGGAAGAAAAGCTATGTAGACTTGAAGAGGAAAGATGTTGAAATCGAAGTGGGTGATAAAGTGTTTCTAAGAGTTGCCCCCTACAAACGGGTGATGCGTTTCGGTAGCAAGGGAAAGTTAGCACCGAGATACATTGTTCCATTTGAAGTATTACAGCGAGTGGGAAAGGTAGCCTATACGTTGGCTCTACCACCCAGCATGGACAGAGTACACAATGTATTTCATGTCTCGATGCTTCGGAAATATGTAAGTGATCCCTCCCATATATTAAGTGTAGAGGATGTGGACTTAGAAGAAAATCTTGTGTATGAGGAGCATCCAGTTCAGATATTAGACAGAAAGATTAAAGAGCTCCAAAACAAGAGTATCCCTTTAGTGAAAGTTCTCTGGAGAAATCATAAATTTGAAAAAGCTACATGGGAGGTGGAGCAAGATATGCAGAACCGTTACCCAGAGTTGTTTGTTTGAATTTCAGGGACGAAATTCTTATAAGAGGGGAAGAATTGTAACGCCCACATGGAGGTACGTAATTTAATTTATGCTCTTATACCTTTAGTTGATTTTTGCTACGGTTATTTTAAGGAAAATGTGAAGAAAATGCCTTAAACTTACATTAAGGGTAAAATGGTCTTTTCACTCAAAATTAGTTGAAAAAGTGGGGAGTGAAAAGAGATAGAATTTCATGCAGAATGCAATAAAATAAGGGCATCATGGTAATTGACTAAGGGACATAGATGGAATTTTAAAGAAAGTGCAAGGGCAAAATGGGAAACTATATATAATTTTATGTTATATCAAGGATTGAAGACTGAAATCCTAGCCACTCTTCAACCCATTTTCATGCCACTTCTCCTCCAAATCCTCTCAATTTCTTCACTTCTTTTTCAAAAGAAATTCATAGATCTTGGGTATTTTTGAGTGGATTTTCAATCTCAAGCACCTTTAGGTAAGATCCTTGCACTAAGAAGTGATTTTTAATTTTTAAAGTGTTGATTTTGATGGTTTATGCTTATAGGATTTAAGAGGAAGAGAGTTTGAGCAAAGAAGATTCTTAAAGTGTTGAATTTGCTCATATCAAAGGTAAGTAAATCCTACCCTAAATATGATTTAAGTTATGTTGTGTATAGAATTTTCTTTATGCATATATATGTGTTTTATGTAGAATTGTTGTTGGATTTGGTGTTGAATAATAATTAGAACCTATCCATGAGAAGTTGGGTTGGTGTATGTGATACTTGATGAATGTTTGGTTGAGATTTGGAAGAGTTGAAGTGAAAATTTTGAAGTGTGTATTTTGGGCAGATTCGGCATTAATTATGGAGGAGTTTATTCCAAATTTTTGGTGGCCTAAAATAGAGATAGAAGTGTAGTCAAATTAGTGTTGATTTGTGCACATGAGTTGTTTGATGAAATGCCAAAGAGAAGTGCATGTATGAGTATGATTATGTATTACTTTGGGATGAGTTCGTAGATGGTAGAGAATGACATGTTTGCATTCCATAATGCATAATTGCATTTAAACATGTGAATTTAGAAAGAATTATAAGCATTAAACCATCTACATGCATACATATTCATAAGAGCATGAAAAAACACTAAAATATGTTAAAGAGAAAATAGAAAGAAATGAGAATATTAAAGATATTCAAATCTGAATTTTTAGTTAAAGATGTGTAAAAAGATAAAAAGAAGAGAAAGTTGTTGCGATGGGGAGCCGTGAGTGACATAGTCCCACATGCACGCCGCCTTTAGTGAGCGGCCTCAGAATTCAAAAAGAAGAATTATACAGTCCGTTAGAAGTGCGTGTGGATGAGGACTGTACCCAGAATTAGAAAATTCACTCACACGGCCAAGACTCCAAATCTATGCCTCAACCGAGTCCGATCAGCAAGAAAAGAAAAGAAAGAAAGAAAGAATAGAAAGAATAGAAAAGAAAGAAAGAATAGAAAAGAAAGAAAGAACAGAAAGAAAGAAAGAAAGATAGAAAAGAAAGAAAGAATAGAAAGAAAGAAAAGAAAGAATAAAAAGAAAGAAAAGAAATAAAGAAAAAGAAACAGAAAACTGAATAAGAAAAATAGAAAAGAAAATGCATACTTTATGTAGTTGTGCATTTGCATCATGAATATGCATAATACCATGCTCATTATCATGAATAGTAAAAAAATAGAAAACAGAGAGAAAAACAGAGAGCAAAACAGAGAAAGAATAGAGAAAGAACAGAGAAAGAATAGAGAATAATCGAGAAATGTGATGTAAGGAAAGAAAATTCGGAAGTTAATCAACGGAGAGAGAAAAGTAGCATAGCGGGTTTACTTACTGAGCAATTAGTGCTCACTCCATTGTTTTCAATGTTTTTGCAAGTAATAGGTGAGTTGCGGTTGCTGGGAACATCATACAGTGGAAGGGTTAGGCTACACTGTCAAGTTGCTATTTTGAGTATATTTTGTAAATATTTGTATATAAAGAAAAAATAAATATGGGCCCATACTTTATTACTCGTTTATATGTTTATTTTCATATATATGCTTTCATGATTATTTTACGAGTATACTAGCTAGAAAAAAAGTATTACAGTCATTCAATGTTGAGTGCATGAATGATTGGCTATAGTGCAAGTGAGAGATTGTTTGAGTAGGTGCCCTAGAGCCAATCAATTATTGTAGAATTGACTCTTTGTAATAATGTTCATTGATCAATATTTTTATTTTATATCGCGTAAATCATCATTGTATGTATTGATATATGTCCTTAGAATGGTAGAACTGTGACGAGGGTATCAAATGTTTCAAATCTTGATAGTGAGAACCCTATGAGCACATATGGTGGCCATTCTAGAAACGTCCGTAGCCCTAGTATTATTCTGAAGTAAGGGCGCAAATAATACAGTAAGACTATCATAGTGTTGAACGACCCTGTCGAAAGGTAGTGACTGATCTCACTTGTCAAGGTTGTTTGGTGACAACTTGGTACAGCACATGGGTGCTTGCTGTAGGCAAGTTCACTGGATTGACCCACCAGAGGATTCAATATGGATGGTAACCCCATTATCTATGGAACAAATCTTCTAACGAATGGTGGTACATGTGATCCGTAGACTTGAGATCACCGGAGTGCCTTGTGCATCGATTGGTGTAGTTCGACACTAGCCTAACGTGGTTCTATTTAGAACTGTCAATACGGTGGTGATTGGCTACATCAAAGAGTGTATCAAGACTATGGTGGATAGACAGAGGATTCATCACTCTCGGGTATGGGAGAAGTTATCTCACAGCGCAATTTAGTAAATGGCAATGACACTAAAATTGTGGCCACAGTGGGATTGAGTTGTTGCTCTATCCAATTTATAATACAGGTCATTGGTCCAGTAACTGAATACATAATATCGAGAGTAACCGAGGTTGACACTATTTCTATGCCCCGATCTCATCGAGATAATGGATGATGAAAGGATCGGATTGTACGGTAACCATATCGCTGATGGTAGCCATTTGCGGTCAGAATCTATCGGGTGGCCATGATGCCTTGCTAGAGGCCAATCTTGGTTTGTGTGTAGTGAGACGATTAATTGGTGTTAATCACGATACTACACACTATCGGTATGATGAGGAGCCTACAAGTCACGCACATAGAAGATAATTTAAGAACCAGTTTAGAAGAAGGGCGTTTTCATCTTTTTAGGTGAAAGGGTATTTTGGTAATTTCACAGTGCAATTAAATTTGTTGAGGTCGTGGCCTTTATTTAATTTGATGTTAAAATTAAATAAGTGAGATTACGTTTAAATATGTGTTCGCATATATTTAAATAAATTATCATTATTGTTAAATGTTAATATATATATTAATTGAATTTAATTGAGATAATGATAAATTAAAATTAAAATATCTTAAAAGGGATGTTTGGATACAAGGGGTGTTTGGGTTGGAGCCCAAGTCCATTCCATGATGGAATAGGTTAAAGTGTGCACTATATAAGTGCACACTTTGTGAAATAAATATGATTATTCATTTCAATGATATTAAACTAAAGTTCCAGCCCCTTTAACATTCTCTCACGCCAGTTTTGCTTTTTGCTAAAAATCAAATACACTTTGATTTCTTTTTGGTTCTTAAAGGCTAAAGAGGATCTAGCAAATCCCTCTCTGGTTCCTTGAGGTTATCTTCGAGTGGACTACATTGGTTCCATCCTATACTTGGGTCGATAGCGAAATACGTTCAGAGACAAGTTAGAGGAGCCTCCAAACGTGCGTATGATTTCTTAAAACTCTAAACTAAAATCTGTAGATTCTTATTTAATATATATAAACTGTAAATTTGTACCCTAATCTTGGTTCCAAGGAATGATCCATGTTGTAAATGTTTTTGTTTTTCCGCTACCAAACTTGATCGTTTCCTAACACAAGCACAATGTATCTTGTTATTTCTGCTTTCACATCATGTGTATGCTTCACATATACATACCCAGTCTCATGGATAGAACTATCAGCAGGCTCTAGTGACAAAGCCTACTCAATGGTGTATAATCTATCGCATGACTGAAGTATATCGCTTATACTTATATACCAGTCAACGAAGTTCCCACCATTCCATTTCTCTCCCAAACCGATGATTTGTCATAGTGATGTTGGGATCATTTTGCTCAATTTTAAGTGAATCTACAAGTGCAGAATAAATAACCATTATTACAATGTTTATTATTATTTGTTTAATAAGGCCTTTTATTAAACAATCGCTCCCACTATTTTCCTCAAGTCAATAGCCCTCCTTATTAACTCGGGAAAGCCCGTTGGCTTTCCTAGTGGACTGAGATCCCATCCGGCCCATATCAAACCTTCACTTTGGCGAACAAGCCAAAATGGGTTGATTAGGTAGGCCAACAAACTTAATCCACACCAGTTGATAGCTCTTACTATCAACCTCAAATTTGACGAAGCCAATAAGCCAATCACACAATCCAATGGCCCCAACCACCATCCTCAAGTGTGATTCTCAGTATCAGGAGAGTGGACACTACATGCCTCCACGTACACACAATATGTGTACTTCTCTACTATGCCTATGTCGCGTTTATCAACCTTCGCTTTGGCGAACAAGCAAAATCGTTATTTTAAGTCGACCCATCACCATTAAGGAAAACTCCAATGAATTTTAACCTCCCACTGGTAGAACTGTACCCTTTGCTTTGGCGAACAAGGTTCCGACGAACAGTGGTTTGATTAAAACCATGGTGATGGAAGGCATACATGACTTAATATACTTTAATTGAGGGGTTATTATTTAATGTCTCACCAGATTATTATCTTTGTTAGAATGACATTGTTTAGCCTGTTATTGAACATTCAACCTTAGCATGCATTCTAAACAAAATATTAAAACGTGTTTGTACATGGCTCAACTAAAACCGATTTCCTCGAGCCTAGAGGAATCGGTAGGTCACCTAGGGGTCCTGTAATAAAATCTTGAGTCTTCAAGTATGATTGTCTCTTCCTTGATCCGTCTTCAAGTATATTACAAATTACAGTGAGAATAATTATACAAAATTTTTTACATCAATAAATTTAGAAACCTCAATTTACATTCAAGGGGAATGAGATGAGAAAAGAATGTACATCGAGAAGAGGAGAAAGGCAGGACACGCAGGCCCTATTTAATAAATTATAACCAGACATACCCAAAAAGTTTTAGAACATTCACCATAGGTCTAAGGCTCATGTACCGGGCACCATGAAATATACAAACAAGTACATGACATACAATTCAAAAACAATCAATTTTTGAATTGGGTGGGTGAATTATAATTACCCCCTGACAATCTACAAATCTACATTTGGTCAAAAAAAATTTGAAACTTTTCACTTTGGCCCTGCGCACTTGAAAGTGTGCTCGCTGCGGTGATGGATTAGATCGCTGCAGCGTGATGCGTGTTTACTACAACATGCATAAATAGCAAGTGCACTAGTCGCACAAGTAATAAAGTGATGAGTGAGTATCATTCCCATGAGGATTGGTTGCTAAGCATTAAGTTTTTCTACTATTTTCAAGTTAGAGCAATCGAGTTGTTTGGATTGAAGGGGAAAAATTAAACTTAAAACTAAAAAAAAAATTCTAAATATTCAAAACTAAATTATGAAAGCAAGATAAAAAACAAGGTAATATCAGTTTAAAATAACATGTAGGGTTTTGATTTCATTCGGACTCTATGGATTAACCCTACAGATTATGCTATGTCCATATTCACATGCATTGATTGTAAATCGAATTCTCTAAATTGTAAACATACCTTCTCAAGCTATGTTTTCCTACTCTTCCCTACTAAACTTCCGCACCCAACAAATTGAAGATTAATAGTTCTAAGCTCATCAAGCACTTAGAATCCTAGATTGATTTCATTGATTCTTAAATCTATCTCTAGCATTTAATACTACAATGGTGATTACCCAAGAAGCTTAACTTGAATTATTTCTCAATCTCATCATGTTCATCAATTAATAACATTAAAAACATAATAACCCCACAATCATTGCAATAGCATATGAAAATAATAAAAATCAATTGCTTAAACCATGAGAATCCGAACTACATCAAAACCCTAACCCAAAATGAGTTAGCTCATAGCTAAATCAACAACACAAACAAAAGAAACGAAAAACCCAATGTTCAACATAATGAAAATAAGAGAAAGGACAAGAGATCTCCCCAAATGACGAATCCATTGGTTTTAATCTCGAATATTCAACCTTTTCAATCAAAGTTCGCCCAAGTTTAACCTAAGAAAATGAAAATAGCTCCTCTCTACTAAAAATGAACGACCTCCAACAAAAATGCCTAAGTTTTGCTTTTATACGTCGCCCAAAAACCTAGGAAAATGCCTAAAAATGAAACTATGTGTTTTGGAATTCGCAGACTTCGTCGCGGCGAAGAAGGAAATTTCTTAAGGAAATTTTATCAAACAAAATGAACTAAGAAGTATCTGAAATCCGACTAAAAAGTCTAATAAAAACAGTATAATCCACAGATTATCAAATACCCCTAAACTAAAGACATGCTCGTCCTCGAGCATAAGGTACAAAACTCACAGAAAGAAAAGCAACAAACAAACAAAAACACTAAACATAACACAACAAAACTAAAAAAATGAATAAACAAAAAAAAAAAAAAATCAAACTCAAACTCAACAAGAATTGCCTAGAAATTTCACAAGTCTCAAAGGTTGTTGAAAAATTATTATCAAAAAATGTTCAACACTCCAAGAAGTTATAAGCTACATCGACTATCTTCCTCTATCGGTCCACCAAGTAGGTGATCCCCACTTCAATCCACATTCCAACTTCCCGGATTAGTTTATGCAGAAATGAAAAGTTTATCAAATGGTGGCAGACTCCATAAGCCTAAATATCGAACTACTCTCCACTAATGTAGACTAGACATTACTAAGAATCAACAGGTCTTTACAAGTTTGTAACGTTAGGCTCGGGTAGTGGGTTCCAAGAAAAGGATAGGATAAACAAAGTAAGAGAACTCAATTTTCCTCATGCAAACACTAAAAGTCACATCAATCTCCACTTCTTCTCAACCACCAATCAAAGTGTCAACCATTTTACAACCCTCAAACTTAATATTTCTTATTTCGGATTTGGAATTGAACCAAGAAAATTTTGTTTTGTTTTTTTTTTTTGAAAATAATAAAATTCATTCGAATTAACTACCTCTCCTATTCTTATTGCCCTTCTCACAACCCCCAAACTGTTCTTTTAGTGATTCGCACAACTCTTCACTTTCTTTGTGTTTGCATTAGGCCCAAAATTCTCCTAACGGTACGATAAAGTGTTTATGGTAATTGGATCAAACAATTTTAGGTTTGCAAAGAAACTAAAACAATGATAATCTCACAAGGCTCAAATGGTGACTAGAGACAAATTCATTCATGGGTCAGCTAGAAAGGCTCAAACGTTCCGAAAAATGCCTAAATCATTTCCTCAACAATGTCTATTCCTAAGATTTCGCCTCAAGCACTTCTCTGCTAGGTTCTAGAATCCACCAACATTATCAAACTTTACCTATCCACATAAAAAGAATCTAAGCATGTCGAAATAAATGAAAATGGTGGTTGAACCACTCAACAAACCTTAATCAAAATTCAGTCAATAAACATAAACTTGAAGCAATGCTTAACATTTTTCAACAATAAAATCCCAACAATCCTAGTCTCATCATGGACTTATGCAATTCATCATTGGCAACCACAACAAAAACACAAATGTAACTGAAACAAAAATAAATTTTTTTTCAAATTTTTCCTACCCCCAAACTAAAGATGACATTGTCCCCAATGTCATATTATGCATAAATTAGGAATAGAAAACAAAATAGAAAAAGGTGTGAGATAGTTCCCTGATTAATCCGTGAAGTTGAAGTTCCACTCAACAGTGTGCACACTGGTCCTCAGCTTTTTCATCACCCAAATTCTGTAAAAACAATTGAAAACTGTGGTGTCCACTATGTTAGAAAAATCTACTAACTAATATGAAAGTATTACAACCCTAATCTCGTCTTTACATCAATTAGAAATTAAAACAAGAATGAAACAACTAACACAATCCCAAACAAAAATATCAACTAAGTTCAATGTTCAAAATAAAAGAAAAATAGAAACAACTAAAACAAATACAAATAATGAAAACTAAAACAGGTGCTCATTCTTCAGCCTCCTCCTCTTCCTCAACGTCATCCTCTTCTGAATCGGAGCCCATCCACTCATCTAAATCCCGAATTCCCTTCCCTTTGGTTTTCGGATATCAATCCCGGAAGTTGTTACGCTGCTCGGTTGCGCTCATGTCTTCTTGAGTACAGTGCGCCGCCACCCGTGCGTCCGCTCCATCCGTTTCATCTGACCCATCATCTTCTGCATCATTTCTCTCATTAGGACTATTGAACCAGATGTAGTGGCAGTTGCTATTGTTCTCCTTCTCTTGGTGCCTAATCTGGGCCCTTCTTTTGGTTGAGGCTCAAGATGTTTGCGGAAGTAGGTTGTGTCGAGGACTGGGGCAGCATGGATCAGTGGCTCATCATTCTGTACCTCGATTCCTGCTAGAGTGCACAGCTCTGTAATGAGCTGTGGGAATGAAAAACTGCCTCGCCCTGGTTTGGCTACATGCTGAATATTGTTTAGGATAATTTGTCCCACATCCATTCTCTTTCATGTGGCAATAGAATACAAAAAAAATGCCTTCTCATACGTCACTGTACTGTAGTGCGTTTCTGGCATCATCCTCGCACTAATAAAACACTACCACAACCGAGCCATCGGTGTCAAATTAGTTCCCTTGATACTCTTCTTGCCCTTTTTTGAAACTTCCCAAGTGGTGTCCGGTTTTGTAATGACCGGAAGAATAATATCATCCTTAAACTTTGTCTTCCTAAAATCCGCATACTCATCCTGGTCAATGTGAGGTAAGCCATAGAAATCATTGATGACCTTTGCCATAAATACCACATCAATACCCCTCACAAAAACAACCCCCTCATCACATTCAGGGAGGTTGGCATAAAACTCTCTCACTAGTGGTTCCACAGCCGCATGTGCGGGTTCACTCATAAAGTCCTCCCAACTTGTCCTTAGACTCCACTCATTAGCCTGGTTTGCAGTCAGTCCACGCTCAGGGATAAATCCCTTGTCTTTCCTTTTGGCTGCTGCCTCATAGTTTTTCCGAGCCTTTTCATTTACAAACCGGTCGTCTACTTTCTTTCCTTTTCCCTTGCCCTTGGATGGTACCTTGACTTTGAGCGGCATTTTTTCCAAAACTACACTTCAACTCAACAATGCAACCCAAAAATTCAAACCTAAGTGTCCTACGACAACCAATTCAATCCTGCAAAAATTGACAACACTTCCAAAAATTCGCACTTAGACCCCCAAACTACAATTTTTCCAAATTCAACCAAACTCCAAAATTTAAAACCCACACTCCTCAATATCGCACAATCCACAATCAACCCTTCCTTAAACAAAATCAACATTCACAAGCACAAAAATTCCACAACTCAACCAACAATCAACATTTTCAGATCTACAAATCAAAACTCAAAATTTTTGAGATAAAAAGCTTAGAGAACATGAAATCTTACCCAACTAAGGAGTATTCGCCACCAATTGAGCTAAAATTAGCCTAGATTGCAAAACCCCCAATTTCTTGAACTAAAAAATTTCGTGAATTTTTCGCAAAAATTGTTGTTGAAATGAGTTGTTTTGGTGTTTAGGAGAGTTAAGGAGTGAGAAAATTTGCTTGGAAGTCACTAGGATAGCTCTGGATTGAATGTTGGAAAATTTTTCTCTGGACTGCGTTTGAGAGGTTTGAGAAAAAATGAAGCGTCGTGTTGAATTTATACACAACGGTTTTCGCCACATGAAGAACAAGCTTCGTTGCGGTGAAGTTCTTCGTTCAACCCAAGTTTCACCATGGCGACGACAAATTCTTCGCCGCGGCAAAACTTTACCGAGAGTACAGAGCCGCAGTGACGAACAATCTTCTCCGCGGCGAAGTTCCCTTAGTCAATTTCGCCCACATTTCTCTCACAACGGCGAAAAATTACTGAGAGAATGGTGCCGCGGCGAGGTCTGGAACCTTTCGCCTTCCAAGATGTTCAAAAATTTATTCACCGCGGCGAAAACTGGAACATTCAGTTTTCCACCTTGATTCGCAATTTCACCTGAAACATCCAAAAACACACCAATTAAACTTCATAAACAAAATCAAACAAAAACTAAACAACTACAAAAAAAATCAACAAGGATAAATAAATGAAAACACTTGGGTTGCCTCCCAAAGAGCGCTTGTTTATAGTCGAAAGCTCGACTCGCTCGATTTTTCAAGTCAGAATGTCAAGCCGGATTAGGATGGACTTGCCACTCATCACCCCATCAATGTATGGCTTCAATCTCTGTCCATTGACTGTAAAAGTACCCTTTTCTTCATGTGAAATTTCCACTGCTCCAGATGGGTGAATTCTTGTAATTGTGAATGGTCCGGACCATCTAGACTTAAGTTTTCCGAGGAAAAGCCTAAGTCTAGAATTGAACAACAACACTCTCTGACCCACTTCAAAGTTCTTCTTCCTGATATGCTTGTCATGCCACCTTTTTGTCTTCTCTTTGTAAATTCGAGCATTCTCATATGCTTCGAGACGTAACTCATCGAGCTCATTCAAAGTCAGCATCCTTTCCTCCCCAGCAGCTCTTAAGTCCATGTTTAGCTGCTTGACTACCCAATATGCCTTATGCTCGAGTTCTACCGACAAGTGACATACTTTCCCATAGACGATCCTAAATGGAGACATACCAATTAGAGTCTTAAATACAGTTCGGTAGGCCCATAATGCATCATCCAATTTCCATGACCAATCCTTCCTAGATGCATTAACTGTCTTTTCTAATATTCCCTTAAGTTCTCTATTAGACAGTTCCACTTGCCCGCTCGTCTATTGATGGTAAGATGTTACAACTCTATGTTTCACTCCATACTTTCCCAAAAGTGCATCCAATTGCCTATTGCAAAAATGGGATCCTTCATCACTAACGATTGCCCGTGGTACCCCAAACCTTGAGAAAATATTCTTTCTCACAAAATTAACCACTACCCTAGCATCATTATGTCACGCCCGAGGATCCACGCAAGAATGTCTCTCGGTGCCCACACAGGTACGTGACTCATAAAGTACTGTCCCCCCCCTTAAGGGATTTCTTTCGCCTCCCCCATGGCTCGAACCCATGCCCAAGGGGCTATAGGCAAACGTTTGAAGGCTCCTCTTACTTGTCTCTGAATGGATTTCGCTACCAACTCAAGAGTAGGATCGAACTAATGAAGTCCACACGAAGATAACCCCAAGGAACTAAAGAGGGATTTGCTAGATCCTCTTTAGCCTTAAGAACCAAGAAGAAATCAAAAGACATTTGATTCAAGCAAAAAGGCAATCTGGCGTGGGAGAGAAGAGAAAGGGCCTGGAATTTTTATTTCATTGATTGAATGAATTCCTTTTTTTAATTCACAAAGTGTTGCACTTATATAGTGCACACTTTGCCATATTCCATCATGGAATAGCCTTGGGTTCCAACCCAAACACCCCTTGTATCCAAATAGTCCCATTTAGATATTTTAATTTTAATTATCATTATCTCAATTAAATTCAATTAATATATATATATTAACATTTAACAATAATGATAATTTATTTAAATATATGCGAACACATATTTAAACGTAATCTCACTTATTTAATTTTTCTAATAAATTAAATAAAGGCTACGACCTCAACAAATTTAATTGCCAAAGCTTGACCTTTGATTGTTGTCCTCGAGATGTACTTGATATTGTGCTGACTCATTTCCATTATCCACTGGATCAATCTGTCGAATGCCTCGAGCTTTTGCATTATCTTTCTCAACAAAAAGTTTGTCAACATATGAATGGAGTGTGCTTGGAAATAGGGATGCAACTTCCTGGCGGCGATGACAAGGGCACAGGCGAGCTTCTCCATCTCAAGGTATCTTGTCTCCGCATCGAGCAACCTCTTGCTTACATAGTATACCGGCTACTGCACTCCCCTTTTTTTGCTTACCAAAGCCGCGCTGATTGCGGGCTTAGATACCGATAAATATAATAGTAGTGGCTCGCCTTGGATGAGCTTTGATAATAAAAGAGGTTGTCCTAGATGTTTCTTCAATTCCTGGAAGGCTTTCTCGCACTCCTCTATCCACTTGAAACCTTTCTTCCCCTTCAAGGTCTCAAAGAGTGGTAATCACATGTCCGTGACTCGGGAAACAAACCTGCTGAATGCAACCACACTTCCTGTCAAACTCTATATCTGCCTTATGCTGGTCGAGTTTTTCATGTCTAGGAGAGCTTGAATCTTCTCTAACTTGGCTTCAATGCCTCGCTGATTTACCAAGAACACTAGGAATTTTCCTGAGCTTACTACGAAAGCACACTTCAGAGGGTTGAGTTTCATTCTGTATTTTCTAAGAATGTCAAAAATTTCCCCCAGATGCTCAATGTGGCTTTCGGCGACCTTTGATTTGATGAGCATGTTGTCAATGTATACCTCCATTGTTTTGCTAATTTAGTCTACTAACATCTTGTTTGCCAAGCATTGGTAGGTGGCCCCAACATGTTAGTGAACGACCTATTTACGCAGTGGAAAAACAAAACATAAATGACATGGATCGTTCCTTAGAACCAAGATCCGGGTATAATATCACAGTTTATACAGTATATAAATTAAATCTGTAGAAAATCAGATTCAAGGTTCAAAATCTTACGCATGTTTGGAGGCTCCTCTAAATCTATCAATGAATGTTTTTGCTTCCGACCCAAGTGTAGGATCGAACCCACATAGTTCACACGAAGACAATCGCAAAGAACTAAGGAGGGATTTGCTAGATCCTCCTTAGCCTTATGAACAAAGAAGAAAATCAAAGAAAACTTTGATTCTTTGCAAAAGCAAAAGTGGCATGAGAGTGAGAGTGTTTTTGGGCCTGTGTATTCTCTTTTCAATGAAATAGTGATGAATGAAAAACTTAACCTTTTTCAACTAAAGTTTTTCTTTTATAGTAATATTTTAATTGCCATATTCCCATATGGAATAGGCTTGGGCTCCAACCCAAACACCCCATATTACCAAACACTCCCAATTAGATATTTATTTTAATTCATCATTATCTTCAATTAAAATCAATTAATATATATATATATATATTAACATTTAACAATAATGATAATTTATTTAAATATATGCGAACACATATTTAAACGTAATTTCACTTATTTAATTTTTCTAATAAATTAAATAAAGGCTACGACCTCAACAAATTTAATTGCACTGTGAAATTACCAAAATACCTTTTTGCCCAAAAAGACGAAAACGCCCTTCTTTCTTTCTGAGTCTTAAATTATCTTCTATGTGTGTGACCAATAGGCTCCTCATCATACCGACAGTGTATAGTATCGCGATTAACACCAACTAATCGTCTCACTAATACACAGACCAAGATTGGCCCCTAGCAAGACATCATGGCCACCCGATAGATTCGGATTCAGCAAAGTAGCTACCTATCAACAATATGGTTACCGTACAATTTGATCCTTTCATAATACGTTATCTCGATGAGACAAAGGCATAGAAATAGTGTCAACCTTTGGTTACTCTCGATATTATGTATTCAGTTTCTGGATCAATGACCTATATTATAATCCAGATGAAGCAACAACTCAATCCCAATGTGGCCACAGTTTTAGTGTCATTGCCATATACTGAATTGCGCCGTGAGATAACTTCTTCCATACTTGGGAGTGATGAATCCTCTATCAATCCACCATAGTCTTGATACACTCCTTGATGCAGCCAATCACCACCGTATTGAGATACGAATATAATCGCATTAGGCTATTTGTCAAACTACACCAATCGATGCACAAGGCGCTCCGGTGATCTCAAGTCTAAGGATCACATGTACCACCATTCGTTAGAGGATTTATTCCATAGACACTGGGGTTACCATCCATATGGAATCCTCTGGTGGGTCAGTCCAGTGAACTTGTTGTGGTATATCCGCCTACAACAAGCACCCATGTGTTGCACTAGGTTGTCACCAAACAACCTTGACAAGTGAGATCAGTCACTGCTTCTCGACAGGGTCGTTCAACATTATGATAGCCTTACCGTATTATCTATGCCCTTACTTCAATAATATGGGGCACACGGACGTTTCTAGAATGGCCACCTTATGTGCACATAGGGTTCTCACTATCAAGATTTGAAACACTTGATACCGTCGTCACGGTTCTACCATTCTAAGGACATATATCAATACATATTGCAATAATAATGATTTACGCGATATAGAATAAAATGCCTTTTATTGATTAATGAACATTATTACAAAGAGTCAATTCTACAATAATTGATTGGCTCTAGGGCATCTACTCTAACACAACATTCTTTAGGCCAAACAGCATAACCATGTAATAATAAATACCCTAGTCAGTAATAAAGGAGGTGTGTTCTTCATCGGGCTAATACATCGGGATTTGGTTGTATCCCGAGTATGCATCCATGAAGCTGAGCAGTGCATTCTCGACTGTTGCATCTACTAACTGGTCAATCTGGGGCAGCAGAAAGTTGTCTTTGGGACAGGCTTTATTTAAATCTGTGAAGTCGATGTAAGTCCGCCACTTGCCATTCGACTTTTTCACTAGGATGGGTTGGCGAACCAGCCTGGGTACTTCACTTTTCTGATGAAGTTGATGTTCAAGAGTTTGTCAACTTCATCTTTGAGCACTTTAGAGTGCTTTGCATCCATAGATCTTCTCTTTTGTCTCATTGGTCAAGCTGTTGGGTCAATGTTTAGGCTGTGACACATTACCTCGGGGCTGATCCCCACCATATTTGCACACACCCACGCGAACACGTCGAGGTTTTTCTTTAGAAACCCTACTAGACTGTCAAACATTTCTTTTCTTAGACTACCGCCGATCTTTAATACGCAAGTTTGGTCTTCCTCGCTAACAGATATTTCTCGCACTCTTCTATTGGCCCTATGGTGGGCTCTTCCCTTTAGATGCGAGGATCTATTGTATCCTTGAGAGGTTCGGGGTGTGGCTCGGACACTGCAATGACCATGGCTCGAGAGCGGCCATTTTAGTGCAGCATTAATGGCCCAGTTGTAACATTCCTGAGATTCTTTTCTGCAGCTTCTTATCATCGTGACCTTCTCAAGAGTCGGGAACCTCATTGCTTGTGCAATGACTCTTTCTAGCTAATATGCTTGGGAAATATAATACGATAAAAACACATAAGCATATAAGTAAAAGATAATGGGCCCAAAAATTTCTTTACTTTATATATAAAATACTTTACATTATTAAAAGTCTCATATACATAAGCTCAAAAATGATAGATAGTGGTGCCATTTCCCTCCGCTTTTCGATGTCCATTCGACCGTTTCTCACCTATTTCCTACAAAAATCAAGAAATCAACGGAGTGAGCACTAATTGCTTAGTAAGTAAATCCGCTATACTAGCCTTCTCTTTCCGTTGCTCACATTCTAAATTTCTTTCCTTACATTACTCGTCTCTATTCTTTCTATTCTTATCTCTATTTCTCACTGTTCTTTTGTTCTCACTTTCTTTGTTCTTTCTTTATAGTTCTCTCTGAATTTCTCACTACCCATGATAGAAATCATGGTGTCAAGCATAAGTGTGATCCAAATGCACAATGCATAGAGATGCATTTTCTTTCCACTTTTCTATTTCTTATTCTGTTTTCTTGTTTCTTTTCTATATTTCTATTTCTTTCTTTTCTTTCTTCTTCTTTTCTATTCTTTTTTTTTTCTTATTCTTTCTTATTCTTTGCCGATCGGACTCGGTTGATGCATGGATTCAGAACCTTGGCCGTGTGAGTGAGTACAGTCCTCATCTAACATGCACTCTTACAGACTATACAAATTCTTTTCTTCTTGGGCCACTCATTAAAGGTGGCGTGCATGTAGGTATATTCTTCTAGGTATAACCCTCATCCACACACACTCTTATGGGCCGTACACATTCTTCTTCTTATTCTTAGGCAGCTCACTGAAGGCGGCGTGCGTGTGGGAATATTCTTCTTCTTGTCACCCACGGGTTCCCCATCACAATAACCTTTCTTTTCTCTTCTTTAGCACTCTTCTTTCTTTCTTTGGTGCTTTTCTTTCTTTCCCTTTATTCTTTAAGTTCTCATACATATGCATATGATTGCATGTAGATGATTCATGCTTATTATTCTTTCTAAATGTAAATATCTAATGCAAGAATGCCATGTAGCATAAAAATAAGTCTTTCTCTATCATCTACAAGCTCATGTTAAGATCACAAATAAATACACTCATACATACACTTCTCTTGGACATTTCATCAAACATAATGCATGCATACTCAAATTCTAATTCAGCTATTGTTAGGAAACGATCCATATACGTAGCGGAAAACAAAAATCATAATACAAGGATCGTTCCAAAGAGCCAAGATCAAAGGTATAATTTTACAGCTTATATTAAAGTAGAAATTTGCAGAAATTAATCATGAGTTTAGAAAAACATACGCACATTTGGAGGCTCCTCCAAATTTACCTTTGAACGTTTTTGCTACCGACCCAAGTGTAGGATCGAACCGACGTAGTCCACACGAAGACAATCACAAAGAACTAAGGAGGGATTTGCTAGATCCTCCTTAGCTTTAAGAATCAAGAAGAAATGAAGAGTGTTTGATTTCAGGCAAGAATCAATTCTGGCGTGAGAGAGTTTAGGGGCTGTAGCTTTTTTCTTTTCAATGAATTGAAAATAACAAATGACTTCTTTTCTTTCAATTAACACTTTTCTTTTATAGTGATGTTTTTAATTGCCCTATTCCCATGTGGAATAGGCTTGGGCTCCAACCCAAACACCCCATGTTACCATACACTCCCAATTAGATATTTATTTTAATTCATCATTATTTCAATTAAAAATGAATTAATATATATTTAATCCATATATTAACATTTAACAATAATGATGATTTAATTAAATATATACGAACACATATTTAAACGTAATTTCACTTATTTAATTTTTTTTCAATAAATTAAATAAAGGCTACGACCTCAGCAAATTTAATTGCACTGTGAAATTACCAAAATACCATTTTGCCTAAAAAGACGAAAACGCCCTTCTTACTTCATGAGTCTTAAATTATCTTCTATGTGTGTGACCCATAGGCTCCTCATCATATCAGTAGTGTATAGTATCGCGATTAACACCAATTAATTGTCTCACTAATACACAGACCAAGATTGGGCCCCTAGCAAGGCATCATGGCCACTTGATAGATTCGGATTCAGCAAAGTAGCTACCTATCAACGATATGGTTACCACACAATTCGATCCTTTCATCATACATTATCTCGACGAGACAAAGGCATAGAAATAGTGTCAACCTTCGATTACTCTCGATATTATGTATTCAGTTTCTGGACCAATGACCTGTATTATAATCTAGATAGAGCAACAACTCAATCCCCACCGTGGGCCACGCTTTAGTGTCATTGCCATACACTGAATTGCGCCATGAGATAACTTCTCCCATACCGGGAGTGATGAATCCTCTCCTATCCACCATAGTCTTGATACACTCCTTGATGCACCAATCACCACCGGATTGGATTGACTACTAAAATAATCAAGGGTTAGGCTAGTGTCAAATCGCACCAATTGGTGCACAAGGCGCTCCCGGTGATCTCAAGTCCTAAGGATCACATGCACCACCACGTTAGAGGATTTGTTCCATAGACACTAGGGTTACCATCCATATGGAATCCTCTCGTGGGTCACCCAGTTGAACTTGCTATGGTGTATTTGCCTAGCAAAGAAGCACCCATGTGTTGCACCCGTGTTGTCACCAAACAACCTTAACAAGTGAGATCAGTCACTGCCATTCGATAGGGTCGTTCAACACTATGATAGCCTTACCGTATTATCTATGCCCTTACTTCAGAATAATACTGGGGCTACGGACGTTTCTAGAATGGCCGCCATATGTGCTCATAAGGTTCTCACTATCAAGATTTGAAACACTTGATATTCTTGCTGCCACGGCTTCTACCATTCTAAGGACATATATCAATACATATTGCAATAATAATGATTTACGCGATATAGAATAAAATGTCTTTTATTGATTAATGAACATTATTACAAAGAGTCAATTCTACAATAATTGATTGGCTCTAGGGCATGTACTCTAACAGCTATACTTCTACTTCTTTCTCAAACCACCAATATTTGGAGTAAAACTCCCTTAATGCAATACTAAACCTGGCCAGGAAAAATACGCTTCATAATTCTTCTCGAACTCTTTCTAAATTCAACCCAATTTCTATCAATCACCACACAACAACTTCCACTTGTCATGGCTAAATTCTACTCATCCATAATCAGTAATCTCATCAACAATTCTCAAAAACATAAACACATACATACATATAAAAATTCTTGACTCACTTGATTTCTCAAATCATAACTTGAGTTGGATTTACTTACCTTAAACTTGAATAATTTCACTAGAATCTCCCTCTCCTTGGTAGACTTCCACTTTCTCCAAAATCCTAAGGATAGAAACTATAAGAATTCAACACTTTAATAATTCATCACACCTCTATTTGCAAGAATTCTTACCTTGGGATGCTTAGGAATGAATCTCTACCAAAATCCGACCAAAAGCCCTATAATTTTCCTTGGAAATTTGATGAAGAGATTGAGAGAATTGAGAATGAAAGTGGCGTGTGGGGTGTAGAGAATGGTAGGGTTTGTGTGCTTAAACCCTTAATATCTCATATTAATATTCATACTTTCCCATTTTGACTTTACACTTTCTTGAAAATTCTATTTTGCCCTTTAGTCAATTACAACAATGCCCTCACCTTCATTGCATTCTCCATGAAATTTCCTTACTTGTCATTCCCCACATTTACAACTAATTAGGGGTAAAATGGTCATTTATCCCTTAATGAAATTTTCTCTAGAATCTTCTCAAAGCTTTCAACCAGCTCTTTGCCCCGTCGAAGCTTTTTCTTCGCCTCGACGAAAAATTCCAGAGCATACGTCGCCGCGGTGAACTTTATTCTTTGCCGCGACGAAGTCTGCAATTCCCAACTTCGCCAATCCTCCACCTTAAAACAAACAATACCATGGGCAAACATGCAACACTAGAGCATATAAGCTTAACTAAGGGCAAATAAGCATAAAATAGGTTAAGTACTTCAATGTGGGCATTATAGCTTGCCAACACACTAAAGTGTCTACTCTCAAATCATCTAGGATCGGTCTTCCAAGGATGAAATTGTAAGTGGTCGGGTAATCTACCACTAAAAATTATGCCATCACCATCTTGATTTTGTGTTATGTCCCTAGGGTCATGGGTAGGTCGATTGTTCCCTTGGGGACCAGGCTATCCCCACTGAATCTATAAAACAGGATGGGCACGCCCTTAAGTCTCTCTCTACGGACCTCATTTCTAGGAAAGCTCCCAAGAAGATGGTGTTCGCTACATTGCCATTATCGACCATCACCCTTAGAACTCTAGCATTGCTGATCCTGGCTGCAATTATAATGGCATCATGATGGTGGCGAGGGGATTCCTCACACTCTTCCACTGTGAATCCTATCACCTTGCTCTCTTGTCTTGGCCGCTTCGACGGCTTCTGTTCACAGCTCATCACTTGAGGAACCAAGTTTATTCTGGCCTCTCAAGCATATTGCTCGTGAGAGTGCCTTGAGCTCCCTACGATGTCAGGACCCCCGCAGATCATGGCCACCAAGACTTCATTGCTGGTGTTGGTCAGGGCTTGCTAGATCTAGTTATTTTGCTTGCCAGTACTTTTGCAAGTTGGTGCCTCCTTAACAAATTATTTTAGGTGGCCCCTTTTAATCAGATATTCAATGGCGTTCTTTAAAGCCCAACACTCGTAGGTATTGTGCCTGATGTCTCGGTGGTATTGATAGTATTTCTACCGATCTCTTCTGCCCTGAGCCCCCTCATTCTTTCTGGAGTAGGCAATCTCTTAGCCTCATGGGAGACTTCATATATATGAGCTATGTCTTGTGTGAGGGGGGTGTATTCTGCATATCGCAGGAAAAGTTGTCTGTCTCCTCAGTTATCTATTCTCTGTCTCTTTAGGGACCTGTTCTGGTCCTTGTCATTGCGATCTTGGCCCCTCCACTTGTCTGATGGGCGATCTTGCTGCCTGTCTAGGGTTCTTTACGGTGAGCTTCTACTAAGGCTGCCAGTGAGCTTTCTACTCATTGGTGTTTTGTAGCCATCTGGTAAAACTTTGCCAGGCTCACATGATCTTCACTTTGGAGCTCTTTCCGCAGCTCTGTTTGTGGCCTGATGCCTGCAATTAGCAAAGTTCAAATTGACTCTTCGGGTGCATCCGTGACCTTTGCTTACACGTTCTGGAACCTCATTAAATACGACGTCGGTGTTTCATCTCTCTCCTGACGAATGTTGCTCAAGTAGCTGAGTGGCATTGCAAACTATCTTCTCACTTGAAATTGCTATAGGTACAATGAGGAGAATTATCATCAAGAACTGATGGCCGGAGGCACGGCTGGGCGTTACCACTCTACGTGACTTTTACTTATTTCTTTACCGATCGGACTCGGTTATGCATGGATTCGGAACCCTTGGCCATGCGCGTGTATATTCTTTCTCTCTATCTCTCGAATGTCACGGCCCCTTCTTACCGAAGGCACGGTTGGGGATCACAAAGCACCCACTCTCGTGATGGTCACGGCCCCATCTTACCGGAGGCACGGCTGGGGATCACAAAGCACCCACTCTCATGATTTTACTCATTACTCACCGGTTCCCCATCGCACAACCTACTCTATTCTCTTCTTTTGTTTTTCTCTTTACTTTTAGAGTAGTTCATTCAGAAAGTTCCCTACTCTTTCTCAAGCTATACTCTTAGAGTATTTTATTCACAAAGTTCTCCACTTTATCTCAAGCTATTACTCATAATGTAGCTCATACTCAACATTCTCTACTCTTTCTCAAGCTACTTCTCAATGCACAATTAATGCATATGGATGGTTCATGCTCATTAATGCACTTATGAAATGCCAAATGCAATATTGCATCAAAACAGTCATTCTGCGCAGATCACACTCAAGAAGGCATAACTTGAGTTATACACCTCGAATTTCTACGGTTTTGGTCTCGTTTTAAAGATTAGAGACAGGGCTACAACTTCGATGTTTTGGTCTAAACCCAGTTCAATCCGTAGAAGGCCAAAAATCACTCAGAAGGTTACAGCCGGTGACAGGCGCTTTCACTTAGGCATTTCCTCAAACAACTTATGTGCATACCAAAGCTCTACTTATCTATAACTCTACTCTTTTCTTTAACCATCCAAAATGGGAGGAAAACTCCCTCATATAGTCATAATTCCTGCCAAGGAAAACACTCCCAAAAATATTCATACAAAACTCCTCCAACTTCAACTCAATTTCAATCTCTCTTCACACATCAAACACTTCTCATAATTAAAGTATATCCAACAACACTAGAATAAATTCTCATCTCAACTCAATTTCTCAGCAAGCATAACATACTCATGCATATATAAATCTCTACTCAAAAATTTCTCAAATCTCAACTTGGTTGGATTTACTTACCTTAATGCTTGAGTAGTCTCTAAGCTCTCTACTCTTGTTGGATTCCAATCTTCTCTTAACCCTAATCATAAACTTCATAAGAACTCAACCTTTATACAAATAAATCATAGATAAAGAGCTTGAATCCTTACCTTTTGATGCCTTGAATCAAAACCCTATGAAAATCTACTCAAAAGCCCTCAAATTCCTTGGAGAAGTGAATCAAAATTTGAGAGAAAAAAGGAGGAGGAGTGTGGGGGGTGGAATGAACGAAAATAAGGGTTTCAAACCCTTAATACTTTAATTTATAACCACACTTTCCCATTTTGCCCTTGCACTTTTGCTAAAATTCCATCTATGTCCCTTAGTCAATTACCATAATGCCCTCATTTTTATTGCATTCTCCATGAAATTCTATCTCTTTTCACTCCCCACAATTTCAACTAATTTTGAGTGAAAATACCATTTTACCCTTAATGCAAGTTTAAGGGATTTTCTTCACATTTTTCTCAAAATAACTTCAACAAAATTCAACTAAGGGCCAACCAACCAATATTAACAATATACAAGCTCAATTGAGAATAAATCAATAAACATTCAAGCAATGCAACAATAATTTAACTACGTACCTCAAGTGGGGCGTTACAAAAATGAGGTCGTGTTTTTCTTAGTCTAGAGCAGCTTTTTCATCTTCTTAGTTTTAGATTTGACAAAATTGTGTTGAAAAGTGAGAAGATTTGGGATTGAATCTGGTGGATTCTACAACTAGGGGAGATTTCTTGTCGTTTCTCTCATTTTATCATGTTGAACTTTGTGTTTATTGTTTTTCTTGCTTATTGTATTGATTTAGCTATGAACTAACCCATTTTGAGTTAGGGTTTTGATGTAGTTCGGATTCTCATGGATTGAGCAATTGATTTTTATTATTTTCATATGCTAGTGCAAGAATTGTGTGGTTATTCTGGATTTATTGCTTTTAATTGATGAACATGATGAGATTGAGAAATGAGTCATGTTAAGCTTCTTGGGTAATCACCATTGTAGTATTAAATGCTAGAGATAGATTTAAGAATCAATGAAATCAATCTAGGATTCTAGGTGCTTAATGAGTTTAGAACTATTAATCTTCAAATTGTTGGGTGCGGAAGTTTAATAGGGAAAAGTAGGAAAACATAGCTTGAGAAGGTATGTTTACAATTTAGAGAAGTCGATTTACAATCAATGCATGTGAATATGGAAATAACATAATCTGTAGGTTTAATCCATAGAGTCCGAATGAAGTCAAAACCCTACCCGTTTGTTTAAATTGATATTACCTTGTTTCTAATCTTGCTTTCATAATTTAGTTTTGAATATTTATAAATTTCTGTTTTAGTTTTAAGTTTAATTTTCTCCCATTAATCCAAACAAATTCGATTGCTCTAACTTGAAAACAGTAGAAAACTTTGTGCTTAGCAACCAATCCTTATTGGAACGATACTCACTCATCACTATTATTTTGTGCGACTAGTGCACTTGCTATTTTTGCATATTGTAGTAAACACGCATCACCAAACGTAAGGTCAGCCATGGAAGCCCGATCGAGCATGCACTTAGGGACTCACTATTGAAGCTGAGCTTGGCGTCAAATTGAGCGATAGTCTTCGAAGCCCGAAACGAGCATCGAATACTAGGGGTCAGGTGTTGTGTGTGGTTTTTCCACCAAGCTTGGGCTAACGTGAGAATATAGCTCGACCCAGAATGATCTCGACAATTATGATTGATCGACCCAAAGATAAGCTCGAGCAAAGAGTTCGACCTCAAAGACAAGTTAGTCACAGACAATCCGCGAAATTCAATCAACCCCCAGATTACTTTAGATCCCGGATATCGCGAGAACGACTAGATCAACAGTTGTTGTTGCACGATCATAACGCCCAATCGCAAGGATATCGGAATTATGATTCAAATCATCTATAATCCCTTTAATTTCGCTATTTCCTTTATGTAAATCTTGTAAATAAACCCCCTAAACTGATGAGGAGGGGGATACGAATTCTGGATTAAAACTACATTGTAAGCTTTCACAACATATACAAAAAACACAGTGACCGGAGAGACTACTACATTGTGTGCTTGAGAAGTGTTTGTATAAAGGTTGAGTTCTTATGAAGTTTATGATTAGGGTTAAGAGAAGATTGGAATCCAACAAGAGTAGAGAGCTTAGGAGAGACTACTCAAGCACAAGGTAAGTAAATCCAACCAAGTTGAGATTTGAGAAATTTTTGAGTAGAGATTTATATATGCATGAGTATGTTATGCTTGCTGAGAAATTGAGTTGAGATGAGAATTTATTCTAGTGTTGTTGGATATACTTTAATTATGAGAAGTGTTTGATGTGTGAAGAGAGATTGAAATTGAGTTGAAGTTGGAGGAGTTTTGTATGAATATTTTTGGGAGTGTTTTCCTTGGCAGGAATTATGACTATATGAGGGAGTTTTCCTCCCATTTTGGATGGTTAAAGAAAAGAGTAGAGTTATAGATAAGTAGAGCTTTGGTATGCACATAAGTTGTTTGAGGAAATGCCTAAGTGAGAAATCGCCTGTCACGGGCTGTAACCTTCGAGTGATTTTTGGCCTTCACGGATTGAACTGGGTTTAGACCAAAACATCGTTGTAGCCCCTGTCTCTAATCTTTAAAACGAGACCAAAACCGTAGAAATTGAGGTGTATAACTCAAGTTATGCCTTCTTGAGTGTGATCCGTGCGTAATGATCGGGGTTTTGATGCAATATTGCATTTGGCATTTCATAAGTGCATTAATGAGTACTGAACCATCCATATGCATTAATTGTGCATTGAGAAGAGCTTGAGAAAGAGTAGAGAATGTTGAGTATGAGCTACATTATGAGTAATAGCTTGAGATAAAAGGAGGAGAACTTTGTGAATAAAATACTCTAGGTATAGCTTGAGAAAGAGTAGGGAACTTTCTCGAATGAACTACTCTAAAAGTAAAGAGAAAAACAAAAAGAAGAGAATAGAGTAGGTCTGCGGATGGGGAACCGGGTGAGTAATGAGTAAAATCATGAGAGTGGGGTGCTTTGTGATCCCCTCACCGTGCCTCTCCGGTAAGATGGGGGCCGTGACCATCACGAGAGTGGGTGCTTTGTGATCCCCAACCGTGCCCTTCGTAGAAGGGGCCGTGATATTCGAGAGATAGAGAGAAAGAATATACACGCGCATGGCCAAGGGTTCTGAATCCATGCATAACCGAGTCCGATCGGTAAAGAAATAAGTAAAAGTCACGAGAGTGGTAACGCCAGCGTGCCTCCGTCCAAATAGTAAGAATGAAAAGAAAAGAGAAATAGAAAGAATAGAAAGAGAAAATGAGTAGAGTCACGCGAGTGGGATGAATCCTCATCGTGCCTCCTGGTAAGATGAGGTCTGACATACACCAGAGAAGTGTATAGCAAAGAGCATGAGAAAGAGAGACAGAAAGAGAATCAGTAGAAGTCACGTAGAGCGGGAGAATTCCCGGCCGTGCCTTCGGTAAGATGGGGCCGGGGTGGATCATGTTGAAGTGGAATATAAGATTCCAACCGTGCCTCCCGGTGAAGACGGCCATGACATTTAAAAAAAGAGCGAGTAGAAAAGAATTATGAGAAATGAGGAAGAGATAATAGAGAGAATTAAAGGATGAGAAAGCTTGAGAAAACATGAGAAAGCTTGAGAAAGAATGAGATGGAATGAGAGGTTTTGAGCTAGTAAGAATAGAGAGTAGGAGAAAGAAATATGCAGTTCTTTTGCATTAATTACATATACATCTCATACATGCATGCACCATGATTTCTTCCATGGTTAGTGAGAGTATGATGAGCATAAGAGAGAACCTTGATTTTCCTTCATGGTGAGTAAGCATAAGAGAAGAAGAAAAGAGAATGAGAACAGAGAGAAAGAAAGAATAAAAAGAACATAACAGAGTTAAAGGAGAATAAAAGTATTAGCAAGAAAGAAAGAAAAACAGTGAGAATTAGAAATAAGAAACACGTAGAGTAAGGAAAGAACCAAAGAGTGAGTTGTGGGGACAGGGTAGTAGAGGGATTTACTTAATGAGCATTGTTGTGCTCACCCCTCTGCTTCTTCCTTGTTTTGCAGGAATTAGGAGCAGCGGTCGAATGGACGTCGAGAAGCGGAGAGTATTGGCACTACTATCCTCCAGTTATGATATTTTGTATTAAATAGAAAGTTTTTAATACAGAGTATTTTATATATGTAAAGAATTATATTTTATGAGTAAAGAAAAGTTTGAGCCCACTATCTTCCATACGCTATGTATATCTATAATTTGCATAGTATGCATTATATGAATAGTAGTAGAGAGCAGGTGTTACAATTTCAAAATGGTAAAGTTTCGCTTTTATACCTCGCCCAAAAACCTAAAACTTTGCCTAAAAATGAAATTGTGTGTTTTAACAAAACTGAAAATTGCAGACTTTGCCGCGGCGACGAAGTAAATGTAACTCTCGAGCGTGACTCATTTCGCCACGGCGAAGAACAAACTTCGCCGCGGCGAATCTTCATGAATAATTCTAAAATTACATAATTGCCCTCCGCTTGCTTCTTTGCTTGAATCTTCAATCTTCGATGCTCTCCCATGGAAACAAGCTTCATAGTGCTTTACTTTGCTTCAAAACTCTCCCAACTCGAGATCCGCTACTTCGAGTCCGTAAACCCTCCCGCCCTCATTATTTGCTCAAAATGTCCATTTTGGCCTGAAACACAAAATGTAAAGAATTATGTAGCAATTCAAGCATAAATGAACTAAGAAGTATCTAAAATCCAACCTAAAAGCCTAATAAAAACAGTATAATTCTCGGATTATCAAATACCCCCAAACTAAAGACATGCTTGTCCTCGAGCATTAGGTACAAAACTCAAAGAAAGAAAACAATAAAAACTAAAACACGACACAATAAAACTAGAAATGAACAACAAGAATTAGACTCAACTCAACATACGAATTGCCTAGAATTTATACAAGTCTCAAAGATTGTTGAAAAATTTTTACTGGAAAAATGTTCAACATTCCAAGAAGTTATAAGTTGCATCGACTATCTTTCTCTATTGGTCCCCCGAGTAGGTGATCCCTACTTCAATCCACCTTCCGACTTCCCGGATTATTTTATTCAGAAATGTAAAGTTTATCAAATGGCGGCAAACTCCATAAGCCTAAATATCGAACTACTCTCCACTAATGAGGATTAGACATCGCTAAGAATCAAAAGGTCTTTGTAAGCTTAAAAAGTTAGGATCAGGTAGTGGGCTCCAAAGGAAAGGAAAGGGTAAACAAATAAAAGAACTTGGTTTCCTTAAAGCAAACACTAGGACTTAATCCAACTCCCACTTCTTTTCTCAACCATTACTCAAAATGTCAACCATTTAACAACCTTCAACCATGAACAATTCTTATTGCTGCTATTGTAATGTAATTCTCAAACTAATTTTTTTTTTTAAATAAAATTGAGGTTAATTACCTCTTTTATTCTTCTTGCCCATCTCACAACCCCCAAACTATTCTTTTAGTTCATTCACACAACTCTTCAATTTCCTTGTGTTTGCATTAGGTCCAAAATTCTCCTAAAGGGTGTGATTATGTGTTTAGGGTAATTGGATTGGACAATTTCTGGTTTGCAAGAACATAAAAAGCAATGATAATCTCATAAGGTCCAAATTGGTGACTAGGAAAAATATTTAATTCGTGGGTTGGCTAGAAAGGCTCAAACGTTCTGAAAAATGCCTAAATCATTTCCTCAACAATGTCTATTCCTAGAATTTCGCCTCAAGCATTTCCCTACTAGGTTCTAGAATCCACCAACATTATCAAACTTTACCTAGCCACATAAAATGAATCTAAGCATGCCGAAATAAATGAAAATGGTGGTTGAACCACTCAACAAACCTCAATCAAAATTCAGTTAATAAACATAAACTTGAAGCAATGCTTAACATTTTTCAACAATAAAATCCCAACAACCCTAATCTCATCATTGATTTATACAATTCATCACTGACATACACAACAAAACATAGAAATAAAATAAAATAAAAAGTCCAAAAATTCTCAAATTTTTCCTACCCCCAAACTAAAGATGACATTGTCCCCAATGTCACATTATGCACAAATTAGGAATAGAAAAACAAAATCTGTAAAAGTACGAGATAGTTTCCTGATTAATCCGTGAAGTTGAAGTTTCGCTCAACAATGTGCACACCCGGTCCTTGACTTTTTCATCACCAAAATCTGTAAAAACAATTGAAAACTGTGGTGTCCACTGTGTTAGAAAAATTCACGAACTAATATGGAAATATTACAACCCTAATCTCATTTTTTCAACTAAAAATTTCAACAAAAATTTAAACTAAACGAAAAAAATCCAAAAACAAACCATAAACAAATCAAAAATCAGTTCAAAGTTCCATAATACCCAACAATAAACCAAAATAAAAACAAACAAAAACAAAATACAAAACAGGTGCTCTTGCTCATTCGTTGGCCTCCTCGTCTCCCTCAGCGTCGTCCTTGTAATAACTACTTCTTACTCAAATACTCATAAAAATATACATAATAAAATACATGTATAATTACATAAGTAGTTGGGCCCAAATTTTTCTTTTTATTAAACATATACATTCTTTATACAAAATTAGTATCATAAACAAAAACTATCAAAAATTATGTAGACAGTGTAGCCATTCCTCCTCGCGTGCCGACGTCCATCCGACCATGTCCTCACCTAAATCCTACAAAAACATAGAAAGACAACGGGGTGAGAACAAATAATGCCTCCCCATAAACCCTCTAGTCATCTATCCCCGTAACTCTCTCTCTCTAAGTATTTCCTTACAATTCTCATTTACCCTCTCTTTTATACTTCTCTCTGTTTTCTTTCTTGTTTCTCTCTTTGTTTCTCTTTCTTAGAACTCTTTTCTACTAACTCTTTAGTAAGTCACGGCTCCATCTTACCGGGCACGGCCGACTCGCCTCCCGCTCTTCGTGACTTCTACTCATTCTTAGCCGATCTGGATTTTCTGCTATGCATGGATTCGAACCCTTGGCCATGTGAGTATATAATCTCTCTCAGGTATAGCCCTCATCCGCATGCACTCTCACGGGCTACACCACTTCTCTCTCTCATACTCATGCCGCTCTCTCAATGCGGCGTACATGCAGAATACTCTACCCATTACTCACGGGTTCCCCCATCGCACAACCTAACTCTATTCTCTTTTTCTCTCTTTTCTCTTAATAAAGCTCACACTCAAAAGTTCTCTACTTTTTCTACTCTTTCTCTAATGCATAATTAATGCATATGGATGATTCATGCTCATTAATGCACTCATGAAATGCACAAATGCAATGTTGCATCAAAATAGTCATTCTGCACAGGTCACACTCAAGAAGGCATAACTTGAGTTATACATATCGGATTGCTACTATTTTGATCTCGTTTTAAAGCTTAGAGACAGGGCTACAACTTTTATGTTTTGGGCTCAACCCAGTTCAATCTGTAAGATGCCCAAAAATCACTCAGAAAGTCACAGCTGTGACAGGGCAGTTTTCACTTAGGCATTTCATCAAACATAATGCATGCATACTTTAATTCTATTTTTGATACATCTCTACTTCTTTCTTTAACCATCCATTCATGGAGCAAAACTCCTCCACAATAAATCTAAACATGGCCAAGAAAAACACTTCAAATATTCTACTTAAATTCTTTCGAAATGTAACCAAACTTCACTTGGTTACCACAACTTCATTTCTACTTCTCATGGCTCAAATCTTCTCATCAAAAGCCATCAACTCATCAATAATATCATTCTCAACAATCAATCTCAAGCTCATAAACATAAGCATACATATCAATCATTTGATTGCTTGAACCTTAACTTGTGGGAACGGGTAACACCCTCGCCCTGGTTTGGCTGCATGCCGAATGTTGGTCAGGATAATTTGTCCCACATCTATATTCTTTCTCCGTGGCAATAGAATGCAAGCAGAATGCCTTCTCATACGTCACCGTGTTATAGTGAGTCTCCGGCACCATCCTCGTATAAATAAAGTACGGCCACAACCGAGCCACCAGAGTCAAGTTAGTTCTCTTGATGCTCTTTTTACCCTTTTTTGAAACCTACCAAGTGGTGTTCGGTTTTGCTATAGCCTAAAGGATTACCTCATCCCTTTTCTGTGTCTTCCTGAATTCCTCATACTCATCACGGTAAATGTTAGGCAATTTATAAAATTCATTGATGACCTTCGCAGTAAATGCCACATCATTACCCCTCACAAACACAAAAGATCGATTCACAATCCCTTTAAGGTTGGCATAAAATTCTCACTAGGGCCCACTTCTACCACCGCATGCAGGGTGCACTCATAAACAATCCCCAACGTCTCCCTTGACTCCAATCCATAGCCTGGCTCGCGGTTAATCCACACTCAGGGATAAATCTTTTATCTTTCCTTTAGGCTGCCCCTTCATAGCATGTCCGGGCCTGATCACTCACAAATCGGTTGTCCACTTTCTTTCCTTTTCATTTTCCCTTGGACAACACTTTGAGCGGCATTTTTCTAAACTCTCAATCAACTCACAAATTCAACTTAAAAACTCAACTCAACTCGCCCTATGACAAACACAATCAACCCTGCAGTAAAACAACACTTCCAAAATTTGCACTTAAACCCCCAAACTGCAATTTTTCCAAACTCAACCAAACGCTCCAAAATTTAAAATCCACACTCCTCAATATCACAATATTCAAAATCAACACTTCCTCCAACTCAAATCCACGCACAATATCACCAAAATTCACAAATTCAACCACAATCAAAATTTTCAAATCCACAAATCTAAACTAGAAAATTGCGATTAAAAGCTTAGGGAACTTGAAATCTTACCAAAACAATGGAGTATTCGCCACCAATTTAGCCAAAAATCACCTAGATTGCAAAATCCCCAATTTCTTGAACCCACAAATTTCTTCAATTTTTTCGCAAAGATCTTGGTTAGATCGAGTTGTTTTGGTGTTTAGAAAGGTTAAGGAGTGAGAGACTTGGCTAGGCAATCACTGGGAAGTCTCTGGATTGAAGTTGGAAAATTTTTCTCTCAAATGGCTTTGAAAAGTTTTGGGAAAAAATGAAAGGTCACGCACGCTTTTATAAAAACCAGTTTTCGCTGCGACGAAGAGTTCTTCATTTTCAAACCCTAAAAACAACCCAGTCGATGCCGTGGCGAAGACAAATTCTTCGCCGCGGCGAAAAGTTACAAGATAGCTAATCAGCCCTTGGGACGGGAAGAACTTTCTTCGCCGCGGAGAAATTGCCCTTTATGATTTTTGCCTAAATTGCAGCGAAATTACCCTTTATGATTTTTGCCCAACATGCTTTGCCGCGGCGAAACAAAATTCTTCGCTGCAGTGAAAAAATACAGAGACAAATCGCCTTGGCGAAAAAGATACTTCGCTGCGGCGAAGTCTGGGACTTTTCGAATTCCAAATTTTCACAAATGTGCTTCACCGCGGCGAAAACTGGACAATTCCGTTTTCCGCCTTGATTCGATAACTCACCTGAAACGCCCAAAAACAAGCAAATTAGACTTCATCTACAATTATAAGAAAACTAAACAATTAAAAATAAACAACAACAAATGAAAACACTTGGGTTGCCTCCTAAGGAGCGCTTGTTTATAGTCGAAAAGCTCGACTCTTTTAAGTTCTCATGTTGGAATGTTGAGCCGGAGAGGAATTGACTTGCAACTCATACTCCATCGATGTATGGCTTCAACCTCTGGCCATTGACCTTAAATGTGCCTTTTTCTTTATGTGACACCTCCACCGCTCCGAATGGGTAGACTCTTGTAACTATGAAGGGTCCGGACCATCTTGACCTAAGTTTTCCTAGGAAAAGCCTAAGTCTAGAGTTAAACAACAACACTTTCTGATCCACTTCAAAGTTCTTCTTCCGGATATGCTTGTCATGCCACTTCTTGGTCTTTTCCTTGTACATTCTAGCATTCTCATAAGCTTCTTGACGAAACTCATCGAGTTCATTCAAAGTCAGCATCCTTTCTTCCCTAGCACCGTGAAATCCATGTTGAGTCGCTTTATTGCCAATAGGCCTTTATGCTCGAGTTCTACCCAAGAAGTGACATGCCTTCCCATAAACCATCCTCGAGGGAAACATACCAATCGGAGTCTTAAATGCAGTTCGGTAGGCCCATAATGCATCATCCAATTTCCGTGACCAATCTTTCCTAGATGCATTAACTGTCTTTTTCTAAAAACTCCCCTTCGCTTTCTTTCGTTTGGCCGCTTCTACTTGCATCCGGGTCTATGGATGGTAAGTGTTGCAACTCTATGTTTTACCCCTTTTATACTTTCCCAACAGGGGCATCCAAATTGCCTATTGCAAAAGTGCGATCCTCCATCACTAATGATTGCTCGTGGTACTCCAAATCTTGAGAAAATATTCTTTCTCACAAAATTAATCACTACCCTAGCATCGTTAGACGGCAATGTAACTACTTCCACCCACTTTGATACATAATCCACTGCTACCAAAATGTATGTGTTCTTAAAAGAATTTGGGAAATGACCCATGAAGTCAACTCCCCACATATCAAACAGCTCAACTACAAGGATGTTGTTCAACGGCATCTCATCCCTCTTTAAAATATTACCACTCTGTTGATATTGGTCGCATTCCTGAACCATCCGAAAAGAATCCTTAAAAAGGGTTGGCCAGTAAAACCCAGATTGAAGAACTTGGTTGTTGTCCTAGCTCCTCCAAAATGGCCACCTATTTCCCTCTCATGACAATGCCTTAGAATACTTTCCATTTCCTCTTCTGGAACACACCTACATATCATCTGATCAGCATAGTGTCTATAAAGGAATGGCTCTTCCCAATAATAGTATTTCAAATCTGAGAAAAACTTCCTCTTTTGTTGGAAGGTCATGCCAATGGGGAGCACTCTCGCTGACAAGTAGTTTGCAAAATCTACATACCCACGGTTGCTTCCTTCTTCTCTCATCAATTTCTCATCCAGGAAAGTTTCTTTGATTTGGGTTTCTTCTGCATTTCCCGAATTGGTCGTTCAATCCTTGACAAATGGTCTGCTACCACATTTTTCGACCCTTTCTTATCTCGTATCTCCAACTCAAACTCTTGTAGCAATAGGATCCATCTTGTCAACCGAGGTTTCTCTTCTTACTTTGCCAATAGGTGCTTGAGTGCTGAATGGTCTATGTAGACTATCACCTTGGCACCTAGCAAATATGAACGAAATTTATCAAAAGCAAAAACCACAGCCAACAATTCTTTTTCAGTGGTGGTGTAATTCAATTATGCATCAGTGAGTGTTTTGCTAGCATATTGAATTACGTGCAGCACTTTGTTTTTCCTCTCTCCTAACACTACTCCTAAAGCAAAATCACTAGCATCACACATCAATTCAAATGGTAGTCCCCAATCGGGGACTGCAATAATAGGTGCAAATACTAATAACTTTTTTAGAGTTTGATAGGCATGCATGCATTCATCATTAAAATCAAAAGCAACATCTTTAATCAATAAATTGCAAAGGGGCTTAGAAATCTTAGAAAAATCCTTGATGAACCGTTTATAAAACCCCGCATGCCCCAAGAAACTTCGAACTGCTTTAACATTGGAGGGTGGTGGCAGCTTCTCAATCACGTCCGTCTTTGGTCGATCCACTTCTATTCCGTCCTTTGAGATTCTATGACCAAGTACTATTCCCTCATGAACCATGAAGTGGCACTTCTCCCAATTGAGCACCAAGTTCATCTCTTGACATCGCTATAAAACAAAAGAGAGATTAGATAAGAAATTATCAAAGGACGAACCAAAAACAGAGAAGTCATCCATGAAGACTTTTATAAGCTGCTCCACCATAACTCCAAAAATCAACATCATGCATCTCTGAAATGTGGCTGGTGGATTGCACAAACCAAAGGGCATCCTTCGGTAAGCAAAGGTGCCATATGGGCAAGTGAAGGTCATCTTCTCTTGATCCTCAGGAGCGATGGCAATCTGATTGTATCCCAAATAACCATCCAAGAAAAAATAATAAGCATGCTCTGCCAATCTCTCCAACATCTGATCAATGAAAGAAAGTGGAAAATGATCCTTCCTTGTCGCTTCATTTAATTTTTGGTTGTCTATGCACACTCTCCGACCTGTGACCATCCTAGTTGGTATCAATTCATTGCTCGCATTCTTTACCACTGTGATACCTCCTTTTTTCGGAACCACTTGCACCGGACTCACCCATGGACTATCAGAAATGGGACAAATTATTCCCGCATCTAGAAGTTTTACCACCTCCTTTCTCACCACTTCCTTCATCGAAGGGTTCAATCTTCGTTGTGGTTAAACTCTAGGCTTGACATCATCCTCCATGAATATCTTATCATGCAAAAAGATGGAGAGATGCCTCTAATATCCGAAATAGTCTATCCAATTGCTGATCAATGTTCTCTCAAAACTCGAATCAATCGCTCTTCTTCCAAATTGCTCAACTTTGAACTGATGATTACTAGGAATGTTTTCGATTCCCCAAGATACACGTATTTGAGGTGGGAAGGTAAGGGTTTCAATTCAAGCTTTAGAGGTTCCTTATTTCTTTCCTTTGCCTTCTCTTTCTCAAAATCAAATTCCTCAAATTCAAGATCTTGGTTCTCATCAATCGATTGAAGTGCTTCCAACAATCTAGCACATTCATTCTTTGCCAACTCATCTACCTCTATTATTCTTGATTGGGCAATATACGCTTCTAGAGGTAGGTGTGGAGTGTTCTCTTCAATGACCTCTGCTACTAGTTTATCTACCACATCAACACTAAAGCACGAATCCGACTCGGATGGAAACTTCATAACCTTCAAACACATTGAGCATTCTTGTTTCATCTTGAACCCTCAACAGTAACTTTCCTTCTTGCACATCAATGAGTGCTCTTCCCGTGGCCAAAAATGGTTGGCCCAAAATAAGAGGCATTTCCTTATCCTCCTCCATGTCCAATACAACAAAATCTGCCAAAAAGATAATCTTGTCCACCTTCACCAACACATCTTTAACTAAACCCCTTGGATGTTTTATGGACCTATTTGCAAGTTGCCACAACATGGTCGTTGGTTTCACTTCACCAATTCCCAATCTCCTGAAAACAGAAAAAGGCATTAAATTGATGCTAGCACCTAAATCACATAAAACTCGATCAAAAGTAACATCTCTTATAATGCAAGGAATAGTAAAACTCCCTGGATCTTTGAGTTTCAGGGGTAGCTTCTTTTGGAGAATGGCGCTGCACTCTTCTGTCAGCATTATTGTTTCCTCATCCTCTAACTTCCTTTTGTTTGATAAAATCTCCTTAAGAAATTTCGCGTAGCTCGACATCTATTGCAATGCATCCGCCAAAAAGGAATTGTTAATATGCAATTTTCTAAATATTTCAATGAATTTGGAAAGCGCTTATCCCCCTGATTATTTTTCTTGGCTTTGAGGAAACGCACAGCGAAAGTGTGATGTGCCAATTCTGGTGGTATCTCGGGGAATGACAATTTCTCTTTCTTCTGTCTTTGCCTCACTTCCCGTTTTTGTTCTTCTTCCCTAGAACTTGATGGTTTCTCTTCAGCAACTATCTCTTTATCTATTTCCTCATCAAATTCTTCCTTTTCCTTTGGTGGCTTTTCTTCTTCTCTTGATTTTTCCACCTCTTCCAAAACTGTCCTACTCCTCAAAATTATTGCATTTGCTTGCTCACATGGGTTAGTCACTGTGTTGCTTGGTAAAGGCCTTGTGGTCTCTCATTTAGCTTTTCAGCTAACTGCCCCATCTGTACCTCCAAGTTCCGAATGGATGCCCCTTGATTTCTAAAATTCGTTCTAGTCTCATTCATAAAACCTGTGGTCTCTTGCATAAACTTCCCAAACATGTCCTCCAATTTTGTCACTCTTGGGTCTTCTGGTTGATTGTTCACCCCTGTTTGGTTAGTTGGCAATGCTCTTTGGTTCCATTGATTATTTTGTTGGTTCTGATTGCCCCAAGATAGATTTGGATGATTCCTCCAACCAGGATTATATGTGTTGGAATATGGATTGTTTAGTTGCCTCTGATTTCCTGCCGAGTAGTTAACCTGCTCTGATGATGACGATGATGAAGCAAATGTGTTCTCCACTTAACAGTCACTGCTCACGTGATTACTTGCACAAAAATCACAAGTTAGTTGAGGAGCTTGAATGGAATTTACCTGTATACTTCCTAACTGTTTCTGAAGTGCTATCAGTTAGGCTGAAATGGCTGTATATGCATCAATTTCATGAAGACCCATAGAATTCTTCGCTTACACCCTCTCATTAGGTCTTTGATAATTGTTGCTTGCCATTACCTCAAGCAACTCGTAAGCTTCTTCCGAAGTCTTATTCTATAGTGCTCCTCCCAAGGCTGCATCTACCATAGTTCGCACATTCACCATCAATTCATTATAAAATGATTGGACTTGCATCCAAAATGGCAACCCATGATGTGGACACCTTCTCAGTAATTCTTTGTATCTCTCCCAAGCCTCATACAATGATTCTGAATCTTCCTGTAGAAACGATGTGATATCATTTCTTAGCTTTGCTAATTTTGTTGGAGAAAAGAATTTGGTCAGGAACTTCTGTGCTAAATCGTTCCATGTTGCGATCGTTCCTATTGGTAATGCCATTAACTTTTCCTTAGCTTTATCCTTCAATGAAAATGGGAATAGTCTCAATCTGATTGCATCATCTGACACTCCGTTTGACTTGAAAGTATCACAAATCTCCAAAAAATTGGCAATGTATAGATTTGGATCTTCCTTCAAATCCTCGAACGGCACTACCGATTGCTTGGATCATGCCGGATGATTCTTGGCTTTATCTCAAGGGTTGTTGGCCCTTTATACCGTTGGTCTAGTAATACTCGACCCAATGCCTTCAATACATGGGACAGAATTCCTTCAGTGTTCTATTCTCTGCCATCTCTACAACTATTACTTCTGGTTCAATTGTAGCTTCTCTTTCTCTTCTTTCTCTATTCAGTTTTCGAGTGGTTCTTTCAATCTCAAGATCAACAGGAACCACTGGCTAACGTCTTGCTCTTCGCATAAACTACACAGAAAAATAGAGAGAGTGAGATCACAAACTAACCTAAAAGAATAAAAAAAATTAAACAAACAACAATTAAGCAAAAATAAAACTCCAATCTAGCTAACACAAGAAAAAATTAATGTTAACACAAACTCAATCCCCGGCAGCGGTGCCAAAAACTTGATGCGTGTTTACTACAACATGCAAAAATAGCAAGTGCACTAGTCGCACAAAGTAATAAAGTGATGAGCGAGTATCGTTCCCACAAGGATTGGTTGCTAAACACTAAGTTTTCTACTGTTTTCAAGTTGGAGCAATCGAATTTGTTTGGATTAATGGGAGAAAATAAAACTTTAAACTAAAACAGAAATTTATAAATATTCAAAACTAAATTATGAAAGCAAGATTAGAAACAAGGTAATATCAATTTAAACAAACGGGTAGGGTTTTGACTTCATTCGGACTCTATGGATTAAACCTACAGATTATGCTATTTCCATATTCACATGCATTGATTGTAAATCGACTTCTCCAAATTGTAAACATACCTTCTCAGGCTATGTTTTCCTACTTTACCCTATTAAACTTCCGCATCCAACAATTTGAAGATTAATAGTTCTAAGCTCATTAAGCACCTAGAATCCTAGATTGATTTCATTGATTCTTAAATCTATCTCTAGCATTTAATACTACAATGGTGATTACCCAAGAAGCTTAACATGACTCATTTCTCAATCTCATCATGTTCATCAATTAAAAGCAATAAATCCAGAATAACCACACAATTCTTGCACTAGCATATGAAAATAATAAAAATCAATTGCTCAATCCATGATAATCCGAACTACATCAAAACCCTAACCCAAAATGGGTTAGTTCATAGCTAAATCAATACAATAAGCAAGAAAAACAATAAACACAAAGTTCAACATGATAAAATGAGATAAAAGACAAGAAATCTCCCCTAGTTGTAGAATCCACCAGATTCAATCCCAAATCTTCTCACTTTTCAACACAATTTTGTCAAATCTAAAGCTAAGAAGATGAAAAAGTTGCTCTAGACTAAGAAAAACATGACCTCGTTTCAAAATGGTAAAGTTTCGCTTTTATACCTCACCCAAAAACCTAAAACTTTGCCTAAAAATGAAACTATGAGTTTTAACGAAACTGAAAATTGCAGACTTCACCGCGGCGAAGAACAAGCTACGCAGTGGCGAATCTTCATGAATAATTCTAAAATTACAGAATTGCCCTCCGCTTGCTTCTTTGCTTGAATCTTCAATCTTCGATGCTCTCCCATGGAAATAAGCTTCATAGTGCTTTACTCTGCTTCAGAACTCTCCCAACTTCTGAGTCCAGAAACTCCAATTCACTCATTATTTGTTCAAAATGTCCATTTTGGCCTGAAACACAAAATGTAAAGAATTATGTAGCAATTCAGGCATAAATGAACTAAGCAGTATCTAAAATCCAGCCTAAAAGCCTAATAAAAACAGTATAATTCTTGGATTATCATTTGGTTGACGTTCTTCACACTTAGACATTATTACCTGTGTCACCTGCCAAAACTCAGAATATAAAAAGTCAGGGTATAAATGTAATTTTTGCGTGGTCGTGTCGCATTAAATGCTGCAGCCTTTGTCACCACGTTTCATCGTGGCGTGGCGATAATAACTGCTTCATGCACGGAAGGTTGGAAGCTTGTGCGATGACAAGCTATCATTGTAATCAATCGCGGTTATTGCGTACCTCATGGATGGTCGACACGTGGCCACATCTAAGGGCTGAGATTGCTTAACGAACAAAAGACTAGGATCAGTTGTAAGTCGATGGTCAAGATTGAACTCTGCCCTTTCATCTTCCATGCAAAAATCACTATAAAAGGTGGCGAATATTGTCAGAACAGCCACTCTGAAAGTTCTTCCACCCTCTTGCTTTTCTTTGTCGTTGCTCTTTCGTCATCGCGGTGGTCATTCTTACGAGTTCTCAACACTTTTCTTTATTCCAGTAAGACTTATTTCTCTTCCTTGCTCATTTTTTTGACTTTTCTACTAAAGGGTGGCTGCTGTAGTGGCCACATTGGATGTTTTAAGGTTTTAGTAGGGCTTTTGGGGTGCATTTCTGGCAGTCTCGAGTTTTAAAGGGGTTTAATCGTGGTGGCTGCAGATGTCCTAGGTAGGTCGCGTGACTTTGTTGTGTTGCGCGAGCTATTTCGAGTGCTTGAGATAGAAGCGAATGTGGAATGGTCACCTAGTTGTTCAAGCTCTAACACATGTTTGCTTCTTTTTTTAAGTACCTAGAGTCGAGTTACAACCATGTCCTTGTCCAGCAGTCGCACAATAGATTGAATGTTCGATTCACCGGTTGGCTCGGTTGCACTAGGGGATGTATCCCCCGAGATATCCAAAGAGTTTGTCGCCAGAAGCTCGGACCTCGATGCTGTGGGCTTGTTCGACTGTGCTTCGGGCCAACTGGCTTATTCCCCACTGTCTCCAGCTCATAGGCTACAAAAAAAGCCACAATCCTCGATCACCCTCGGGGATCTTGAACGCATCAGGGCCACCAATGTGCCGCAGCTCAACCTGATAGTCCTAGGAGAACACTCTCGGAAGAATCCTCCAGCTGGATGGGTGACAATTTTTGAGACTCTCCTTAGGTGCGGGGTATCCATTCCCCTGCACCCATTCATCGATAAAGTGTTGAGGCGATTTGACATCGCTCCTCTTCGACTAACGGCCAACTCTTACTTGATCATTATTGAGGTATACATCACGTACATGATCGCTAAGCTAGGCAAGTCGTCCGTCAAAGAGTTTGTCCACTTGTACAGGCTCAAAAAGGGGGCAAGGCCGCGGGACGTTTATCAGCTTTCCAAGGCCAGGAAAGTACGTTTCAATGGGAGGGTCGATGTCCCAAAGAAAGTCCTACATTAGGATTCCCAATCCTTCTTCTACGAAGCCGGGACAAGCGGTGTCTTCACTCTGGGAGCGAGTAAGGCTTTGCTTGCTCACATACGCGAGGACAAGTTTCAAGCTTTGCTTCATTATCTAACCAAATTACTTTCTATTGCAGTTAACGTCGAGCAGAACTATCTCCCAACAGCGAGCTTGCAAAGGCTGCAGCGTTTCAGTGATCTTCCTAACAATTCGCGCAACGTCCACGAGCTTCTTATACTTCCTCACCTAAAAGCGTATGGCTTTTGTAGGGACAAGGCCAGATTTTTAGCGCTTTTGGAAAAAGGTAAGTTGTTGCTTACTCACATTTGATTTCCCACACAAATTGATTGCTAACTCATTTCTCTTTTTTCCTTGCAGAAATATGGGCCGAAAAACCCAAAAGCTTTAAGAAGAAAATGACAGCCTCGACGGTTGCCTAGGGATTGCGCCGGATGTTCTAGTGACAAAACAGCCCGCGGATGCTACCAGATGAAGCACGCCAAAGGCGAGCTTGTGGAAGGCCCAAGTGCAAAGAAATCCCCGACCACCTCTAAGGTGGTTGGTGAGAAGAGCACCACCGAGCCCCCTAAGGGGCCAACGAAGAAGACGTCTGAGCCAACTATAGGCTCGAGAAATGGTAAAGCACCCAAGCAGCATAATGGCTCAGGGAAGAAGAAGGTTATTGAGCCTCATGGGTGCTCGAGCAAAGAGGTCGCCATGTAGGTTGGCGGCCTTCAGAAAAGCACAACCAAAAGCTTTGCTAAGAAGAAGCCCACCCCTGTAGGTGCGGCAACTACTCTAAGGTGGACTAGACTTGGCTCGTCCAAGCCAAAGCATGGGGAGACGGGCGAAGTGACTGAGGCTGATGTCGACACTCTAATAGACCAACTCCTCGACCATATCGGTGTTGGGGCCACGGTGGCTAGGGATTGCGTCACCCCATGAACATTCACGGCCATTAGGAACTCGGCTCTCTCCCAGATATTACCTGTAGTTACATGGTTAAGGTACTAGTAGCTCGCTTCCTTTTTTTGAATGCTATTTTTTTTTCTAGCTCGCTTCTCACCTTTTCGCTTTCAGGTTGCCATGGCAAGCCGACTCTTGTACAAAGAATGCGGTCAAACCTTGGAGGGAACTCACAAGGGATGGATGCTGGCGGAGACGGTAAAGGAGGATACCTTGGCCAAGGTCGAGGTTGTAGAGAAAGAAAGAGAGACTAGGCAAGTCGAGCTTGATTGCCTTAAGGAGGAAGTTGTGGTCTTTGGGGTCAAGGAAAAGGAGTTCCTTAACAAACTCGGGGGAAGGCAGCCCGAGGTTGCTCGGTAAAGGTCAAGCTAAGGCGGTGAGGGCTTCGACACGAGTTTGGCTAAGCACCAAGAAGCCAATAACAAGCTAAACTTTGAGATTTCCTTGGCCTAGAAAGCAGCAGCGAGTTGGGAGGCCAAATTCAAGCAGACTTCGATCGACCTTACCCAAGAAACTGTAGGTCAGAAAAATGCCAAAGTTGAGGCAGAGTAACTCAGGCTTAGGATTGAGGAGCTAAACGAGGGCGTCACTACCCGATCTTGGGAGACGTCGGTCTTTCTCATGCAGAACTTATGGGAGGCTCATCCATCAATTGACTTTTCTTTCCTTCCGTGAGCTTATCAGAAAGAGGTCGAAAGGATGCAGGTTGATGCTCAAAGGATGACCTACATGTACTCGGATGAATCTGGGGATGACGACAAGGGCCAGGAAAAGGCGAGGAGGCTGGGCCCAATCTAGAGGTTGAAGACCCGGTTCCTCTAACCATAGTCCTCCCGAGCGAGGTTCCCGAACAAGAGGTTGAAGATGAATGCCTTGCTCCCCCATCAACTTGAAAAATCTTGGTCTTTTTTTTTTTTTTTTTTTTTTTTGTATTGCCCGAATGTAATTAAACTTTTAGTTAATGAAAGAACATTTTTCAATGTTTCTCTTTCGAGCAATGATTGTTTCATTTTTGTAGAGTCCTTTAATTCATCCTAATTGGACTTTGGGACCCGAATTTTGCTCCAAGTCATGTGTAGTTCGCTTCTTTAGGAGCTTTTCAGATTTTTTGCAAAAAAATCTTTATGCGACATTTAGCATCGATTTTAGACTTGTCGTCCTTTTCGGGCTTTCGTTGCCGACTGAAGGCCGATTTTTTTCGATGTGCTTTTTCTTAGATTTTTCCAAGTTTAACTCCGTCGACCTAGGATTTTCAATCTCGATTTATGTGAGGAAACTAATGCGACAATAAACTTCGATTTTAGACTTTACTGTCCCTTTCGAGTTCTTTGGTTGCCAGCTTAAAGCCAATTTCCTTTAATTTGTTTTTTCCTTGATTTTAAAACTCAAGTTTAACTTCGTTGATTTAGGATATTTTATCCTCAAAGAGTTGGATTTTGGCATGGCTTTTTCGAGATAAGCTGCCTTTCCTGGACTCTTTACTCCAAGTTTTCTTTTGGAATTCCACTGCTTAGGTCACTATTTATTGATCGGTAGTTAATTGCCGACGAACTAAAAAATGTAAATTATGAACAAAGCAAGTACTAAATAATATCTCTCTTATTGATCAAGTGTTTCAGTAGTAAATAGCCTTACAAAAAATGCAGTTCATAGAAAGAAATACCAGTAATACCTTCATTAGTGCTCGGCGTTCCAAGCTCGCATGATTGTTTCACCGTTTAGGCATTCCAGGTGGAAAGATCCTCGTGCGAGCTTTTCGGAGATCCTAAAGGGACCTTCCCACCTGGGTCCAAGTGCCCCCAAGTTCGGGTTTTAGGTACTCGGGACGACCTTCATGAGAACCAGATCACTTACTTGAAAGTCTCTATTTTTGATTTGGTATTGAAATACCATTTGGCCCACTGTTGATAAGAGGAGCCTTAACTGAGATTTTGCCCGATGTTCTTCGATCAAGTCTAACCTTAGGCGGAGTAGGTCTTCGTTAGCTTCTTCTTCAAAATTTTCTCTTCGGAACCAACTGATTCCTACTTCGATCGGGACCATTGCTTCACATCCATAAGACAAAGAAAAAGGGGTTTTGCCTATCGAGTTTATGGCAATCATTCTATAAGACCATAGAGTTTCTATCAGCTCGTCGACCCACCTCCCTTTAAGGTTATCGAGCTTCTTCTTTATGGTGTGCTTGATTACTTTGTTCACAGCCTCTACTTGTCCATTAGCTTGAGGTCGGTAGACAGTTGTGAAACTCTTTTTGATGTTGAGCCGCTCGCAGAAGGTCCTAAAATCTTCACTGTCGAACTGCTTCCCATTGTCGGTTATTGTTGTGTGGGGAATTCCAAATTGAAAAATGATGTTCTTATAGACAAAATCTTTCAGCCTGTTCGACATTATTGTCGCCAATGGCTTGGCTTCCGACCATTTGGCAAAGTAATCTACGAAAACAACTGCGAACTTAATGCCCTGTTTTCCTTGAGGTAAGGGGTCAATAAGGTCAATGCCCTAGATCACAAATAGCCAAAGGCTTGTCAGAGTGGTCAATTCTTGCGGGGGAGCTCGCAAAATGCCTACAAATCTCTAGCATCTGTCACATCTGCAAACGTAGTCTGCCATATCATTAAACCATTGGCCAATAGTATCCTTAGCGGAGCACCTTGTAAGCTAGAGATCTGCCCCCTGCGTGGTTTTCACAAATTCCCTCATGTATCTCTCTTAGAACATAATTTGCATCTTCGTGGTCAATACATCGCAACAATGGTACATTGAAGCCTCGCTTGTACAATCTATCATTGATGAGTGTGTACTAAGCTGCTTTTGTGCGGAGTGTTCTAGTTTCGATTCTATCCTCTGGCAGAGTGCCATCCTTTAAGTAGACGATGATTGCATCCATCTAGCTATACCTTTGACTTGTGGCTAACACTTGATCTTGTGAAGCTGAGATGCTTGGTTTTAGGAGGAATTTAACCGGGATTGAATCAGCCTTCTCATTGTTCATTGCAGAGGCCAGGTGAGCTAGTGCATCTGCCTGCGAGTTTCTCTCCCTTGGGATCTAGTGGATGGTGAAAAATCTAAACTGTTTGAGCTTAGTCTCCACTTTTCGGAGGTAGGATGCCATCCTATCTTCCTTTGCCTGGTATTCCCTAGTAACTTGATGGACCACGAGCTGTGAGTCACTATAGATCTTGATGGACTCTGCCCCCATTTCCCTGGCGAGACGAAGACCTACGAGCAATGCCTTATATTCAGCTTCGTTATTAGAGGTGTTGAACTCGAATCTTACCGCAGCTATGATTGGATCTCCCTTCGAACTTTTGAGTAAGAGGCCCGCTCATGTTCTTTTCTCATTCGAGAAGCCATCTATATACAGAGTCCATAGCCATATGTCGTCACTCTTTGGTTTCTGTTGCTCGATCTCTCCTAAGGTATCTACCTTTGGCGGGCTTGACTCGGCGTCTAGCTGATAGGAGAACTCTGATATAAAATCCGCCATAGCTTGGACTCTGATCGACGTCCTTGGGATGTACTTGATGTCGTGCTGACTCATCTCCATTATCCATTGGATCAGTTTACTCGATGCCTTGGGCTTCTGCATTATTTTCTTCAAAGGGAAGTTTGTCAGCATATGGATGGAGTGTGCTTGGAAATAGGTCGTAGCTTCTTGGCAGCAACAACAAGGGCGTAGGCAAGCTTTTCCATCTCTGGGTACCTTGTCTCTGTGTTGAGCAGTCTTTTGCTACATAGTACACTAACCATTGTATTCCTCCCTCTTTGCGTACCAATGCCACGCTGATAGTGGATTTGGATACCGACAAATATAGTAGTAGTGACTCACCCCAAATGGGCTTTGACAATAGAAGGGGCTATCCGAGGTGTTTCTTCAGCTCCTAGAAGGCTCTTTCACACTCCTCTGTCCAGTTGAAACATTTCTTCCCCTTCAAGGCCTCAAAAAATGGTAAACACCTGTCCGTGGCTCGGGTAACGAACCTGTTGAGCACAGCCACACATCCAATCGGACTGCACTGCTTAATGCCGGTTGGGGCTTTTCATGTCGAGCAAGGCCTGAATCTTCTCCGGGTTAGCTTCTATACCCCGTTGGTTTACGAGGAAGCCTAGGAATTTCCCCGAACTCACTCCAAAAGCACATTTTAATGGATTGAGCTTCATTTGATACTTTCTAAGGATGTCGAACATTTCCCCCAAATGCTCAGTATGACTTTCGGTGACCTTTGATTTGATGAGCATATCGTCGATGTATACTTCCATGGAATAGCCCATTTGATTGGCAAACATCTTATTCACTAGGCGCTGGTAGGTAGCGTCAGCATTTTTGAGGCTAAATGGCATAACCCTGTAACAATAAATTCCACAGTCAGTAATAAAAGAAGTATGCTCTTCGTCGGGTTGGTACATCGGGATTTAGTTATATCCCGAGTACTTGTCCATAAAGCTAAGTAGTGCATTTCCTACTATCGCATCTACAAGCTGGTCGATCCGTGGTAGCGGAAATTTGTCTTTTGGATAGGCTTTGTTTAGATCTATGAAGTCGATGCAAGTCTGCCACTTGCCATTCGGCTTCTTGACTAGGACTGTGTTAGCGAGCTAGTCCCAGGGTGATGACTTCCCACCCGATGAAGTTGATTTCTAGGAGTTTGTCGACTTCATCTTTGAGCGCTTGAGAGCACTCTGCATCCATGGCCCTGCTTTTTTGTCTTATAGGCCGAGCCTATGGGTCGAGGTGTAACCTGTGGCATATCATCTCGGGGCTGATCCCAACCATATCAGCGCGCACCCACGCGAATACGTCGAGGTTCTTCTCCAAAAACTCGACCAGATTATCGGCCATCACCCTACTCAAGCTGCTGCCAATCTTCAGTATGTGAGTTGGATCCTCTTCGCCAACACTTACTCCTATCAGCTCCTCGGTTGGTCCCGTGGTGGGCTCTTCTTTGTGGTTATGAGGATCTATGGTGTCTTCTACCGGTCCGGGGTTTGGCTTGGATTTTGCAATAATCATGGTCTTTGGGTGCGACCATTTCTGTGTGGCATTTATGGCCCAATTATAACATTCCCGTGATTCTCTTGCTGCGCAGCTCCTGATTGTCGTGACTCCCTTGGGAGTCAGAAATCTCATTGCTTGACAACAAGACCAGCGTGGCACGCTTGAATCATCCAGGATTGGCCTTCCAAAGATGATGTTATACGTGGTCGGGCAGTCTACCACCAGGAATTCGGCCATAACAATTCTGTCCTTCGGTTCGGACCCTAGAGTTACGGGAAGGTCGACAGCACCTTTAGGAACTAGGATGTTGATGCGTTGGAACTACAACATGCAATGTATAGCAAGTGCACTAGTCGCACAAGTAATAAAGTGATAAGTGAAGTATCGTTCCCACGAGGATTGTTTGTTAAGCACTGATTTTTCCTAATTGTTTTCAAGTTGGAGAAACCGAAAAGTGTTGGATTTATGGGAGAAACTTAAACTAAATTGAAAGCAAAATTTACTAAGTAATTCAAAGGCTAATTAATGAAAGCAAGATTAAAGCAAGAGTAATATCAAGTAAAACAAACGATTAAGGTTTTGACTTCATTAGGATTCTATGAATTAATTCTACAAATCATGCTACTTCTACACTCACATGCATGGATTGTAAATCAAACTCCCTAATGTGTAAAACATACCTTCTCAGGCTATGAATTCCTACTTTTCCCTATTAAACTTCCGCACCCAACAAATCGAAGATTAATAGATCCAAGTTCATTAAGCTAATGGAATCCTAGATTGATTTCATTGATTCTCAAACCTATCTCTAACTTTCAATACAACAATGGTGATTACCCCAAGAAGCTCATACATGATTCATTTCTCAATCTCATCATGTTCAATAAATAAAATCAATAAAAACCAGAATAATCGCACAATCCATGCACTAGAATGTAAAAACAACAATAATCTATTGATTAACCATATAAATCCGAATTACATCAAAACCCTAACCCAAAGTGAGTTAGTTCATAATGAAATTAATACAAATTGTAAGAAAACAAAGGAACAACAATGGTCAACATGTTGAAACAAAGAGAAAAGAGTAAAGATCTCCTCTAACTGATGAATCCACAAGGTTAAATCTCAAATCTTCTCTTCTTTTCCCCCAAAATGTCAAAGCTGCTCTAAACCAAAGCGAACCCTTCTCAAAATGTCTAAGTTTTTCTTATATAGTCTGCCCAAAAACCTCAAAACTTTCCTAAAATAAAACTGTGCGTTTTAATGAAAACCTGAAAATCGCAGACTTCGCCGCGGCAACGAATTCCCGAGAGTTTATCGCTGTGGCAAAGAAAGAACTTCGTCATGGCGAACCTTGCTGAACAATTCTAAAATTATAGAATTGCCCTCCGCTTGCTTCCTTGCTTGAATCTTCAATCTTCGATGCTCTCCAATGGGAGCAAGCTTCATAATGCTTCAAATCAGCTTCAAAACTTCTCCGAATTCTGAGATTCGCTCGCTTCTGGGTCCAGAAACTCGATTCCGCTCATTATTCGCTCCAAGTGCATGTTTTGACCTGAAACATAAAACATATGAAATTAAATTGCAATTTAGGCAAAAACGATAGAAGAAGTATCCAAATCCGACAAAAAATCCTCAATAAAACAGTATAATCCTCAGATTATCAAATACCCCCAAACTTAAGACATGCTTGTCCCCGAGCATCTGGTACAAAACATGACAAAAAGAAAAACAAGTAACAAACAAAAACGCAAAACAACAAAATTGAAAATGAAATTAGAAAATTAGACTCAGACTCAAACACAACGAACTGCCTAGAATTTATACAAGTCTAACAAATTGTTGAAAAATTATTATTGGAAAATGCTCAACACTCCAAGAGGTTATAAGTTGAATTGACTATCTTTCTCTATTGGTCCCCTGAGTAGGTAATCCCCATTTCAGTCCACATTCCAACTTCCTGGATTATTTTATGCAGGAATGCAAAGTTTATCAAATGGTGGCAAACTCCATAAGCCTAAGTATCGAACTACTCTCCACTAATGAGGATTAGACAACACTAAAGATCAAAAGGTCTTTACAGGCTGGTAACGTTAGGCTCGACTAGTGGGCTCCAAAGAAAAGGAAAAGGTAAACAAAGCAAGAGAACTCAGTTTCCTTTAAGCAAACACTAAGAACTACATCAACTTCCACTTTCTTTCTCAACCACCGCTCAAGGTGTCAACCATTTTATAACCCTCAAACATGTGCACCTCTTATTTTTTTAATTCTGAAATGCAACTCTCAAATTCTTTTTTTTTTTTTGCCCTTCTCACGACCCCCAAACTATTCTTTTAGTTTTCACACAACTCCCCAAGCTCTTTGTGTTTGCATTAGGTTCAGAATTCTCTTAAGGGTTGTGAAACGTGTTTAGGGTGAAAGGTTTGGGCATTATTGGTTTCACAAGAAACATAGGACAATGATGATTTCATAAGGCTTAAATAGGTGACTAGGGATAAATTTTCATGGTCGATTGGAAAGGTTCAACCGTTTCGAAAGACTGCCTAAATCACTTCCTCAAAAATGTCTATTCCTAGAATTTCACCTCAAGCACTTCTCAACTAGGTTCTAGCGTCTACCAACATTATCAAGACTTCACCTAACCACATAAAATGAATCTAAGCATGCCGAAATAATGAAAATGATGGTTGAACCACTCAACAAACCTCAAGCTAAATCAAGTCAGCCAACCTAAACTTGAAGCAGTGCTTAACATTTTTCAAAAATAAAATCCCAACAATCCTATTCTCATCATAGACTTATGCAATTCATCATTGGCACAACAATACAAAACAAGAAAACAACTAAACACAAATCAAAATTTTGAATTTTCCTACCCCCAAACTAAAGATGACATTGTCCTCAATGTCACATTATGCACAATTTAGGAATAAAAAAACTTGTATTTAAAAAGGTACGAGATAGTTCCCTGATTAATCCGTGAAATCTGAGTTTCGTTCAACAGCATGCACACCCGTTCCTTAGCTTTCTGATGAAAATGAAAAATGACATTTTTACCCCTCTTAATTTCTAGTCTTTTATACTTATTTGTTGCCTAAATTTACTCATTATTATTCTATTTTGATTTAGGAGGCAAATGGAGGCGTTAAATGCAAAATGGAACTAATTAGGTGAATTTGGACAGTCTCGACATCACTTCGTAATCTGGGCATAACTCTCTCATCCGAGATCCGATTGAGATGATTCAAAATGCTGTGGAATCCTAAGAAAGAGATCTACAACTTTTATGTTTTTTGTTTGGAGAGATACTCACTGAATCAAGGTTTTAATTGGGCTTGAAATTGATGCACCTGCACTGCTGATGTTCTGGAACATTCCGCCTTGTCATGCAATTCAAATAGGCAGTTTATTGTTGGAAGTTTTGAAGACCTATTGCATGCAAGTTACAGATAGACACACCACTTTCCTATTTTATTTTAGGACTTTATTTTATTTTCAATTAATCAGAATCAGATTAGGATAAATGTTATTTTAGGCTATTAGAATATTTTTAGGAGATTTAGTAGAATTCAAATACTTGAATTGGATATCTTTAAGAGGAGACGGAGATCAGGTTGGAAGAGGAATACACACGCCTCTCTTTTCTCTTTTCTACAATTTTCTCTTTTGATTTTCGTGATAGCCATGGGCGGCTAATTTTCATAACTTGGTCGAAGGAAACGGAGATCTCGGAATCAATAAAACTGTGAGATCTAATCTAATTTTTAAGTGTTCAATTTATGTTTTGAGTATTGGATGTTCTTCTATGCATATTGTCATGATTGTTGCGTTTAATTACTAGGAGGCCTACTAGTTTATTATTTGTTGCAATCTACTGCTAAGTTAGATATCAAATCTGTAATTGTTTATCCCTTTAACTTGTGAAATAATTAAGGTTTAAGAGTTTGTTGCGTCAAGAATTATTAAATCTTAAGAAGGACATTCAACTAAATTAAATACAACCGCTTGTGTTTGTGTTGTTAAGCTTCACCGATCTCTCTAGTTCTTAAGGCTGCTACTAGATTAAACCTTTAGCGCTTGTCTTGGGTTGTTTAGTAGTAAGATTAATTAGATCACTTGTTTCCTAATTAATTACAACTATGGAGAGATAGGAAAATAGTTCCAACGGTGAATACTCATAATATGAATTGATATATACTTGTATCAATGATCAGTTGTAAGATTCCGATGGTGGATGTTGACTTAGACCAAGGTTCATTATTTTGATTGATTGATTAATTTGAATTGTTGTTTCCTGAAATTGTTTCTGTTTTCACTCAACACCCCCCTTCCCCTTTCCCCCCAAACCCTCCTTGTTCACGTAACATTAAACTCGGCTAGACACTCTCCGTGGGAACGATCCTTACTCACACTACTACATGTGTTTTTAGGTTTTAATCTTGGTTGCCTACGACAGCACACCACTTTCTCATCACCAAAATTTGTAAAACAATTGAAATTATGTGTTGTCCGCTGTGTTATAAAATTTCACTGACTAATATGAAAATATTACAACCAAATCTCGCTCTTACAACTACTAGGAAGTTCAAACAAAAATTAACAATCTAAAAACGAAAAGAAAATTAGTTTCAATGTTCAAAACAAAAGACAATAAAAATTGAAAATAAAAACTACAAAAACAGGTGCTCAGGTCTCATTCTTCGTCCTTGCCTTCAGTGTCCTCATCTTCTTCTTCGTAAACATTCCATTCCTCGGAATCCTAATCTTCTCATTGGAAGCTCGAAGTATCAATGTCTAGCTTGGTGTAGTAGCTGTGTTGCATATCATATTGTTAGAGTAGATGCCCTAGAGCCAATCAATTATTGTAGAATTGACTCTTTGTAATAATGTTCATTAATCAATAAAAAGGCATTTTATTCTATATCGCGTAAATCATTATTATTGCAATATGTATTGATATATGTCCTTAGAATGGTAGAGTGACGAGGGTATCAAGTGTTTCAAATCTTGATAGTGAGAACCCTATGAGCACATATGGTGGCCATTCTAGGAACGTCCGTAGCCCCAGATATTCGAACTAAGGGCACATATAATACGGTAAGGCTATCATAGTGTTGAACGACCTGTCGAAAGGCGTTGGTGATCTCACTTGTCAAGGTTGTTTGGTGACAACCTCGGGTGCAACACATGGGTGTTTGTTGTGAAGTATTACACCACAAAGAAGTTCACCGGATCGACCCTCCACCCAGAGGATTCCATATGGATGGTAACCCCGCTGTCTATGGAACAAATCCTCTAACGAATGGTGGGGCATGTGATCCTTAAACTGGAGATCACCTGGAGTGCCTTGTGCACCGATTGGTGTAGTTTGACACTAGCCTAACGCAGCTTCTTTTTATAGCGCAATACGGTGGTGATTGGCCGCATCAAGGGAGTGTATCAAGACTATGGTGGATTGACAGAGGATTCATCACTCCCTGCACGGAGAAAGTTATCTCACGGCGCAATTCGGTATATGGCAATGACACTAAAACCGTGGGCCACAAAGGGGATTGAGTTGTTGCTCTATCCAAAGTTTATAATACTGGGTCATTGGTCTAGAAATCGAATAAATAATATCGAGTAACCGAAGGTTGACACTATTTCTATGCCTTCGCCTCTGCCGAGATAACGTATGATGAAAGGATCGAATTGCACGGTAACCATATCGCTGACAGTAGCTACTTTGTCAATCCGACCCTATCGGTGGCCTATGATGCCTCGCTAGGGGCCAATCTTGGTCTGGTATTAGTAAGACGATTAATTGGTGTTAATCGCAATACTATACACCGCTGATATGATGAGGAGCCTAAGGGTCACACACATAGAAGACAATTTAAGATGCAAGAAGAAAGAAGGGCGTTGCCTTTTAAGGCAAAAGGGTATTTTGGTAATTTCACAAAGGCAATTAAATTTGTTGAGGTCGTAGCCTTTATTTAATTTGTTAGAAAAAATTAAATAAGTGAAATTACGTTTAAATATGTGTTCGCACATATTTAAATATATTATCATTATTGTTAAATGTTAATATATATATATATATATATATATATATATATATATATATATATATATATATATATATATATATATATATATATATATATATTAATTGATTTTAATTGAGATAATGATGGAAATTAAAATAAATCAAATTGGGAGTGTTTGGCAAGATGGGGCGTTTGGGTTGGAGCCCAAGCCTATTCCGTATGGGATTAGGGCAAAATGTTTTTAAATATAAAAGGAAAAGTGTGTGTGATTTAAAAAAAAAAAAAGGGTTTTTCTTTGAAAACCAATACACACAAGCACCTCTTTTTGCTTCTCCCACGGTAAGAAGAATACCAAATGCCTAAAAAATCAATTCAATTGATTTTTGTTTTCTTCTTATCTTGAAGCCAAAGAGGGTCTAGCAAATCCCTCTTTGGTTCTTTTTGAGATTGTCTTCGTGTGGACTACGCAGTTCGATCCTACACTTGATCGGTAGCAAAACGCTCGACGACAAATTTGGAGGAGCCTTCAACGTGGCGTTTGTTTCTCTTAACTCATGTTGAATATTTATGCAGATTTTATTTAATATGAATTGTTAAAATCATACCCTTGATCTTGGCTCATGTAAACGATCCGTTATATTATATTTTTTGTTTCCGCGCGTATAATGGGACCGCTTACTAACAGTGGTATCAGAGCATAGGGTACTGAATTTTACAACTTTTATGTGTATGGTTGATAACGTTTATTTGATGATAATATGTTGCCATATTGAATCTGTGTAAATCTGTCTTGAAATATGTTTTTAAGAAACTGATTAATCGATTAATTTAATTTGTTGATGATCTCGCTAGTTTGGTTTAATGCATGATGGATTTTTGTTGAGATCAATGTGTTTGATTGATTGCAAAATCCGGGTTAGAGTGTTTTTGGTTGTTGTATGAAGATCCGAGATCGTACGCCGCGAGTATACCAATCGCAGCGATCAGATCCACGCCACGGCGATATAATCCATCGCCGCAGCGATCGCCATCGCCGCGATATCCATCGCCGCCGCTACGGCGATATAACTCATCGCCATGCGATCGCCCTTTGGACGAAAGGCCAGATGAAAACAAGCCTGCCGCGCGATCGCCCTTCCCTGGACGCGGCTGTACCAAAACCAATGCACGCCGCGATTTATCTAACTCATCGCTGCAGCGAGCGCACTTCCAAGTGTGCAGGGGGTAAAATGCAAAGTTTTAAAACTTTTGGACCAAACGAAATCTACAAATTATCGGGGGTAAATTGTAATTAACCCACAAATTTCAGAAATTGATTGTTTTTTGAAATGTATGCTTTGTACTTGTTTGTATATTGCATGGTGCCCGTACATGAGCCTTAGACCTAAGGGTGAATGTTTTAATTATTTTTGGGTATGTATGGTTGTATTTTATTAAATAGGGCTCGCGTGTCCCGCCTTTCTCCTCTTCTCGATGTACATTCTCTTCTCATCTAATTCCCCGAATGTAATCGAGGTTTCTAAATTTATTGATGTAAAGAATTTGTATAATTATTTATTGTAAATTTAGAAAGATATTTTTTGTAATGTACTTGAAGTCGGAGCAAAGGACGAGGCAACCATACTTGAAGACTCAAGATTTTTATTACAGGACCCCTAGGTGACCCACCGATTCCTCTAGGCTCGAGCAAATCCGTTTTAGTTGGGCCATGTACCGGCACGTTTAATTTTGTTTAGAATGCATGCTAAGGTTGAATGTTTGATAACATGCCAAACAATGTCATTCTAACAAAGATAATAATTTGGTGAGACATTAAATAACAAAACCTCAATTAAAGTATATTAAGTCACGAAAGCCTTCCATCACCATGGTTTTAATCAAACCACTGTTCGTCGAAACCTTGTTCGCCAAAGCGAAGGGTACACTTCTACCAGTGGGAGGTTAAAATGCATTGGAGTTTTCCTTAATAGTGATGGGTCGACTTAAAATGACGGTTTTGCTTGTTCGCCAAAGCGAAGGTTGATAAACACGCGTCATAGGCATAGTAGAGCAAGACGCATATGTGTACGTGGTGACATGTAGTGTCCACTATCGATACCCGAGAATCACACTTGAGGACGATGGCATGTACTGTCCATTGCATTGTGTGATTGGCTTGTTGGCTTTCTCACATTTGAGGTTGATAGTGGGAGCTATCAACTGGTGTGGATTGAGTTTGTTGGCCTACCTAATCAACTCATTTTGGCTTGTTCACCAAAGCCGAAGGTTTGAAATTGGCAGGGGATGGGATCTCGGTCCACTAGGAAAGTCAACGGGCTTTCCCGAAAGTTAATGGTGAGGGCTATTAACTTGAGTAAAATAGTGGGAGCTTCGTTTAATAAAAGACCATATTAAACAATAATAATAAACATGGTAATAACGGTTACTTTTTCTGCACTTGTAGATTCACTTAAATTTGAGCAAAATGATCCCAACATCACTGCGACAAATCATTGAACTGGGAGAGAAATGGAATGGTGAAAATTTCGTTGGATCGGGTATAGAAGTATAAATAATATACTTCATCCAAGCGATAGATTATACACCATTGAGCAAGCTCTATCACCTGAGCCTCATGATAGTTCTATCCATGAGACCTGGGTATGTATATGTGAAGCATACACATGATGCAAAAGGTAAATGACTAGATACATTGTGCTTGCATCAATGGCACCATTACTGCGACGAAAGCTGTGCCAGGAAATGGATTTAGCTTCTATTCTTCATTTTCTTCGAAGAAATGAGAAGCATATGGTGTCTCGGTCGTTATTCAGATGTAGGATGGAAGAGGGTACCAAAATTGGCGATCATATACTCAAGTGGATCGAGTATATGAACAAGCTTGAGATTTTGGGATGTGGACTTAGAGAAGGTTTAGCAATAAACCTAATATTACAGTCATTACCGGATTCTTATTCTCAATTTGTCTATGACTTTATTGAGGAAGATAAGAAGAATACCCTTTCCGAGCTTCTGGATTTGTTGAAGACTACTAAGTCAGGCATGAAAATGTTAGAAACATTGACGTTGGTTGAAGCCAACTCGTGAAAAGGAAAGGGCCTCAAGTCGATGGAAAGAATCAGTAGAAAGGAAAGGCGTTTGTCCTCACTGTGGGAATCCCAGTCACTGGAGAAAACATTGCAAGGCTTTCCTAGCAAAAAGGAAGAAGAATGTTACTTCTTCGTCAGGTACGTTATTGAGGTTAACTTCTCCCGTAAACATCTAGTTGACACAAGATGTGGTACTCACATTTGATTGATGTGTAGGAACTACGGTAGAGTAGATTGCTCACCGAGGGAGAGGTGGACCTACCGCTGGAAAATGAAGCATGTGTGCTACATTTGCCCGTAGGATCTTATCGCTTGATTTAGCCGATGGACTTGTTTCTGGAACTTGTGGATTATTATGGTTTTTTCTTCAGTTTCTAGAAATTATGTTTCTGTGTCCACATAGGACAAATGAGAATATTAGTTTACTAATGGATTATTGTCCTTGAGTATAAATAATATTCTTTATGGAACTGTTTCATAATAATATGTTCCTAAGAAAAACAACAAGGATAATCTCAAAATGACTACTATGCCAACTTTGGCAAGTTGAGCTAAACATACCAAGGAATGTGGGATAGTATCACAACTCACTCCTCCTTATACACCCCAACACAAAGGAGGTGTCGGAAAGGAGGAACAAGACCTTACTTGACATGGTTAGGTCCATGATGAGTTTTAGTGATTTACCCTCGCATCAGGGGTTATGCCCTCCTAGAGACCGCGACTCACGTTTGAACCGTGCCGTCCAAAGTCTGTAGATAAGACTCCATATGAGCTATGGAGGGGCGAAAGCCCAACTTGTCTTAGCTAAGGATTTGGGGTTGCGAAGCTTATGTTAAGAAATTGACTTTGAACAAGCTGGGCCCAAAATCCTGTAAATGTATATTTGTGGGGTATCCAAAGGAGACGCAAAGATACTATTTCTACCACCCAGAAGAGCGCAAGATTTTTATTGCTCGATCTGGTGTTTTCCTAGAAAATGAATATTTTCTAAGAAGTACTAGTGGGAGAAAAGTAGAACTTGATGAAGTTCTAGGACCACAGGATATACTAGACGAAGGACGGGATGATGTGCCATAGGAAGTGGTTGAGCATCATGAGGAGGTTACTCCACAACTTGTGGATCAAAGTGAACCACCTTAGTTAGCATAGGAGCTACGTAGATCTGGGAGAGTACGCCATGAGCCCGAGAGATACGGTTATCTCGTGACTCAACATGGTGACGCATCGTCTACCAAGATGATGAACCCGTAACCTACGAAGACGCTTATATCGATCTAGATTCCGTTAAATGGCTTGAAGCCATGAAATCGAGATGGACTCCATGTACCGTAACCAAGTGTGGTCTTCTGTGGAACCACCTGAAGGGGTAAAACCCATAGGGTGTAAATAGGTCTTCAAGAAGAAGACTGACATGGATGGCAACGTGCATACTTATAAAGCACGACTAGTTGCCAAAGGTTTCAAACAAATTCATGGCATTGACTATGAAGAAACCTTTTCGCCGGTTGCCATGATTAAATCCATCCGGATTATGCTTGCAATTGTGCATATCATGACTATGAGATTTGGCAAATGGATGTCAAATCGTTTTCCCTGAACGGAAACCTTGAGGAGGATGTGTATATGACACAACCTCGATGGTTTCGCTTCTTGATAGTCAAGCTAATAAGGTATGCAAGTTACAGAGATCCATTTATGGACTCAAGCAAGCTTCAAGGAAATGGAACATTCGCTTTTGATGAAGCCATAAAAAGAATTCAGTTTTATCAAGAACGAAGATGAACCCCGTGTTTACAAGAAAATGAGTGGGAGCCGCAGAGCATTCCTAGTGTTGTATGTCGATGACATATAATAGATCGGGAATGATATACCGAACTTGCAATGGGTAAAGACTTGGTTATCCAAGTGCTTCTCCATGAAGGACTTAGGGGAAACAACCTACATCCTTGGAATAAAGATCTATCGTGATAGATCGTAGGTTGCTCAAACTAAGTCAAAGTACATAGACAAGGTACGAACACATTCAAGATAGAAAATCCAAGAAGGGATTTCTTCGATGGCATATGGTGTCTATCTCTCGTAAGGATATGTGTCTTTAACCACACAATGAGAGAGATAGAATGAAGAGGATCCCACATGCTTTAGCAAGTGGATCCATCTTATATGTTCGTATTGATATCTAATGTGCATTCAGCATTTGTAAAGTGGATGTCAATCAAAGCTCAAGTGAGCAATATGTTATGTACTTAGATTGATGTCTTATGTGCATTCAAAGACTAGTAAAAGATATCAACTAAATCCAAGTGAATGACAACTGGGTGAGTGTCAATGGACATTCTTAAGTGCTTGAAAAGGGCTTAAGAATATATATTCTTAGATTATGGAAGAAAGATGAGCTCACCGTAAAGAGAATACAGGTTGACGCTATTTCCAAACAGGAAAAGGATGATTATAGTTCGCAATTTGGGATTACACATTTTGTCTCAATATAACTGCAGTGAGCTGCAAGAGCTCAAATTGGTGTACTGCAGTGGATTCTACAATTGATGCTAAGTGTACCGCATTTTTAATGCAGCCGTGTAGGCGGTTTGGATCAAGAAGTTCATTACTGAACTTGATGTGATTTCAAGCATTGCTAATCCAAGATAGTTGTACCGCGATAACAATGGAGCCATTGTTGTGGGCCGAGGAATCACGGTCCTCACCAAGAATCCAAACACTTACTTAGTTGATTCAATCGATCCAAGGATCGATATGAAAGGGAATGTGCATTTGCGTAATACCTACCAACCCACTATTAAAGTTTCAAGTGCAGAAGCATGATGGGCACTTGGGTCATTCAATGTTGAGTGCATGAATGACTGGCTATAGTGTAGGCACTTGGGTCATTCAGTGTTGAGGGCATGAATGATTGGCTATAGTGCAAGTGGGAGATTGTTAGAGAGATGCCCTGTGAGCCAATCAATTATTGTAGAATTGACTCTTTGTAATAATGTTCATTAATCAATAAAAAGGCATTTTATTCTATATCGCAGAAATCATTATTATTGCAATATTTATTGGTATATGTCCTTAGAATGGTAGAGTGACGAGGGTATCAAGTGTTTCAAATCTTGATAGTGAGAACCCCATGAGCACATATGGTGGCCATTCTAGAAACGTCCGTAGCCCCAGATATTCTCAACTAAGGGCACATATAATACGGTAAGGCTATCATAGTGTTGAACGAACCCTATCGAAAGGCAAAGGATCGATCTCACTTGTCAAGGTTGTTTGTTGACAACCTCGGTGCAACACACGGGTGTTTGTTGTGAGGCGATTACACCACAAAGAAGTTCACTGGACCGACCCTCCACCGAGGATTCCATATGGATGGTAACCCCAAAGTCTATGGAACAAATCCTCTAACGAATGGTGGTGCATGTGATCCTTAAACCGAGATCACCGAGTGCCTTGTGCACCGATTGGTGTAGTTTGACACTAGCCTAACGCAGCTTTTCGTGAGTCATAACACGGTGGTGATTGGCCGCATCAAGGAGTGTATCAAGACTATGGTGGATTGACAGAGGATTCATCACTCCCGGCACGGGAGAAAGTTATTCACGCGCAATTCAAGATATGGTAATGACACTAAAACCGTGGGCCACAAGTGGGATTGAGTTGCCGCTCTATCCTGCTTTATAACACGGGTCATTGGTCCGTAAACCGAATAAATAATATCGAGTAACCGAAGGTTGACACTATTTCTATGCCTTCGCCTCGCCGAGATAACGTATGATGAAAGGATCGAATTGCACGGTAACCATATCGCTGATGTAGCTACTTTGTCAATCCGAACTATCGGGTGGCCATGATGCCTTGCTAGGGCCTAATCCTTGGTCTGTGGTATTAGTAAGACGATTAATTGGTGTTAATCGCAATACTATACACCGCTGATATGATGAGGAGCCTAAGGGTCACACACATAGAAGACAATTTAAGATGCAAGAAGAAAGAAGAAGGGCGTCGTCCTTTTAAGGCGCGAAAGGGTATTTTGGTAATTTCACAAAGGCAATTAAATTTGCTGAGGAAATGTAGCCTTTATTTAATTTGTTAGAAAAAATTAAATAAGTGAAATTACGTTTAAATATGTGTTCGCACATATTTAAATATATTATCATTATTGTTAAATGTTAATATATATATATATATATATATATATATATATATATATATATATATATATATATATATATTGATTTTAATTGAGATAATGATGGAAATTAAAATAAATCAAATTGGGAGTGTTTGGCAAGATGGGGCGTTTGGGTTGGAGCCCAAGCCTATTCCGTATGGGATTAGGGCAAGATGTTTTTTAAATATAAAAGGAAAAGTGTGTGTGATTTAAAAAAAGGGGTTTTCTTTGAAAACCAATACACACAAAGCACTTCTTTGCTTCTCCCTCAGCAAGAACACCTGTGCCTAAAAATCAATTCAATTGATTTTTTTTCTTCTTATCTTGAAGCCAAAGAGGGTCTAGCAAATCCCTCTTTGGTTCTTTTTTGAGATTGTCTTCGTGGACTACGCAGGTTCAATCCTACACTTGGATCGGTAGCAAAACGTTCGACGACAAATTTGGAGGAGCCTTCAACGTGCGTTTGTTTCTCTTAACTCATGTTGAATATTTATGCAGATTTTATTTAATATGAATTGTTAAAATCATACCCTTGATCTTGGCTCATGTAAACGATCCTGTTATATTATATTTTTGTTTCCGCTGTGTATACGGGACCGTTTACTAACACATATAGCATTCGGGTTTGCTCTGCCATCCACTCTTGACGTCGTTCCATCCATTTCATCTTACCCAAAATGTTGTAGTAGCTCCTTTGTTGTGGATGTTGAACTAGATGTTGCGGCAACTGCTGTGGTTCTTCGTCTTTTCATTCAGGAGCTGGGTTCTTCTCTAAGCGGACTCAAGATGCTTGTTAAAGTAGTTGGTGTCGAGGATTGGGGCGGGATGGATAAATGGTTCATCATCTGCCTTCTCGACTCTTGCTCGAGTGCACAGCTCAGTGATAAGATGTGGAAATGGGAAGCTCTCTCACCTTGGTTTGGCTGTGTGCTGTATACTCGTCATGATAATATTCCCCACATCCATTTTCTTTCCAGTGGCAATGGAATAAAGTAGCACTGCTATCTCAAAAGTCACTGTACTATAATGCATCTCTGGAACCATCCTCGCACACACAAAGCACTACCACAATCTAGCCATAGGAATCAAATTCGTTCACTTAATGCTGTTTCTTCCCTTCTTCGAAATCTCCCAAGGGGTATCCGACTTTGCTATGACCTTAAGAATATCGTCCTCCTTAAACTATCTCTTCCTAAATTCCTAATACTCATCACGGTCAATTTGAGGCAGTTTGTAGAAATCATTGATAACTGGTGTGCTGTCGTAGGTAACCAAGATTAAAAACCTTCCTAACCTAACTACTAAACTGTAAATAGGGTAAGCAAGGGTCGATCCCACGAAGAGTGTCTAGCCGAATTTTCGATGATGAATAAGGCTGCGGGGGTTTGAGTAAAACAGAAAACAATCTTAGCCAAAAACAAAGACAAAAACAATTCAATTCGAAATCAATTAATATAACGAAACTTGGTCTCAATCAACATCTACCATCGTAATCTTACAACTGATCATTGATGCAAAAGTAAGTCAATTCTTACTTTGAATATTCACCGTTGGAACTATTTTCCTATCTCTCCTTAATTGTAATTAATTAGGAAACAAGCGATCTTAATTAATCTTACCATTAAACAACCCTAGACAAGCGCTAAAGATTTAATCTAATGGCAAATTTTTAAGAATTAGAGAAATCGATGAAGCTAAACAACACAAACACAAGCAGTTGTATTTAATTTAGTTCCTCTTAAGATTACCAATTCCTAACGCAACAAATTATTAACCTTAATTGCTTCACAAGTTAGAGGGATCAAACAATTACGGATTTGATATCAAACTTAGCAATAGATTGCAACAAATAATCCACTAGTAGGCCTCCTAGTAATTAAATGCATCAATCATGAAGATATGCACAGAATAACATTCAATACTCAAACACGAAAATTGAACACTAAAATAAAATAGATTATATCTCACAGCTTGGTTGATTCCGAGGTCTCCGTTTCCTTCGACCAAGGGTTACAAAAATCAGCCACCATGGCCATAAACAAAAACTCCAAAAAAGAAAGAAAATTCCGTAGAAGAAAAGAGAGAGGCGGGTGGTGTGTCCTCTCGATAATCCGTAAATTATACGCTTTTTATTAGATCTTTTTGTCGGATTTGTGGTATTTCTAGTGCATTTTGACTCAATTGTTGCTTAATTCTTTACTTTTCGTGTTTCAGTTAAAATGGACTTTTTTGAGCAAATAAAGACAAAATTTAATAGTTTTGACTCAAATTAGCGGATTTCAGGGGGAAGATAGGAGAGTTCCGAGCAGGACAAAGCACAATGAAGCTGTTCCCAAGGAAAAGAACCGAGAATCGAAGAATCGAACGAAGAAGCAAGCAGAGTGGCGCTTCTGAATTTCGTAAATGAGGAAGCTTCACCGCGAAGAAAATGTCTCGCTGCGCGCTTGGCCTGTGACGAACTTATCGACTCAGTGGCCGCGGCGAAGAATTCTTCTTCGCCGCGGTGAAAGTCAATTTATTCGCTTTTGTTAAACGCACGCTTGTGTGTGCGTGTTTTGGCCTGGGGGTTTTTGACTAAGTATAAAAGAAAAAACTTAACCTTTTGCCAACGAGATCTTCACCTTTTTTAGGTTTAGCGTTTTACACTTTTCTTAGAGTAAAGCTTTGAGTTTTTCGGATTGTTTAAGGGAGAAGATTCAGATTTTGACTTGAAGATCTTCAGCTTTTTAGGTTTAGCCGTTTTTACACTTTTCTTAGAGTTAAAGCTTTGAGTTTTTTCGGATTGTTTAAGGGAGAAGATTCAGATTTTGACTTGAAGATTTATCTTTTGGGGAGATTTCTTATCTTTCATCTCAGTTTCATTATGTTTAACTTGTTTATTTCTATTTTTCGTTTTTGTAGTATTAATTTAGTTATGAACTAATCCTTTATGGGTTAGGGTTTTCATTATAGTTTGGATTTTAAATGGGTTAAGTATTTAATTGTGTTATTTCCATGTGAATAAGCTTGGTTGTGTTTTACTCTGAAATTGAATGCTGTATGTGATGAACATGAAGAGATTGAGAAATAATTCATGTTAGGCTTCTTGGGTATTCACCATTATAGGATTGGATGCTAGAGATAGATTCAAGAATTAATGAAATCAATTTAGGATTCTTGCGCTTTAATGAATTCAGCCTTATTAACCTTCAATTTGTCCCAGTGGAATGTTAATAAGGATGACTAGGAAAATATAGCCCGAGAGGGTATGTTTAACATATTAGTGAATTCGATTTACAACCATTGTGCATGAATGTGAATATAGTGTAATTTTAGGTTTAACCCATAAAAGTCCAAACGAAGTCAAAACCCTACCCGTTTTGCTTGAATTGATATTTCGTTTTTATATTGCTTCTTAATTAAGTTTTCACCTTAGTAAATTTCATTTTGTTGTTTTTAAATTAAAACTTGCTCCCACCAATCCAAAGAATTGATTATTCAACTTGATAACGTTAGGAAACTTAGTGCTTTGCTAACAGTCCTCGTGGGAACGATATCCTACCCATCACTTTATTACTTGAGCGACTAGTGCACTTGCTAGTTTTGCATGTTGTAAGAAACACGCATCAAGTTTTTGGCGCCGTGTTGCCGGGGAACTTGTTTTTAAGTTAACATTAAGTTTTCCTTAAGTTTAGCTAGATTGAAGTCTTAATTTTTGTTTTTAATTTTCATTAGAGTTGTGATCTCACTTTTCTTTCACTTGTGTTCGTTCAGGTTATGCGAAGAGCAAGACGTCAACTAGTGGTTCCTGTTGACTTTGAGCTTGAGAGGACCGTGAGAAGACGTAACTGAGAGAGAAGAGAAAGAGAAAATCTTACTGCAGAACAAGAAGTTGTTGTAGAAATGGCTGAACAAGAAAACAGGACACTGAGGGAGTTTTCAGGTCCCATAATGAATGAAAGTGGGTCAAGTATTACTAGACCTATAGTACAAGCAAACAACTTCGAGATCAAGCTGGCAATCATCCAGATGATCCACGAATTTGGTTAGATTCAACGTGATTTGAAGGAGGATCCGACAAGACATTGCAAATTTCCCCGAAATTTGCGACACCTTCAAGTCAAATGGAGTGTTGGATGATGCTATTAGGCTGCGTTTATTCCCATTCTCATTGGGAGATAAAGCAAATGGGTGGTTAATGGCATTACCACCGGGAACGATAACTACGTGGAATGATCTGGCACAAAAATTCCTGACCAAGTTCTTTCCTCCAGCCAAGTCAGCGAAATTGAGAAATGATATCACATCATTTCTCCAAGAAGATGCCGAGTCATTGTACGAGGCTTGGGAGAGATACAAGGAATTAATGAGGAAGTGCCCACATCATGGTTTGCCAGTTTGGCTTCAAGTCCAAACATTCTATAATGGTTTGATGGGTAATGTGCAAACCATGGTTGATGCCGTGAGGGGCCTTGCGTAATAAGACACCGAGAGGCGTATGAGTTGCTTGAGGTTTTGGCAAGCAACAATTATCAAAGACCGAATGAGAGAGTAACAACGAGGAAATCTTCAGGTCTTCATGAAGTTGATGCCCCTTTCACAAAACCCATCTCACCTCAACTCACCGCACTTCAAAAACAAGCTTGGGAACTATGCAGTAAACTCTATACAAGCACCTTAACTAACATGTGAATTTTGTGCAGAAACCATGTGAGCAAATGAGTGTCAAGTTGGGAACACATTTGCTCCGTCATCTTTATCAACGAAGCAAGTAAATTACTTGGCAGGAAATCAAAGACAACCGAACAACCCGTTCTCCAACACATACAACCCAGGTGGTGGAGAAATCATCCTGAACCGCTTGGGGAAATCAATCAACAAAATAACCAATGGAACCAGAGGCAAGTTCCAAATAACCCGCTAGGGGTGACTAATCAACCGGGAGATCAAAGAGTGACGAAGTTGGAGGATATGTTCGGTAAATTCATGCAAGAGACTACAGTTTCATGAATGAGACAAGGACAAACTTTAGAAATCAAGGGGCGTCCCATTCGAATGCGGAGGTACGATGGGCCAATTGGCCGAGAAGCTTAATGATCGACCACGTGGTTCTCTACCTGCAATACCGTAACCAACCCACGTGAACAAGCAAATGCCATAATTTTGAGAAGTGGGACGCTTTTGGAAGAGGTAGGCCACACTACCAAAGAGGTGAAGCAACTAGGAAGGGAAGATTCTGAAGAGAGAATTGATGAAGAGATCATTTGTGAAGAGAAATCAGGTGATTCGAGGGAAGAGAAAAAGAAAGAGGAAGAAAGGCAAAAGAAGAAGGAGAAATTGCCATTCCCCTGAGATACCACCTGACTGGCACATCACACCCCTCCCACCCGTACCTTTTCCTCGTAGATTGAAGAAAAAGAATCAGGATAAGCAATTTTTCAAAGTTCATTGAAGTTTTTTAAAAAAATTGCATATTAACATTCCTTTGGCAGATGCATTACAAAGAAATGCCAAGTTATGCGAAGTTCAAGGAAATCCTTTCGAACAAAAGGAAATTAGAAGATGAGGAAACGGTGATGCTCACTAAGAGTGCAAGGCAATCCTCCGTAAGAAATTACCCCCGAAGCTCAAAGATCCGTGGGAGTTTTACTATTCCTTGTGTTATAGGGGATATTACTTTTGATCGTGTTCTATGTGATTTAGGAGCTAGTATAAATTTGATGCCCTTTTTTGTTTTCAGGAGATTGGGGATTGGTGAAGTGAAGCTAACGACAATGTCATTGTAACTAGCGGATAGGTCGATAAAGCACCCGAGGGGGATAGTTGAAGATGTATTAGTGAAGGTGGGGAAGATAATTTTTCCAAATGGACTTTGTGGTGTTGGACATGGAAGAGGATAAGGAGATTCCTCTCATTTTGGGCCGACCATTCTTGGCCACGGGGAGAACACTGATTGATGTGCAGGAAGGAAAGTTGCTGTTAAGGGTTCAAGATGAAACAGTAACTTTCAATGTTTTTGATGCAATGAAGTTTCCGTCTGAATTGGATTCATGCTTTAGTGTCGATGTGGTGGATGAACTTGTTATAGAATCCATGGAAGAAAACACCCCTGAATTACCTCTAGAAGCTTGTATAGCCAAATCAAAAACAAGAGAGGTGGAAGATTCGCAAGTAGTGATTGTGCTAGGATGTTAGAAGCACTTCAACCGATTGAGGAGAGTCAAGATGTAGAATTTGAGGAGTTTGATTTAGACAAAGAGAGGGCAAAGGAAGATAATGAAGAAGCTCCAAGGCTTGAACTGAAACCTTTACCGCCTCACCTCAAATATGTCTATCTTGGAGACTCGTAAACTTTTCCTGATTATTAGTGCTTTGAATGCCTTAGAGGAAGAAAGGTTGATTAGAGTGTTCGAGGGAACATAGACTAGCAATTGGATGGACCATTTGACATTAGAGGTATCTCGCCCTTATTTTGCATGCATAAGATTCTCATGGAGGATGACATTAAGCCTAGGGTACAACCACCAACGGAGATTGAATCCTTCAATGAAGGAAGTGGTGAGAAAGGAGGTGGTGAAACTCTTAGATGCGGGGATTATTTATCCGATTTCCGATAGTCCATGGGGTGAGCCCAAGACAAGTAGTTCCGAAGAAATGAGGGATCATCAGAGAAGAATGAGAGTAATGAGTTGATTCCAACAAGGACGGTAACAGTTGGAGAGTGTGCATTGATTACCGTAAACTGAATGAGGCGACAAGGAAGGATCATTTTCCATTGCCTTTCATCGATCAGATGTTGGAGAGGTTGGCAGGACATGCCTATTATTGTTTCCTGGATGGCTATTTAGGATATAACCAAATTGCCATCGCTCCAGAGGATCAAGAGAAAACTACCTTCACTTGCCCCTACGGCACCTTTGCTTACCGAAGGATGCCATTTGGGTTATGCAATACACCAGCAACATTCCAAAGATGCATGATGTCAATCTTTGGAGACATGGTGGAACGATTCATAGAAGTCTTCATGGATGACTTCTCAGTTTTTGGATCATCATTTGATAACTATCTAACAAATCACTTCTTGTTTTGCAAATGGTGTAAGGAAACAAATTTGGTGCGAATTGGGAGAAATGTCACTTCATGGTCCAAGAGGGAATAGTGCTCGGGCATAGGATTTTCAAGGATGGGATTGAAGTTGATCGGGCAAAGACAAGTGATTGAGAAGCTTACCACCACCATCAAATGTCAAAGCAGTCCGAAGTTTCTTAGGGCATGCGGGGTTTTACAGACGCTTCATCAAGGATTTTTCTAAGATTTCTAAACCCCTTTGCAATCTATTGAATAAAGATGTCGTTTTTGATTTTAATGATGATTGCATGCATGCTTTCTTAACTCAAAAATTTACTAGTATCGCACCTATTATTGCGCTCCCGATTGGGGACTCGCCTTTGAACTAATGTGTGATGCTAGTGACTTTGCTTTAGGGGGTAGTATTAGGACAGAAAAAATAAAGTGTTGCATGTAATTCAGTATGCTCGCAAGACACTCGTTGATGCACAACTGAATTACACCACCATTGAAAAAGAATTATTGGCTGTGGTGTTCGCTTTTGACAAGTTTCGTTTCTTACTTATTAGGTGCGAAGGTGATCGCTTACACGACCATTCAAGACTCGACACCTATTGGCTAAGCAAGAAGCAAAACCTCGGTTGATAAGATGGATTTTACTACTTCAAGAGTTTGAGTTGGAAATTCGAGACAAGAAGGGTCAGAAAATGTGGTAGCTGATCATTTGTCGAGAATTGAGAGACCAATCAAGGGAAATGAGGTGGAAATGCCAATTACAGAAACATTTTCGGATGAGAAGCTGATGAGAGTGGAAGAAGCACCATGGTGTGCGGACTTTGCAAATTATCTATCATCAAGGGTGCTCCCAAGTGGTATGACATTTCAACAGAAGAGGAAATTTTTCTCAGATTTAAAGTACAACTTTTGGGAAGAGCCGTTCCTGTACCGACACTGTACTGATCAAATGATACGGAGATGTGTCCCGGAGGAAGAAATGGAGAGCATTTTAAGGCATTGTCATGAGAAGGAAGTAGGTGGCCATTTTGGGGGAGCTAGAACATCAACGAAGGTGCTACAATCTGGGTTTTATTGGCCAACCCTCTTTAAGGATTCCTTCCGGATGATTCAGGAGTGTGACCAATGTCAACGGATGGGAAATATTTCAAAAAGAGATGAGATGCCATTGAACAACATCCTGGTGGTTGAAATTTTTGACGTTTGGGGGATTGATTTCACGGGTCCTTTCCCAAGTTCTTTTCGGGGAACATGTATATCTTAGTAGCGGGTGGATTATGTGTCAAAATAGGTTGAGGCGCTTGCCCGCCAACTAATGATGCTAGGGTGGTGATTAATTTTGTGAGGAAGAATATTTTCTCAAGGTTTGGGGTACCACGAGCAATCATTAGTGATGGAGGATCGCATTTTTGCAATAGGCAAATGGATGCATTGCTGAGTAAGTATGGAGTGACACATAGAGTTGCAACACCCTACCATCCACAAACGAGCGGGCAAGTGGAACTGTCGAATAGAGAACTAAAGGGGATTTTAGAAAAAACAGTTAATGCCTCAAGGAAGGATTGGTCAAGGAAGTTGGACGATGCTTTATGGGCTTATCGCACTGCTTTCAAAACCCCAATTGGTATGTCTCCGTCAGATTGGTTTATGGAAAAGCATGCCACTTGCCGGGTAGAACTTGAACATAAGGCATACCGGGTCAAGCAAGCTTGAACATGGACTTGAAAGCCGTGGGAGAGGAGAGAATGCTGACTTTGAACGAGCTTGATGAGTTTTGCCTCAACATATGAAAATGCCCGAAATTATAAAGAGAAGACAAAAAGGTGGCACGACAAGCACATCCGGTCAAGGTTTTTGAAGTTGGACAGAAGGTATTGTTGTTCAACTCTAGACTTAGGCTTTTCCCCGGAAAACTTAAGTCTAGATGGTCCGACCATTCACTATTACGAAGATACATGCATCCGGAGCAGTGGAAGTCACACATGAGGAAAAGGGCACTTTCACGGTTAATGGACAGAGGTTGAAGCCATACATTGAGGGGGTGATGAGTTGCAAGTTCATCCCAATCCGGCTTGAAATCCCAACTTGAGAATTGGGAGAGTCGAGCTTTCGACTATAAACAAGCGCTTCTTGGGAGGCAACCCAAGTGTTTTTAACTTTTTGATTTTAATTTTGGTTGTTCGAATTTATTTTATTTCATTATGAGTTTGTATAAAATTTGATGTTTTTATTGTTTTTGGGTGTTTCAGGTGAAGTCTTGAGCCAAAGGAAGGTATAAAAAATTTCCAGACTTCGCCGCGAAGAGACATGAAGAAAACCAGGTTAGCTACTGGAGGATTTCGCCGCGACGAAGTAATTGTTATCGCCGCAGCGAAGAAAAGGAAGTAAATTGCTGAAAAACTGGCTAAGGCATTTCGCCGCAGCGAAGAAATTTTCTTCGCCGAGGCGAAGTAAGCCTTGTGCTCTCGGGAAGATTTCGCCCTGGCGAAGAATTTTTCTTCGCCGCGGCGAAACCTGGGAATTAAAAGGGTTCATGAACGATGAACTTCGCCGCGGCGAAGATCCTTCTTCGCCGCGGCAAGACCTGGAAAAGTTGATTAGGGTTTATAATTGATGAACTTCACCGCGGCGAAGAAGAATCTTCGCCGCGACGACGCGCCGTTTCTATAAATACTCGCTTTACTCCTCTCATTTTTCACGCCGCCTTGCATATTGAGTTGAGAGAAAAAAATTTCAACTTCAATTTTTGACATCCAACTGCTTTTCCAACAAAAATTCTTGCTCCACAACTTACCTAAACACCAAAACAACCCTTTCCAACAACAAATTTTCACGAAATCTCACGAAAATTTTGGATCAAAATCAAAAAAAATTTGGGGGTTTTCAATCTGGGGCGTTTCTGCTTCAATTGGTGGTGCACACTCCTTCATTGTGGTAGGATCTAAATAACCCAATACCTTGATTCGAATAAATTCAAGTTTCTAGGCGTAGATCTGAAATTATTTGTGCTTTTGAATTGAGAAGTATTTTGTGGTTGTTGAATTGAATCTGTGTGTGAAGGAGAGTGTGTTGTGCAATTTTTAATTGTTAGAAGTGTGGGTATTGAAATTTTGAAGTGTTGTGTGGAATTGAAAAATTGTAGTTTGGGGGTGACATTGAAAACTTTTGAAAGTGTGGTTTCTTTTTGCAGGTTGAGTTGTGATTGTGTGGAATTAGGACTGAATTGTTGGGATTGAATTTCTGGGGTAGAATTGAGTGGACAAATGGCTCCGAAGGTTAAGCAACCATACAAGGGGAAGAGTAAGAGTAAGGGAAAAAGTGTAGATAACCGTTTTGTGAACGATAAGGCCCGTAAGAAGTATGAGGCAGCCATTCAGAGGAAGGACAAAGGGATTATCCCGGAGCGCGGTTTAACCGCTACTCAGGCAATTGAGTGGAGTAGAGGGAGGCAGTGGGAGATGTTTATGCGAGCTCCTGATCAGTTGACTATCGAGCCGCTGGTAAGGGAATTCTATGCCAATCTCCCGGAGTGCCAGGAAGCAACGGTGTATGTAAGAGGGGAGGAAGTGCCTTTTACTAGAAAAGAAATCAATGATTTCTTTCATTTGCCGGAAATCCTGATTGATGACTACGTCAAGTTCAAGAGATCAAGTATTGACGACGATTTGATTCCCCCAGTGATTGCAAAATCGGGTACACAAAGGTGGGCAAGGTCCAAGAAATAAAAAGACTCTTAAGGGCACAGCTGACACCTATGGCTAGGTCATGGCAATATTTCATATGTGCGAGACTCATGCCGGAATCCCATTACAGTACTGTGATCGCGAGAAGGCCATACTACTCTATTCGATTGCCACAGGAAAGAATATTGATGTAAGGGATTTAATTTTTAACAGTATTAAGCTGGCAGCAAACTCGGGGCGAGGAAGTTACTGTTTCCCGCATCTCATCATAGCCCTATGTCTAAAAGTTGGGGTCGCGGTTCAGGATGACGAGCAGCGTATTCATGCTGCTCCAACATTAGATTCGGATTATTACACTAAACACCTGGACCGAACGGAAGCTGCCCAACCAAGAGCAGGGGTGAAAAGGCAGAGAACGAGCCTTGCCACATCATCCAGCTCCACCGGTACACAAAAAGAGATGATGTAGGCAATGATGGGCTTGATGAAGTACATGAAGAGACGCCAGGATTGGATGATGGAGCGGACTGAGCAGATGCATGAATTGCTGACAAACAAGTTTCCAAGGAGCGAATGTTGACACTTCAAAGATACCAATGGGTTGGACCGAACTGGATGAGTGGTTGGACTTCGAGGAGGACGATGAAGACGAGGGCTCCGAAGAAGAAACAGATGAAGAAGCAGACTAAACCAGAGCACCCGTTTTATTTTATTTTTGTTTAATTCCTTTATTTAATTTCGTGTCGCTGAAACGTTAAACTCGGTTATTTTGGTTTTGAACTTTGTTTATTTTGTTAGTTTTTTTATTGCTGTTTTAATTCGTAGTTGTGAAAAAGGACGGGATTAGGTTGTAATATTTTCAAGATTAGTTGTGAATTGTGCTAACATAAAGGACACCGCAGTTTGATTGTTTTGACAGATTCTGGATGATGAAAAGTCCGACACCAGGGGGTCATTGTGGAACGACAATTCATGGATTAATCAGGGAGAATTCTCGTACCTTTACTGTTTTATTATTCTCTATTCCTGAATTTTTTTTTTTTTTTTTTTGCATAATGGAACATTGGGGACAATGTTATGTTTAGTTTGGGGGTAGGGAATAGAATTAAAACCGGGTTTAAGGGTATATTAGCTGGAAACCAGTAACCGCCTTAAAAACTGCGTGGCAGTATTTGGCGACCTCGGGTATAACAACGCCACGTACACCTTAACTTGAAAAAAAAAAAAAAATTTAGGTTAATTGTTACTTTCTTTGTTTCATTTAAGGGTATATTGGCTGGAAACCAGTAACTGCCTTAAAAACTGCCTAACAGTATTTGGCGACCTCGGGTTTAACAACGCCACGTACACCTTAACTTGAAAACCTCTTTGTGTTTTGTTTGTTAACTTTGTTTGTTCGTTTGCCGATGATGAATGGCATAAATCAATGATGAGAATAAGGCTGTTGAATTTTTATTGTTGAGAAATGTTAAGCATTGCTTCAAGTTTTGGTTTATTTATTGGATTCTGATTGAGGTTTGTTGAGTGGTTCAACCACAATTTTCATTTTTTTGGCATGCTTAGATTCATTTTATGCGATTAGGTAAAGTCTTGATAATGTTGGTAGACTCTAGAACCTAGTTGAGAAATGCTTGAGGCGAAATTCTAGGATTAGACATGGTTGAGGAGATGATTTAGGCAATTTTTCGTAACATTTGAGCCTCTCTAGCCAACCCATGAATGAAGTTATCCCTAGTCACCCATTTGAGCCATATGAACTTTGCTTTATTTTTCTTGGAAAACAACAGAATTGTAAATTCCTTTTACCCTAAACACTTTGTCGTACATTTAGGAGAATTCGGTCCTAGTACAAAACAAAGAATGAAACGAGTGTACAAATGAGTAAAAGAATAGTTTGGGGGTTAAGAGAAGAAAAATGAAGAAGAGCCCAAAAAGAATGATGTAGGGGTTGAGAGAAAAGAATAAAAACAAAAGAGGTAGTCACCTCAATTCAACTCTATTGTGTTTAAAAAAAAAAAAAAAAAAACCCAATCCTGCCTCGTTAAAGGGTATACCGGCTGGAAACCAGAACCCGCCTTAAAAATTGCCTAGCAGTATTTGGCGACCTCGGGTATAACAACGCCACGTACGCCTTAAACGAGTCTCAACCGCGTTTATGGTATCCAAAAGTTTTTTAGGATACGCGTTTGAAGGCTGTGAACTAGTGGACATGTCAATTGGTGTTGAGAAAGTGTGGGTTTCGATGTGATTTTAGTTTTGCTCTAGGACAACCAAGTTCTCTTACTTTGTTTCCTATCCTTTTATTGGAGCCCATGACCCGAGCCTAACGTTACAAGCTTTTAAAGACCTTTTGATTCTCATCTGTGTTTAGTCCTCATTAGTGGAGAGTAGTTCGATATTTAGGCTTATGGAGTCTGCCACCATTTGATAAACTTTACAATTTTTGCATAAAATAATCCGGGAAGTTGGAATGTGGATTGAAGTGGGGATCACCTACTTGGTGGACCGATTGAGGAAGACAGTCGATGTAGCTTATAACTTCTTGGAGTGTCGAACATTTCCTGATCATAATTTTTCAACAATTTTTGAGACGTGTGCAATCTCTAGGGAATTCACTGTGGGATTTGAGTTTTGTTTTTCAGTTTTGTTGTGTATGTTTTCATGTTTTTGTTTTTGTTTGTTCTCTTGTTTTCGTTAGTTTTGTACTGTATGCTCGGGGACGAGCATCTCTTTAGTTTGGGGGTAGTTGATAATCCGTAAATTATACAGTTTTTATTAGATCTTTTTGTCGGATTTCAGGTACTTTCTAATGCATTTTGACCTGAATTGTTGCTTAATTCTTTTACTTTTCATGTTTCAGGTTAAAATGGACTTTTTGAGCAAATAAAGACAAAATTTAATAGTTTTGACTCAGAAATGAGCGGATTTCAGAAGATAGGAGAGTTCCGAGCAGACAAAGCACGATGGAAGCTGTTCCCCAAGGAAGAGAGCAGAATCAAGAATCGAACGAAGAAGCAAGCGAGGGTGGCGCTTCTGTAATTTGAGCGAAGAAGCTCGCCCGGTGAAGCCCCCGTCTTCGCCGCGGCGAAGTTGGCCAGGGACGAACTTATCTGACTCATTCTTCGCCGCGGCGAAGAATTCTTCTTCGCCGCGGTGAAAGTCAATTTATTCAGTTTTGTTAAACGCACAGTTTCGTGTTGTGCGTGTTTTGGCTGGTTTTTTGGACTAAGTATAAAAGAAAAACTTAACCTTTGCCAACGAGATCTTCAGCTTTTTAGGTTTAGCCGTTTTACACTTTTCTTAGAGTAAAGCTTTGAGTTTTTCGGATTGTTTAAGGGAGAAGATTCAGATTTTGACTTGAAGATCTTCAGCTTTTTAGGTTTAGCCGTTTTTACACTTTTCTTAGAGTTAAAGCTTTGAGTTTTTCGGATTGTTTAAGGGAGAAGATTCAGATTTTGACTTGAAGATTTATCTTTTGGGGAGATTTCTTATCTTTCATCTCGGCCATTATGTTTAACTTGTTTATTTCTATTTTTCGTTTTTGTAGTATTAATTTAGTTATGAACTAATCCTTTATGGGTTAGGGTTTTGATTGTAGTTTGGATTTTAAATGGGTTAAGTATTTAATTGTGTTATTTCCATGTGAATAAGCTTGGTTGTGTGTTACTCTGAAATTGAATGCTGTATGTGATGAACATGAAGAGATTGAGAAATAATTCATGTTAGGCTTCTTGGGTATTCACCATTATAGGATTGGATGCTAGAGATAGATTCAAGAATTAATGAAATCAATTTAGGATTCTTGCGCTTAATGAATTCAGAATTATTAACCTTCAATTTGTTGGGTGCGGAATGTTAATAAGGATGACTAGGAAAATATAGCCCGAGAGGGTATGTTTAACATATTAGTGAATTCGATTTACAACCATTGTGCATGAATGTGAATATAGTGTAATTTTAGGTTTAACCCATAAAAGTCCAAACGAAGTCAAAACCCTACCCGTTTTGCTTGAATTGATATTTCGCGTTTTTATATTGCTTTCTTAATTAAGTTTTCACCTTAGTAAATTTCATTTTGTTGTTTTTAAATTAAAACTTGCTCCCACCAATCCAAAGAATTCGATTACTTCAACTTGATAACGTTAGGAAACTTAGTGCTTTGCTAACAGACCTCGTGGGAACGATATCCTACCCATCACTTTATTACTTGAGCGACTAGTGCACTTGCTAGTTTTGCATGTTGTAAGAAACACGCATCATCCTCAATCTGATCTCTCTCTCCTTTTAAACATATCCAATTCAAGTATTTGAATTTCACTAAATCTCCTAAAAAATATTCTACTATCCTAAAATAACATTTATCCTAATCTAATTAATTGGAAATAAAATAAAGTCCTAAAATAAAATAGGAAAGTGGTGATTCTGAGATGTAACTTGCGTGCCACATGTCTTCAAATCTTCCAATAATAAACTGCCCAATTGATTTGCATGACAAGGCAGAATGCTCCAGGACGTCCTGTGCAGATATGTCAACTTCAAGCTCGATTACAACCTTTATACAGCGAGTATCTCTCCAAACTCAAAACATGAAAGTTGTAGATCTCTTTCTTAGTGTTCCACAGCATTTTTAATCATCTCAATCGGATCTCCGATGAGAGAGTTATGCCCAGATTACGAAGCAGTGTCGAAACTGTCCGAATTCACCTAATTAGTTCCGTTTTGCAATTAACACCTCCATTTGCTTCCTAAATCAAAATAAAGTAATAATGAGTACAATTAGGCAACAAATACGTATAAAAGACTAAACATTAAGGGGGGTAAATATGACATTTTGCATTCCCATCAATAACCTTCGCATCAATTGGCACATCAATACCCCTAAAAAATACATGCCCAGGATTACACTCAAGGAAGTTGGCATAAAACTCTCTCACTATCGGTTCTATGGCTAAATGTTTAGGGTCACTCATGAATCTGTCCCACTTTCTCCCTCGACTCCATTCTTCTGCAAGGATAGTGGTTAATCCATGCTCAGCAATAAACCCCTTATCTTTTCTTTTGATTGCACCTTCATAACGTTGTCGAGCCTTTTCACTAACAAACCTATTGTCTACTTGTTTCCCTTTTCCTTTACCCTTGGAAGCTATTTTGATCGGCATGTTTGGTTTTCACTATGAATACTCAAATGTACCCCCAAACTAAGAATTCAACCAAAAAATTCAACACTAAGTGCCCTTACTACTGACCACAACACTCCTGAATATACACCAAAGTTTTGAAATTTTGCACCTACACCCCCAAACTAGCTATTCTTCCAAACTCAAACAAAACACTCCACAATCGAAAACCCAAACACCACACAAAGAAAAATCCACACTCCTTTAATCAATATCAAACCACAAACTTCACCAAAAATCCACAACTCAATTCATTCAATCAATATCTCAAAATTAAAGCACTACAAACAAAATTGATCAATTTAAAGGTTGGAGAACTCAAAATCTTACCAATCCCAAGATGAATGCACCAGCAATCTCACCAATTTCGGCCTAGATTGCAAGATCCCCAATTTTTGAAAACCAAGGGTTTCCAAAATTTTCTTCAAATTTTCGTGAAAATCTTTGCCAAGATGAGTTGATTTAGTGTTTGTGAGGGTTAAAGAGTGAGGTATAGGGATGGAAATTCACTGAAGAAGCTCTGGATTGAAGGTGGAAGTGTTTGGCTCTTGGGTGGAGTTTGAAACTTTTCGCGAAAATGAAGAGTCGCGTTAAGAATTTATATAAAACAGTTTTCGCCGCGGCGAAGTTCTTCATGTATACGCAAAACCCAGTCGATGCCACGGCAAAAAATTCCAGTGAAAACATCACCACGGCGAACTTTCCTTAGCTCAATTCTGCAATACCTTCTATGCCGCGGCGAAGAACATTGTCTCACTGTGGCAAAAAATTCTAGAGAAAACAATGTCGCGGCGAAGAACTTACTTCGTCGAGGCGAAGTCTGGGACCTTTCGAATTCCTTTTCTTGCAAAATGTACTTCACCGCGGTGAAAACTGGAACATTTCTGCTTCTCACCTTAATTCGATAATTCACCTGAAACACCCAAAAACACACGAAATTAAAATTATTCTTATTCATAAAACAACTAAACAAATTCAAAACAATACACAAACAAACAACAAATGAAAACACATGGGTTGCCTCCCAAGAAGCGCTTGTTTATAGTCGCAAGCTCGACTTTCTCAAGTCCTCATGTCGGGATGTCAAGTTGGATGGGAAATGACTTGCAACTTATCACCCCATCAATGTATGGCTTCAATCTCTTTCCATTGACCTTAAATGTGCCCTTTTCTTCATGTGACACCTCTACCGCCCCATATGGGTAAACTCTTGTAATTATGAAAGGTCTGGACCATCTAGACTTAAGTTTTCCAGGGAAGAGCCTAAGTCTAGAATTATACAACAAAACTTTCTGACCCACTTCAAACTTCTTCTTCCTGATATGCTTGGCATGCCACTTCTTGGTCTTTTCTTTGTAAATTCGAGCATTCTCATACGCTTCATGACGGATCTCGTCGAGTTCATTCAATTTCAGCATCCTTTCCTCCCCAGCAGCTCGTAAATCCATGTTTAACTACTTGACTGCCCAATATGCTTTATGCTCAAGTTCCACCGGCAAGTGGCATGCTTTCCCATATACTAACCTAAATGGAGACATACCAATTGGAGTCTTGAATGTAGTGCGGTATGCCCATAATGCATCATCTAATTTCCGTGACCAATCCTTCCTAAATGCATTAACTATCTTCTCTAAAATTCCTTTAAGTTCTCTGTTCGACAGTTCCACTTGCTCGCTGATCTAAGGATGGTATGGTGTAGCCACTCTATGTTTCACTCCATATTTTTCAAATTGGACATCTAATTGCCTATTGCAAAAATGAGACCCCCCATCACTGATGATTGCCCGTGGTACCCCAAATCTTGAGAAAATGTTCTTTCTAACAAAGTTAACCACCACCCTGGCATCATTGGATGGCAATGCAACTGCTTCCACCCATTTCGAAACATAATCCACCGCTACCAAAATGTGCATGTTCCCATAAGAATTTGGGAAATGACCCATGAAGTCAATTCCCCACACATCAAATAGCTCAACAACTAGGATATTATTCAACGACATCTCATCTCTCCTTGAAATATTTTCACTCCATTGACATTGGTTGCATTCCTAAACCACTTGAAAGGCATCCTTGATAGGGTTGGCCAATAAAACCCAGATTGAAGGACCTTGGCTGCTATCCTAGTTCCTCCAAAATGACAACCCAATTCCCTCTCATGGCAATGTCGTAGAATACTCTCAATCTCCTCTTCTGGGACACACCTATGTATCATCTTATCAGTACAATGTCTATACAGAAATGGTTCTTCCTAGAAATAATACTTTAAGTCAGAGAAAAACTTCCTCTTTTGTTGGAAGTCATGCCAATTGGGAGCACTCTGGATGACAAGTAGTTTGCAATATCTACATACCTAGGTGCTTATTCAACTCTCATCAATTTCTCATCCGGGAAGGTCTCCTTGATTTGAGCTTCCTCATCACTTCCCTGGGTTGGTCATTCAATCCTTGACAAATGATCTGCCACTACATTTTCTGACCCTTTTTTATCTCGGATCTCCAACTCAAACTCTTGTAGTAATAGGATCTATCTAATCAGCCGAGGTTTCGCTTCTTGCTTTGCCAACAGGTGCTTGAGTGCCGAATGATCCGTGTAAACTATCACCTTAGCACCTAGAAATAAGAACAAAATTTGTCAAATGCAAAAACCACGGCTACCAACTCTTTTTTAGTAGTTGTGTAATTCAACTATGCATCAATGAGTGTCTTGCTAGCATACTGAATTACATGCAAAACTTTGTTCTTTTTTTGTCCTAAAACTACTCCTAGTGCAAAATCACCAGCATCACACATCAATTCAAACAATAGTCCCTAATCGGGAACTACAATAATAGGTGTAGACACTAACAGTTTCTTAAGCGTTTGAAAAGCATGCATGCATTCATCATCAAAATCAAAAGGAACATCCTTAATCAGTAAATTGCAAAAGTGTTTAGAGATTTTAGAGAAATCCTTGATAAACCGTCTATAGAACCCCGCATGCCCCAAGAAACTCTGAACTGCCTTAACATTTGCAGGTGGTGGCAGCTTCTCAATCACTTCTGTTTTTGCTCGATCTACTTTGATGCCGTCCTTTGAAATTCTGTGACTGAGTACTATTCCTTTCTATACCATGAAATGACATTTCTCCCAATTGAGCACCAAATTCGTCTCCTGACATCGCTGCAAAACAAATGAGAGATTAGATAAACAAAAGAAGAACCAAAAACATCCACGAAGACTTCTATGAACCGCTCCACCATGTCACCAAAGATCGACATCATGCATTTCTGAAATGTGGCTGGTACATTGCACAACCCGAAAGGCATCCTTCTGTAAGTAAAAGTGCCATAGGGATAAGTGAATGTCGTCTTCTCTTGATCTTCAGGAGCAATGGCAATCTGATTATATCCTGAAAAACCATCCAAGAAACAATAGTAAGCATGCCCTGCCAATCTCTCCAACATTTGGTCGATGAAAGGAAGTGGGAAATGATCCTTCCTTATCGCTTCATTCAATTTTCAGTAGTCAATGCACACCCTCCAACCCGTGACTATCCTAGTTGGTATCAATTCATTACTTTCATTATGTACCACTATGATACCTCCTTTCTTTGGAACCACTTGCACCGAGCGCACCCATGGACTTTCTGAAATAGGATAAATTATGCCCACATCTAAAAGTTTCACCACATCCTTCATAGAAGAATTCAATCTCCGTTGTGGCTGTACCCTAGGCTTGACATCATCTTCCATGAGTATCTTATGCATACAAAAGGATGGAGATATGCCTCTAATGTCCAAAATAGTCCATCCAATTGCTGATCTATGCTCCCTTAACACCCGAATCAACCGCTCTTTTTCCAAATTACTCAACCTTGAATTGATGATCACTGGGAAGGTTTCTGCTTCACCAAGATACACATATTTGAGGTGAAAAGGTAAAGGCTTTAGTTCAAGTTTTGGAGGTTCCTCAGTTCTTGCCTTTTCCTTCTCTTTCTCAATATCAAACTCTTCAAATTCTGGATCTTGGCTTGCATTTATCGGCTGAAGTGCTTCTAAAAATCTAGCACACTCATTCTTTGTTGGCTCATCTACCTCTATCGTTTTTTATTGGGCAATGCACGCTTCTAGAGGTAGTTGAGGGGTGTTCTCTTCAATAGCCTCTGCTACTAGTCTATCCACCACGTCTACACTAAAACACGAATCCGACTCTGATGGAAATTTCATGGCCTCAAAAACGTTGAACGTTACTGTTTCATCTTGGACCCTTAACAGCAACTTTCCTTCTTGCACATCAATGAGGGCTCTTCCGGTGGCCAGAAATGGATGCCCTAAAATGAGAGGCATTTCCTTGTCCTCTTCCATGCCCAACCCAACAAAGTCCGCAGGAAAGATAACTTTGTCCACCTTCACCAAAACATCTTCAACTATTCCTCTCGGATGCTTGATGGATCTATCTGCAAGCTGCAAAGATATGGTCGTTGGCTTCACTTCACCAATCCCTAATCTCTTGAAAATAGAAAAAGGCATTAGATGTATGCTTGCACCTAAATCACATAAAACTCTATCAAAACTAATGTCTCCTATAGCACAAGGAATAGTAAAATTCCCTAGATCTTTGAGTTTTGGGGGCAGCTTCTTCTGTAGAATGGCGTTACACTCCTCTGTAAGCATCACGGTTTCCTTATCTTCTAACTTCCTTTTGTTTGATAAAATCTCCTTGAGAAATTTTGCATAGCTTGGCATCTGTTGCAATGCATCTGCAAAAGGAATGTTAATATGCAGTTTTTTAAATATTTCAATGAATTTGGAAAACTGCTTATCTTGATTTTTCTTTCTGAGTCTCTGAGGAAGAGGCACAAGAGAGGTGTGATGTGCCAACTCTGGTGGTATCTCGGGAAATGGCAATTTCTCTTTCTTTTTCCTCTGCCTCCCCGCTTTTGTTCATCTTCCCTAGAACTGGTTGGCTTCTCTTCAGCAATGATCTCTTCGTCAACTTCTTCATCAAAATCTTCATTTTCTTTTGGTGGGCTTTCCTCTTTCCTTGATTGCTCCATCTCTTCCAAGACTGTCCCACTCTGTAGAGTTATTGCATTCGCTTGGTCACATGGGTTTGTCACCGTGTTGCTTGGTAGGGAACCCTGTGGTCTCTCATTTAGCTTATCGACCAATTAACCCACCTATACCTCCAAGTTCCGAATGGACGCGCCTTGGTTTTTGAAATTCGACCTCATCTCATTCATAAAACCTGTGGTCTCTTGCATAAATTTTTCGAACATATCCTCCAGTTTTGTGAATCTTTGCTCCCCTAGTTGATTGTTCACCCCCGCTTGGTTGTTTGGCATAACTCTTTGGTTTCATTGATTGTTCTACTAATTCTGTTGATGTTGATTGCCCCATGACAAGTTCGGATGATTCCTCCAACCAAGATTATATGTGTTGGAGAACTGATTGTTCTATTGCCTCTGATTTCCTGCCAAGTAGTTAACTTGTTCTGATGATGATGACGCTGAAGCAAATGTGTTCCCCACTTGACATTCACTGCTCACATGATTACTTACACAAAAATCACAAGTTAGTTGAGGTGCTTGAATAGAATTTACCTGCATACTTCCCAACTACTTCTGAAGTGTTGTAAGTTGGGCTGAAATGGTCGTGTATGCATCAACTTCATGAAGACCCATAGATTTCTTTGATTGTATCTTCTCATTCGGTCTTTGATAATTGTTGCTTGCCAGAACTTCAAGCAACTCATGAGCTTCTTTAGGTGTCTTGTTTTGCAATGCTCCTCCCGATGCTGCATCCACCATTGTTTGCACAGTAACCATCAATCCATTATAAAACGTTTGGACTTGCATCCAAACTAGCAAACCATGGTGTGGACACCTCCTCAGTAGTTCCTTGTATCTTTCCCACGCCTCATATAATGATTCGGACTCTTCCTGTAGAAACAATGTGACATCATTTCTCATCTTCGCAGATTTTGCTAGAGGAAAGAATTTGGTCAGGAACTTCTGTGCTAATTCATTCCATGTTGTGATCGTTCCTGGTGGTAGTGCCATTAACCATCCCTTTGCTTTATCCCTCAATGAAAAAGGGAACAATCTCAATCTGACGGCGTCATCTGACACTCTATTTTACTTGAAGGTATCACAAATCTCTAAAAGTTTGCAATGTGCAGATTGGATCTTCCTTCAAATCTCCCTTAAACTGTGCCGACTGCTGGATCATCTGGATGATTGCCGACTTTATTTCAAAAGTGTTGGCTTGTACTGCTAGTCTAGTTATACTTGACCCACTGCCATCAACCGTGGGAACTGAGAATTCCCTTAGTGTCCTATTTTCTGCCATCTCAACAACTATGGCCTCTCATTCCCTTCTCTCTCTGTTAAGTCTTCTTGCGGTTCTTTCAATCTCTGGATCTACAGGAACCACTGGCTGACATCTAGCTCTTCGCATAAACTATACGGAAAGAGAGAAAAAGTGAGATCACAAGCTAACAAAAAAGAATAACAAAAATTAACCAATAAACAATTAAAACAAAAAAATTAAAACTCCAATCTAGCTAACACAAGAAAAATTCAATGTTAACACCAAAATCAATCCCCAACAACGGTGCCAAAAACTTGATGCATTGTAACTACAACATGCAATGTATAGCAAGTGCACTAGTTGCACAAGTAATAAAGTGATAAGTGAAGTATCGTTCCCACGAGGATTGTTTGTTAAGCACTGATTTTTCCTAATTGTTTTCAAGTTGGAGAAATCGAAAAGTGTTGGATTTACGGGAGAAACTTAAACTAAATTGAAAGCAAAATTTACTAAGTAATTCAAAGGCTAATTAATGAAAGCAAGATTAAAGCAAGAGTAATATCAAGTAAAACAAACGGTTAAGGTTTTGACTTCATTAGGATTCTATGAATTAATTCTACAAATCATGCTACTTTTACACTCACATGCACGGATTGTAAATCGAACTCCCTAATGTGTAAAACATACCTTCTCAGGCTATGAATTCCTACTTTTCCCTATTAAACTTCCGCACCCAACAAATTGAAGATTAATAGATTCAAGTTCATTAAGCTAATGGAATCCTAGATTGATTTCATTGATTCTCAAACCTATCTCTAGCGTTCAATACAACAATGGTGATTACCCCAAGAAGCTCATACATGATTCATTTCTCAATCTCATCATGTTCAATAAATAAAATCAATAAAAACTAGAATAATCGCACAATCCATGCACTAGAATGTAAAAACAACAATAATCTATTGATTAACCATATAAATCCGAATTACATCAAAACCCTAACCCAAAGTGAGTTAGTTCATAATGAAATTAATACAAATTGTAAGAAAAACAGTAAACACAGTCAACATGTTGAAACAAAGAGAAAAGAGTAAAGATCTCCCCTAATTGATGAATCCACAAGGTTAAACTCAAATCTTCTCTTCTTTTCCCCCAAAATGTCAAAGCTGCTCTAAACCAAAACGAACCCTTCTCAAAATGTCTATGTTTTTCTTATATAGTCCGTCCAAAAACCTCAAAACTTTCCTAAAATAAAACTGTGCATTTTAATGAAAAACTGAAAATCGTAGACTTCGCCGCGGCAACGAATTCCTAAGAGTTTATCGCTGCGGCGAAGAAAGAACTTCGCTGAGGTGAACCTTGCTGAACAATTCTGAAATTACAGAATTGCCTTCCGCTTGCTTCCTTGCTTGAATCTTCAATCTTTGATGCTCTCCAATGGGAGCAAGCTTCATAGTGCTTCAAATCCGCTTCAGAACTTCTCCGAATTCTAAGATTCGCTCGCTTCTAGGTCCAGAAACTCGATTCCACTCATTATTCGCTCAAAGTGCATGTTTTGGCCTGAAACATAAAACATATGAAATTAAATTACAATTTAGGCAAAAACGACATAAGAAGTATCCAAAATCTGGCCAAAAAGCCTCAATAAAACAGTATAATCCTCGGATTATCAACTGTCCCTAGTGAACCCATAGAGCGGCAAAGGGCATGCTCGCAGGTTCCTTTCTGTGAATCCCATTCCTCGGAAGGCTCCCAAGAAAATAATGTTTGCCATGCTCCCATTGTCGACCATAACCCTTAATACTCTTGCGTTGTCAATCCTGGCTGTGATTACAATCGCATCATGATTATGACGAGGGGATGTTTCGCACTCGTCGATTGTGAACCCCACTGCCTCGTTTTCCTGTTTGGGCTACTTGGGCGACTTTTGTTCGTAACTCATTATTTGGGGGACCGAGTTCGTTATGGCCTCCCGAGCGTATTGCTCGCAGGCTCGCCGTAAGCTTCCTGCTATATCCGATCCTCTATAGATCATATTCACGAAGACCTCGTTGGGGTTTGGCAGAGCCTGTTGAGCAGGGTTTGTATCTGGCCTAGGACCTAGTTACTTTGCTCTCTCGCGCGCTGACATCTCTCTCTCTTCTTCCTGGAGCCTTCCTCATTCTTTCTGGAGTGGGCAACCTCTTCGCCTCTCAAGATACCTCATAAATGTGGGCGATGTCTTGAGTAAGGGGGGTGTACTCTGCATACTACGAGAAAGGTTGCCTGTCTCCGCTGTTATCTACCTTCTAATTCTTTAGGAATCTATTGTGATCCCTATCGCTGCAGTCTTGGCCCCTACGCTTATCCGAGGGGCGATCTTGTCTCTTTTTTGGGGCCCCCCGTATCGAGCTCCTGGCTAGTGCCGCTAACGAGCTCTCTACTCATTGGTATTTTGTAGCCATCTAGTAGAATTTGGCCAGGCTTACATGGTCTTTGCTCTGGAGCTCTTTCCACAGTTCTGTGTTAGGTCTGATCCCTACGATCAAGAGAGTTCGAATGGATTCTTTGGGGACATCAAAGACTTTTGCCTGCTCATTCTGGAACCTCGTTAAACACGAGGTTAACGATTCATCTTGCTCTTGGAAAATATTGCTCAAGTAGTTGAGCGGCATTGCGAACTGTCTCCTTGCCTAAAACTGCTGTAGATATAGTACGGAGAATTGTTGCCAGGAGTTGATGGAGTTCGCCTTGAGCCGTTTGTACCACCTTTTGGCATTTCCGACTAATGTGACTATGAAGCACCAGCATTTTGCTAAGTCACTGACCTAGTGTAGCTCCATCATGTTATTAAAGTTGTCAAGGTGATCTCTAGGGTCCCCTTTCCTATTGAACTTGCTTTTTGGTGCCCTGAATCCTTGTGGGAGCGGGGCTTGGCGAACTTCCTCTGTAAAGGAGGAACTTACTATTTCTTCTGCCAGGTTGTTCTGGCGAGCTTTTAGATTGTCGAGCATCATTTGCATGCGATCTAAGTCTTTATTTTGGTTCCTCTAGTTGGCTCTATTAAGCTGTACCTCGAGCAAGTGGGTTCGCAAGCCTATTGCTTGCAAAGCTCCTCCGATGCTCGCATTGATACGTGAGGTCAAGTCATGATGGCTAGATTGGTAAGTGCTATCATGCTCGTCGGTACGTTGCTTGCGACGTCCGTCATTGGCAGATTGACGCACATGGCACGCATTGCAAGCCTGCGAAGATTGATCTTGTCTTGGGCATGGGTTAAAACCAGCATGTTGATGTTTGGGATACCACCGAGCTTCTTGGTGGTGTCCATTGCCTTCGCTTTCCCTCAATGGTTGCTTCCCTGGCTGCCTCCTAGGGATTGTTTGCCCACGAGACTCTCTCTCGTGCATGAGGAGCTGCCTGCAAGGTTGGAGGTGTTGATCGCCCCCTAGCGGCGATGTAACAGACTATCGACTAGTAGAATTCATACCTTTTGGGGTAAAGTTGGTGAAATGTGGCTGGTCAGGGTTCTAGGCGACTAGTTGTTGGTTCCTCAACTTAACCACGTTCTGTTCCACCGCCTATGCTACCATTGTTCTAATCATCTCCATCAACTAGCCGTTCTTGGGATTTGATGTCCCTGCCCCCTGATTGTTTGCAGTGTGTTAACCTGGCGGCACAAGTGGTCGGCGTCCAACGTTCTCCTATTGCACCTCCTGGTGGGCGATTTCCACGTTCTCATGATTTTTGGTGGTAGTTCTTGATCTAGTGAACACCATTTTGGTCCTAGGATAGGTAAATTGTAGTGAATGTTTGCCAGGATCTTTGAAATAGTGGCAGAGGCCCTCCTTCTAGCGCCAAAATGTTGATATAGAATTCTGCACCAACCAGTAAGATCCGATCAACCTTGTCAAGATCAGAACTGATTTGTGCGTGATTACGGGTAATCAGCGATGAGTGAATGATAATGCTAGAAAGTAAATGACAAAGAGAACTTTTAAAGTGGTTCAGTGAAGTTAACAGGCTACGTCCACCGTGTTTTTTGTATATGTTGTGAGAGCTTACAATGTAGTTTTAATCCAGAATTCATTTCCCCCTCCTCATCGTTTTAGGGGGTTTATATACAAGATTTACACAAAGGAAATAGCAAAATTATGGGGATTACAGATTATTTGAATCATAATTCCAATATCCTTGTGATTGGGTGCTATGATCGCGCAATGGAAATTGTTGATCCAGTCATTCCCGCGATATCCGGGATCTGAAGTAATCTTAGGGTTAATTGATTAATTCCTCGGATTGTCCATGACTAGCTTGTGTTGGGTCGAGCTACAATTCAACGAGCTTATGCTGGGTCGATCAATCATAGTTGTCGAGATCATTCTAGGTTGAGCTATATCCTCGCGTTAGCCCGAGCTTGGCAGAAAAACCACACACAAGAATACCCTTGTTCATTTATCCTCCTTTTACCTTCTTTTCACTCCTTATTAGATCAGGAGAGTGAAAGTTGACGTGTAAGGGATTGCCACGTAAGCCAACATATTATATGTATACTAAAATTCTTATTTAAATTCTTTGTTAACGTGTAAGACCTCATGTTAATTCTAATAAATAAATAATTAATTCCTAATTTCTAATATGCTTATTGGGTGACGCTATTAGTATTGGTACCATATATTAACTAAATTAGCCCCAATTTACCCCATACATTATCTTCTTTGAAATTCCAAAATCACCCTTTTATGAATTTGGAACTGTTACGCAAGAACCTAATGCAATTGAATCATTTGATACATGAAGAAGTAAAAGAGCAACACTTTTTTTTTTTTTTAATTCTTTCGGGATTAATTTTAATTCCTCTTTGCGAGATCATTCAATTCTAAACGCCCTAACTAGTTTCAATCGTTTAACTTCCGTTTAGTTCAGTTTGTATTAATGAAAGTTAGTTGCATAATTTCCAATTCAAAAGATTAAAACCATTTTCAATTATGGTGTCCACATTTAGGGTTGTCAGACGAGTTGAGCAGCTTGCGAGCCGGCTTGACTCGACTTGTTTGAAGCTCGTTAAGAGCTCGACTCGACAATTGTTGAGTCAACTCGACTCAAACTCAGGTACTAACTCGGGTTGAGTTCGATATGCTTAAGATGAGGGAGCTTATTGCCTATTGGGTGCTGATGCATGAGCATCTGTTTACTGTTGTGGAGGAAGAGGGATTGAATAATATGATAAAGTATGAGATTCCTGAATAATATGATAAAGTATGAGATTCCTGAATAGAGTCTGATTTCATGTAACACTTGCAAGAATGACTGTCTGAAAGTGTATGAAAATGAGAAGCAGAAGTTGAAGATGGTATTGAAGCGTGTCAAAAAGATCAGTCTCACCACAGATCTATGGAATTCAGGCAATTAAAAAATGGAATACATGGTGTTGACTGGGCATGTAATAACTCCTTTATACTAGGATACTCATAGAAATACATAAAGTAAAATACATTTATATCAACAAAAGTAGATGGGCACGAAATTTTCTTTTAGTACATATAAACATTATTATTACCAAATAAGATATCATTTACAAAAAGTTATCAAAAACAGTGGACAGTGTAGCTATTGCTCCTTGCTTGCCAACGCCAATCCGACCGCGTCCTCACCTAGATCCTGTAAACACAAAGAAAAACAACGGGGTGAGCACAAAGATAATGCTCAGTAAGTAAATCCTCTACTCGTCTATCCCTGTAACTCTTTTTTCTTAATTCTTTCCTTACACACTTCTCGTCTCATTTATTTTCTGTTTCTGTTTCTCTTTAACACAGCTCTCTTTTATTAATTTTCTATTGTAAGTCACAGCCTTATCTTACCGGAGGCACGGTCAAGTGGAGTTCACAAAGCACCAATCCGCTCTTCATGACTCTACTCATTCTCTCTTTATTCTTTCTCACTTGAATGTCACAGCCTCATCTTACCAGAGGCACGGTCGGGTGTAGTTCACAAAGCACCAACCCACTCTTCATGACTGCCAGGTGGAGTTCACAAAGCACCAACCCGCTCTTTGTGTTTTTCTCATTCTCTCTACTCTTAGAGTAGTTCATTCACAAAGTTTTCTACTCTTTCTCAAGCTACTTCTCAATGCACAATTAATGTATAAGGATGGTTCATGCTTAAAATTTCTTACTTAAGGCACTTATGAAATGCACAAATGCAATGTTGCATCAAGATAGTCATTCTGCAGTCACACTCAAGAAGGCACAACTTGAGTTATACACATCGGATTGCTACGGTTTTGGTCTCTTTTTAAATCTTAGAGAAGGGCTACAACTTTTATGTTTTGGTTTCAACCCAGTTCAATCTGTAAGATGCCCAAAAATCACTCAGAAGGTTACGGCTGTGACAGGGCAATTTTTACTTAGGCTTTTCACTTAGGCGTTTCATCAAACAATATGTGTGCATACATAAACTCTATTTTAACTATAATTCTACTTCTTTCTTAACCATCCAAAATTGGAGTTCAACTCCTTTAAATCATCACACATCCTGCAAAGAAAACACACTTCAAATATTCCTCTCAAATTCTTCTAAAGCTATCCATACTTCTATCAAATTTTATCAACACAGTCCACCCTTCTCATGGTGGAAATCTCTCCATAAAATCAACATTGAACTCATTCATAAATCCATCAACTCATCATCAAACCATCACATACACTTCTCATATTCAAATATATCTAACAACAAGCATAATTCATCATCAATCTCATCCCAATTTCTCAATAACCATAACATATGCATACTTAAAAGAAATCTCTACTCACTTGAATTCTTAAACTTTAACTTGAGTTGGATTTTGAGTGGAATTTACTTACTTTATGCTTGAGTCTTCTCTACTAAGCTCTCTACTCTTATTGGATTTAAAACTTCTTCTAACCCTAAGCATAAACTTCATAAGAACCCAACTTTTACACAAATAAATCATAGATAAAGAGCATGAATTCTTACATTTTGAAGTCTTGAATCAAAACCCTATTAAAAATCACTCAAAAGCCCTCAAAATCCTTGGAGGATTGAATGAAAATTTGAGAGGAAATAGGGGAGTAGTGTGGCAGTGGAATGAAGGAAATAAGGGTTACAAACCCTTATTATCTTATTTTATAAACTCACTTTCCCATTTTGCTCTTACATTTTTTTGGAAATTCCATCCTTGTCCCATAGTCAATTATCATAATGCCCTCATTTTTCTTGTATTCTTTATGAAATTCTACCTCTTTTCACTCCCCACTTTTTCAACTAATTTTGAGTGAAAAAACCATTTTACCCTTAATACAAGTTTAAGGCATTTTCTTCATATTTTCTTAAAATAACTTTAATAAAAATTAACTAAGGGCTATAAAACATAATTTAAATCATGTACCTCCATGTTGGGCGTTACAGGGCATTGGATTGATGATAATTGGAAGTTGAATAAACGGGTGCTGAACTTCGTTCATTTACCTTCTCCCCGTACTGGTGTCTCCATTTCAGATGCCATTTTAGATGCCATTTTCAAGTGCTTGATGGAGTGGGGAATTGAAACTAAGGTCCACACGATCTTAGTGGACAACACTTCAAGCAATGATGTTGCAATCAAAGTCTTGAAGGGAAATTTTCAAGCTATAGGGAAGCTCATATGTGGGGGCAAGTTGTTTCATGTGAGATGCTATGCACACATCTTGAACTTAATTGTTCAAGATGACCTTTATCAAATTAGACACATTATTGATGACATCCGTGACAACGTGTTATATATCAATGCCTTAGAGAGTAGGCTTAAGGTTTTTTCAGAGATTATTTAGCAGTTGCGATTGTCATCTTGCAAGCTTATTCTTGATTGCAAAACACGGTGGAATTCAAAACATGATATGCTAGAAAAGACAATGAACTTTAGACGTGTTTTCCCTAGGTTGAAAAAGAAGGATATGAGTTACCATTATTGTCCCAATGAGGATGATTGGGACAAAGTGCAGAAAAGTGCAGAAACTTAATGATATTTTAAAGGTGTTTAGTGGTGCGACCAATCTCATATCAGGGAGTGATTATCCGACATCAAACTTGTTTCTAAAACAATTTTGTCTAATCAAATGATGTTGGATAGTAAGAGTGAAGATGAAGATGATTTTATAAGGGCCATGGTTTGGAAAATGAATGGAAAGTTTAGCAAATATTGGGGGGAATGTAATATGCTGATGGTTGTGGCTGTTGTATTGGATCGTAGACTAAAGATGAGGGTCATTCAATGGTCATTCCCTAAGATGTATCCTGACCTGGAAGCGCGGGCAAATGTTGATATTGTTCGGGATGCCTTGTATGAGGTATATAGGGAGTATGTTGATGCTAGTAAAGCGTTGATGCTAGTAAAGCATTGATTGCTTCCCACGCTTCTACATCAATAGAGGATAGAGTTCAAGCTATTGGGATGATTTTAGTAGCTTTCTGGACGTGGTCAAGATGGTTGAGCCAAGTAAATAAGGGTTGGATTGTTATTTGGGACAGGGATGCCATAAATGTGTGGGAGATCCTTTGGCGTTTGATGCTTTGCAAAGGTGGAAGGCCAATTTAGCGAATTTCCCAATTTTGTCTACCATAGCTCGTGACATATTAGCCATTCCTTTTACTACGGTTGCTTCTGAGTTTGCTTTCAGTGCAAGAGTAGGGTTATCGACACGTATCAATTGTCGTTGGCTCCCAACACAGTGGAGATGTTGTTATGTGGATATGATTAGTGCTGCTCTTTGAATGGGGTGAAGAAAGGGTGTAACGTAAGTTATATTGAATATTGTTTTGATTAAATTCAGTAATTACATTATCTTTATCCTAACTAAACTATAATTACTCCGCCTTTGTCATTTCAAGAAGAGCAACAACCATTGGAGATTAGACTTCCTATCCCTAAAGTTCTTAGGAATCAGATTTAGTACATGGTTTGGTTGTGGCAAGAGGCATGCACAGATACATGTTTTATGGTCATTTTGTGGTTCTTGACTTGTTCTTTATGCTATGAAAATCTTTTCTATATTGTTTACTTGTGTTGTGGAAGTTGTTGGAATTAGGTAGTAGAGGCCATTTGGGCTTGGGGAAATAGTTGGGGAAATAATTGGATTGTAGAGGCCATTTAGGTGTGGGGAAATAGAGGCCATTTGCTTGATTTTTCTTAGTTCAATTGTGTTGCTGAGTTGTGGATATTGGTTAGATGAAATATAGGCAGGTGTTCATCAATTTAGGCAGGTGCTCATTAGTTAATTGTGTGTTGTAATTGCAGGTGAAGGTTGGGTTTCGAACAAATTTTGATGGTGGTTTCGATAGAAGACATAGGCAACCCATGCACATAGTACAACCACCTCTATTCTGATTATTAGATAGTTGTTATTTTGATGTCATGGACTGTCTTTTGATGCAACCTTATTAGTTACTACTAGATCAAAATTAGGACTGTATTTTGATACAATCACATGTTAACATGTTATGTTTTGTAGCTCAAACATTAATTAAGTGACTTGAACTAAAAAAGAAATTTAGTTCACTTAACTTAATTTTCCATACAAAACTATCATGGTTAATATGATTGAGGATGCAGTTACTATTTTGGATGCAAAAATGGTGTATTTAAATAGGTTTAGGAGCAAAAAACAACCTGTAGGGTTGAAATTTTCGCAGCTCATACCCAAGCAATTCGAGCCTTAATGAGCATGGCTTAAACTCGAGCTTGCGAGCTGGCTCGAACTCGGCTAGCCTGGGACAAGCTTGAGTTCGAGCTCAGTTTTTATGACTTGACAGTCTCAAGCTCAAACTCGAGCTCAATCTTGTAGCATACGAGCCGAGCTTGATAAGCCGAAAACTCGGCTTGGCTCGACTCGTTTACAGTCCTATCGCATTACCTTCATCTCATTTCCTTCCTTCACCTCCCTCTCGATAACGGTCACATTATCCATCACACTACCCACCCAATAAGTGGTGGAGATGCGGTTATGATAGGTAAAGTTTGTTTTATGATTATTATTATTTTTTAAATAGTTTAGTGGTAATGGTGAAAATTCGAGATAATGGCTTTCACTAATTTATTTATGGTGATTTTATGGTAGTGATGGTGGTTTTCATGAGGTGAACCATATATCTTTCTCCTATTTTAATTATTTATGGATTGAAATTAGGGGGCGTTTGGTTCAGGGAATGTTGGATTACTGGGAATGTTGGATTACTGGAAAGATAAACTACCTTGAAGATTACTGGGAATACTTAGGAAAATGTGTTTGGTTAATTGGTGGGTATGTTATATTAATATGTTTGGTTGGGAGGAATAAATTGGTGGGTATATTATTTAAATTACTGAATTGTCCTCTAATTAAATATTATTATTATATTATTTTTTAATATTATTATTATTTGGATTACTATAACCGCCCTACATTTAAAAACTTAGCAAAAACAACCCCATAATAAAAGTTTGGAAAATAAAAAAAACACCCCCCCACCAACCCAACCAGCTGCAGGCAGCCTAACAGCCGGAAGGTCGAAAATGGCCATTGTGCGCCGATATGGCCATTTCCGGCCAAATCTGTGGCCATCAACAGCCAGATCGACGGATTTGGCCTTTGACAACCAGATTAGATCTTGCCATTTTCGGCCAGATATCTGGCCGGAAATAGCCATATCGGCACATGACGGCCATTTTCGGCCTTCCGTGCGCCGTTCTGACCGCGGCGGCTGGCCGTCACGGTGGTTACTGGCGGCAGGTGACAGTAGGTGGCTAGGGGCGATGACTTGGGTGGGCTATAATTTGTTTTGAATTTAAGGGTAATTTTATCCAAAAAATTAATTAATTGGGGGTGAAATAGTAAAAGCCATATTCATGTAAATAGATTTAAAAATAAAGGCATTATTGTCCTAAAATTTTATTAATAAGGGATATAATTGTAACAAAAAAAGATAACTCTGATAATTTTAGAATACCTAAGAAATGGAGGTGATCAGATTACCTCAAATATTACTAATAGTAACCACTATTGATATTTAAAGATTACCGGTATCTTATATTACTTGACAACCAAACATGGTAATCAAGTAATATAAGATGACTTAAACCCAATGATCTCAAATCCCCTCTAACCAAATGCCCACTTAGGGTTTTTGTTAACCTCTAAGGTCTAATCAAATAACCAAACTTTTAACTTTATGTGAGATTTAAAAAATAACATAAATGTACCTCCTGCTAATGAACACTTCATATATAGTTAGAATTTATAATATAAAATATATTTATATTTACCTAATTATCCCTGTGTGTTTAATTTATCATCAAAAAACTTAATAATCGAAGAAATAAAAATTATTATAACTACAAGGTATTTTAATTTCTTAATTTTACTTAAGAGAAATTATTGTTATTAGTCTTTAAAATGATTTTTTATTAGAGTAATGCTAGCTTTACAAAGAGATCAATCTAACCCTTAAAAAAAAGAAAAAAAAAGAGAGAACAAAAGATAATTATGAATTTTAAAGGCTGGATTTGTCTCTTTATATATCTCTTATTAATATGAGTGATGTTATGGGTACTAATGGATGGGTACTAATTTGTGTACTAACTAAAGCATAGTACATGCTATATGTATCGATGCATCACTAAAGATAGACTGCATCTATAAGACGGATACTACGCTTTGCTAAGACACAAATTAAGACTCCATCCATTAAGATCCCAAAGTATTATTCTATTAATATTACGCTTTTTATTAAGGTAGCCGTTCAAAAAATAGAAAATGGGTTTTAAATAGAAATATAGTGGGGACCTATATATACTACCAGCCAAATAGAATGAAACAGTCGGTTAAGTCTCTTTTGGCCGCCTCCCCTCTCAACGGCAACTCATTTCACTCCACGGCCGCTTCCCGCCATCCACGTACACAATACGCCGGCCGGAATCTGGATTCTCCATCACCGACCAGACACTCTTTACCGTCACCTTCACCGTCACCGGAAACATATTGTGCGACTCACTGGCACGCGTAGATTCCATTCAACTCGACTCACCCGAAGTAGCTCGTCTTCATCGACAGTGACTCATTGGCAGCACCCGACGGAAAATGTAAGCGGTAGTTTATGAGTTTTATTTTGTCTCCGTGAACTTAATTTAATTTTGTTCGAATTTTGCTCAGTTTACTGTTAGCTGAAACTGAGTAGGTTTTTTTTTTTTTTTTTTATCTTTATTTAATTTATTTAACTATGAAATGTGATTTTGCACACCTTACTATTTGATAGTGCTTGCAATTATGAACTGTATATTACTTGTTTTGCTGCATTTCAATTGGATATTATTTATTAGAATATAGCCATAAGAAAATGTTTATATCTTTGGGTATTATATAATTCTTCACTGCTTTATTTGAAATGTTTATTGCATAAACCAAACTTGACACAAAAGATTGGAACTCTTTATTTATAGAGAATATAGTTAGTAAAAGAGAAAAAAAAAAAAAAACACCTCTTGGACCTGAATGGGCAGGGATATCATCTCCACAACTGGATATGACCCGTGAATACTAAAATTGTTGCAGCGAAACCCCTCCTTTGTCCTGAATGTTGTCTTTTGTTTTGGCAATAGATGGCAGCTGACAAAGACAAGCCTCAGGATGAAGCTTCAATATACCGTTTCTGCAAAATTGTTCTTGGCTGGGACTACTTTTACCTTCTCAAAGAATCCAATGTATGTAGTTGTAAATATTTATGTATATTTTTTTTTCCAAATTATGTTTTGATTTTTGTTTTTTTGTTTTTTTTACTGAGCAGAAAAATAACAAAAACAGTAAAAAGGTTGATGCTTCTGCATTGGGATTGAAAGAAGTGAAGGACACTTATAAGGATGTGGATGATTATTTGGCTACATTTGAGCCCCTTTTATTTGAAGAAGTCAAAGCTCAGATTATTCAAAAGAAAGATGACGAAGAAGGTGTCTCTCTCTTTTAGTTTCTTTTTGCATCCTGTGAAGTTACTTTTAACTCTTATGATAAATTTTAAGAAATTTAATGACAGTGCACGTAAATCTGAAATGAAATTCAATTCCAAATAAATTATGTTAAGCAATTTGCGGTTAAGATGGTTTCTGGTTTTTTTTCCTTTCAAATTCGTAGCATTAATGGAAATATTATTTATCATTTTTCATGTAATTTGAGGTTTAGATTATGATCCAAAAGCTTTGTGATTGGTAATTCCAGTGCGAGATTGGAAGCTTAGGTTGGTCATGGAATGTGGTGAGGCTGATGAGTTTCACTTACCTGCTGTTACTTACAATGCTGAGGAAGAAGAGCCAATATCACCAAATGATCTTTTGCTGCTTTCAAAAGAGCAGGTAATTAGAACACTGAATTGTTTTGACATTCTTATCTATTATGTTTTGTCCCCATAATTGTATTAGATACTGATTTAATTTTCAAAATTGTTTCATGTAAATGCATCTCATGCTATTTTAAAGGAATTTATCTTGAGATTTCTGCAAGTTCAGTTTTTGGTACACGGAAGATCATGATAGAACTAGTTTAAGTTCATTTTGTTGTCCCAAAATTATTAAAATGATTAGTGAAAATAGTGGGCTTCTTACTTTTTGTTTCCCACCTCCCTCTTTATGTATATCATTTCCCCTTTGTTCGTGGCAACAGATTGGAATCTATATATGTTGTTAACAAAATCATTAATATAGCTTGTGGTCTTGACTGGTTGGAGGGCATTACTTGTTTCAGTTTAAGGAAGGCTCGAAATTGCCAACAACCTATGCGTTTGCGCTGGTGGAGCATACCCAACCAAATCTTCTAAGGCTTAGAATGTACTTAGCTGGAGAAGTCACTCATATGAATAAAGATGCTGTTAAATCTGAAAGGCTAGTGAATATGTGCTCTCTTGTCACTTCATCTGTCAATGCACTAGACAAATGTTTGTTCAGCCTGAAGGTAAATTTTCAATCCTCGTATTTCTATTTTGTAAGCTGCCCTTTCCTTCTTTGAGCATAAATTAGTATGTATATATTCTTAAAGATGTGGTGCTGAATGATATGGAAATCGCCTAAATGGACTTTTTAAATGTGGAAAATTTCAGGTTAACCAATTTTGCAGATATTTTTATCGAAATAATGCTAACTAGGGCAAAGGGTACATGACAGAACAATTTCATGATTTCTGGCATGTTCTTTTAATGTTAACCCAAAAAGTGTTTAGCTTATATATGATTATAAATTTCAAGTTGTTACTGTGACCTAAAATTGATATTTCTTTCTGTTTGTTTTAATTACAATATTATTGATTGATATAGCTGTTGTTAATCGAAAATTCTTTGGGTAATCATATTGCAACACTTTTTTATTCTCTTTCTAATTTGAGTTCACGACTCTACAAAGAAGATGTAATTCAAGTACTCATTGGATTTATTTATAGAGTAAATTCATAGATATATATATTTTTTCATGTTTATTGGTTGAAAAATATTAAAATTTTTTGACCCATCTGACAAGGGAACTAAAGATAGATTAGAAAATTCTTTGGAAGCTACCACTCTCCATTCACATCATTCTCTGAACTTTTTCTAAATTCTGCTCTCTCCTCTTCTCCTCCTCCACCTCATCTTTACTTTCTTGTTTTCTCCCATATTGGAAACAATGGCTAAATAAAACTATAGTATATCATTTTTTCTTCAGAAATATATACTTTTCTCCTATCTTGTTTTGTATCATCTGATTGCTTACTTAATTACAGCCGCAATCACCATAATAATAAAATTGGAAATTTGAAGTTGTGTTAACTATTTGGAAAGTTTTTAAAACATTTCCTGATACCTCTTCTTTGCATTTCTATGTGTTACATTCTAAAATTTATTTTCCTTTATTTTAAGCATATGGCTTCTTAAATTGCCCTTGAAATTTTTTCCTTAAAAATGGTCGTGGATTAGTATTTTCAGTTAGGGATATAGGAAACTGGAGTTTATGGGTCATTGGATATACATTGGGATAACAATATTAAATATTGGATAAACTAGTGGTTTTTTTATTTTTATTTTTTTTTTGGATTTTAATACACCTTTGCCGATTCCATGCTTTCTGCGGCATTATTAATACATCAGAATAGGGGCTTGAAGTGGTTTTTAAATGAGAAGGAAGAATAGGTATAAAATGCTGACTTGCTTTTGGCGTTATCATGTGTCACAATTTGACAAATGTATGTGATTATTCTGACTTCAACTTATTCTTTCTCTTCCTACTACATAATCAGTCAAAATGATTTTTTGAACCATGGCACACAAATTACAAACATCTCCTATAGTTTTTTTTATGTATAACAATATCTGGTTTAGGCTGGTCATTAATGGATGCAATATTTCTTGTAGATTTGCAGCTTATCAACTATTGCCCGGGAATATGTTGCTCTATGGTCAATTGCTTCTCTCCCTTTTAAGGATTTGATATTAGCAGCTACTGAGAAAACTTCTGCTCAATCCCGGAGTTGGAAAGTTCCTGGACCTCTGGATGAGTATATTAAAGAAAATCATAATGTCTCCCAACTAGAGGCGATATATGTATGTTTCTACTTGAATGCATATATATATCTTCCCCTCAATACACAGTTCACAAAATTAAAAATCCGTGTATCTCTCCTTGTTGCTTTGTTAGTCTAAGAAACATTATTGCTTGTTGCAGGAAGGTCTATCACGTAAATCCTTTGTCTTGATACAGGTTTGACTTATGTCTTCATTTTATTCTTATATGTGTATTTTGGCCAGTTTTTCCTTCATGTTATGGTGTCTAAGAATGAAATATTGTCAGTTATTTGGGTTCCCAACTTACTAATTGTATTATATTTACAAATAGTCCATAAATCTTCCTATCAAAACAATGTCTTAAGTCTCCATGTTAATGCAGGAAATACTTTAAGAGTATGGGAATCTACTCAAAATTTTGGTTTTAAGATACTTGTGGACTTAGATTGTTTGTCACAAGTAGGAGGGAAGCTTTCCTAGTTGGAACATTGTTAGATAGTATGGCTAAATTTGTTTGTTACACAATATTTACATATAAGAGTTCAGTTAAATAGGCATTTTACCTTTTCCCAAAGTTTAAATGATGAAGGGTTTATTAGCAAGATCCTCCTTGAGGTTTCCCTTTTCATACCTCCTAAAGTTTGGAAAAGCATTAAGACATCTCCTACTATTAGCTTTATGCCATTATATTTAACAGTAGATTGGACATTGTGGTAATTGATGATGCAGTGCAGCTTAAAAATAAAATTCTTAGGCACTATTTTAAAGTTTCTCAAACTTTCTTCTCTCTCTCTTAGCAATATATTGCATGACACCACCTTCACTTGCCCTTACCCAAAAACAGACTTTGAAAGAAGCATGAGACTGGCTTTATTTATTTATTTATTTTTGCCAAGTATACAATAGAGTAGTGAACCAAAATGACTGTAAAATGATTATTCTCTGTTTACTGTCATTTGGCTGGTTTTATTTGATTCAGTGGACAGGTCGCACCTTTACTGTTAATATATATATATAGTCTGATTATATATTATATACTTTAATCTGTGGAAGCTGCATGCATGTCAATTTTATTTTTTTTCTAGGGGCCCCCAGGAACAGGAAAAACACAGACAATACTTGGACTTCTCAGTGCCATTTTGCATGCAACTCCGGCTAGAATGCAGTCCAGGTATAAACATGATGCCTTCTTTATTTTTAAAGTTTTTAGTTGACTGAGATTTATTATTAGCTCTTAGTTTGCTGTGGTTTTCAGAACTGCAGACAGGATAAGTTGTACATTTGCCATTTCCTTTTCCAAATTTCATCTTTGTTCTTATATTTCTCTGGTTGATTCTTCATGTAGAGGTGTTTTGCGTGAAATACAGCATGGTCCAGAGCTACCCATTTGTGAAAAGTATGTGATACTCAAAATTTTGCTTTCTATGAATTTAATCACTACTTGTACTATGCAATTGATCGGGGACGATAATTACTGTTCATTATTAAAAATATTATTCTTTTTGGTATACTTTTTTATCGCTTTTTTTTTTTTCGTAATTTAAATAAATTATTTATTTATTTAATTTTTTGATAAGCTGTTAACCAACTTCATGAATTGTAAAGCTCTAGTGTGAGGTATAACTCAGGAAAACTTGTTTCTGGTGTGAACTTGTACATTTTTAAGGGCGTTGTATCAGCTTTATATTTTTTGTTATCTTCCATTTGAGAAGAGAAAAGCGGATATTTTTATATTATTCTGTGGTTACTCACTGAACTTGAGTGTTGAATGTTTAACAGATTCTATCACTGGGGACAGGCGTCCCCATGGTTAGTTGGTGCTAATCCCAGAGATAATATTATGCCTATTGATGGTGATGATGGTTTTTTTCCTACCACTGGAAATGAGTTGGTAAGTTTGAGAACATATTATAAATCTTTGATGTCAGAATTATATTTTGAGTCTCAGATTTGTATTCTAACATGAAGTATTCTATAGAAACCAGAAGTTGTTAATTCTAGTCGCAAATATCGTGTACGGGTGCTGGTATGTGCCCCATCAAACTCTGCACTTGATGAAATTGTACTACGCCTTCTAAATACTGGTAAAATTTCCCTCACATTTTCATGCTTGCTTTTCTCTTGTTAGCTTTGTTCATTTTGGGGGGAAATTTTTTTGAAAATTCAGATAATAAATAAAAGAACTTTTGACTGTGCTTAGATGAATCATGAGTAACTGCACTTGGTAGATTTTAGTTTAGAGGAATACGCAACAATTTGGCTACTTTTATGGAAAAGCTGTTACAAAGCAGATACTAGGTGGCTGAAAAAGTCATATTGAAAAATGTGGAAATAGTGTTTTTTTGTTAAGTAGATATATTCTGGTATTCAACTGTCATAGCTGATGTAATATTTAATATTTTTTTTTTTTTTCCTCAGGGGTTCGAGATGAAAATGTTCGCTCATATACTCCTAAAATCGTGCGGATTGGTCTCAAAGCACATCATTCTGTCAATTCAGTCTCCATGGATCACCTGGTATGTGTCTGACAGTTTTGCAACCAAACTGAACTTGTTTTGTTGATAGTTTAGGTGTCATTGTTATTGTTATAATTATATCATCATTGTCAATTTTTATTGTCTAAAACGAAATAGAAAGGTACCAAACCGTGGCTTTTAGTTTTCAAACAAAGACCTGGTAAATTGGTCTCTCACCATCACTCCCTGTTTGCAAGGAAGCCCATTTTCAAGATCGGGGATTGTGCCATTTAAAAAGTGTGATTTTGTGGTTGTTAAACCACCCAATGGTATCTCTTAAGTCATTTTGTATTTCTGTATTCTAGTAACCAACTTTTACTATCATTCATAGATTGTACACTACCTTGAAAGAATCATTTTGTTTAAAATCAGAGTCAATTTTCTTTTGAGCCTAGCTTCATCATCTGAGGCTGAAATCTTCACAAAGCAAGCAGTTCTGACCCTGGCTGGTAACTGATAAGCTTATACATGAATACTAAATGCCTTCATGATCCGGGTTGACAAGGGTAGAAAAATCAAAATTTAATTTAGGGGATAGCTTAGAACATCAAAATCATAAGAAGGCTGAGCTTGAAAGTTAGTAATAAAGGATTTTGACAACTTTGCTGGCCAGAATAGAGAATGTATTTGTGGTCAATTGTTGTTGATTTACAGTATGGAGACACAATATGATGCTTGTTACTTTAAACTTGACAGGGTTTCCATTGATTTTTGGTAGATTAACTTATAGTAGTTTATCAAACCTTATTATACATTAGTCAAGATTGACATGAGGGATTCTCCTTTGCAGGTGGAACAAAAACGTGATGACTCTGCTACTGATAAACAGAAACATGGATCCACAAGAAAGGATAGGGATAGTATCCGTTCTGCAATTCTGAATGAGGCTGTGATTGTATGTAATTTTAGCCTTGTGTTAAAAGTTAAATTCAGAATATTTGAATTTCATTTTTAATTTTGTAGTATTGGTAGGTCTGCTCTACCCTTAGCTTCAGCGGTTCAGCTCTCCTCAGCAAATTGAATCATGGTTTTGATGTTGTTATAATAGATGAAGCTGCCCAAGCTGTGAGTGCCTCAAATTCATCTAATTTCATTGATTTGCTATCAATTGATGTTCTGATGGCTAGAACTATAGTCTGAAAGTTCAATCCAAACTTCTTTATGGTTCATTGAAATATGAAGGTAGAATTTCTCTTTGAAACAAGATGAGGAAGAATCAGAATCCTTTACAAATTTTATAATAAAATGTGAAAGGCCTTAAGATTTCCTTTTTTTAATTTTTTTTTTTGTCTATACAACCCTTAGAAGATTGTGCAGACTTTAGTGCACAAACAAGAGATCAGACACTAAATAAGCCTAAATAACCCACAAACTTCTCAAAGAAAAATAAGAGTAACATGAAAAACACAAAGAACATGAAGAACATAGATGAAGAGAAAAACTCCTTTGTATTGCTCTTAATTGAATATAATGCTTGAAATATGAAAATAACCTAAAACTAGTTAGCTTTATATAAGAGTTTACAAGTAGATCTGATGGTCTAAATCCATACATATCCATTAAGATGGATGGTTAGGATTAATTATAAAAACAATAGAATCCTAGTCTTATTCTGCTGTCTTTTTGGTAAATGAACGTTTTGGAAGCTTCGAGAAAGATTCTCTAGCATATTTTTTGATGTTTTTAGGTCAATTCTAGCTCAAGCCTCTTGAACTGGATATTGAGCCTTGTACGGAATTGGGTTTGAGTTGGACGTGACATTGATTGGAACCCATTCAAACCTTTCAAACAACAAGCCAACAACAACCAAAACAAGTAATAACCTAGAAAAACAGCAAGAACACAATAGTAACTCAAGAAAACAGAAAATATCTATATATTGATATGGATCAAACACTACATCAAGTATGAACAGTCGAAGCTAATCAACACAGCAAAGCTCATGTTTCACTACCTCCGATTGACTACATCCAAACATCGGTTCACTACCTCTGGGTTGACCATCCTTTTGTGGATGGTAAGTCGAGCTCATGTGGAGTTGTGTCCCCGATTGCTTAAATAACTCTCCCCCAAAATTACTCATAAACATCCGATCGCAGTCTGAAATAATGGTGCAAGAGAAACCATGCAGCCTTGCAATCTCTTTAACAAACAATGCGACTACTTCCTTTGCTGTATAGGGGTGTTTTGGAGTCAGGAAGTGGCTGTACTTGGTTAAGCGATCCACCACCACAAGGATTGTGTCAACATTGTAGGCGTTTAGAAGTCCCATTATGAAAAACTTCAAAATATCCAGCAATGGAGAATTCGCCTTAAATATGGCCTTACAAAATGATGCTTAAACAAGATGAAATATAGGCCTTTCAAAAGACATCTAAGCAAAACATAACATAATCATATCCTTACATGTGGTGGCCCAGCTTAATACAAGTCGAATACAATTAACAAGATTACATTGGAAAGGGAAAAGGCTATTCTAGTATTCATTAAACTAAACAAAATAGGAATCATCAATATTCCTTGACTTTCCTAAAGAGGAAAGGATAATGAGCCGCCAAGAGGAGACAGCCTTAGTCTTTGCCAAAAATGGTAATATAGAGCCACCTTTGTCATAACCTTGTCTCCATAATTAAATGCTCCCATGTGATTATGTTTGAACACAAATTGAGTTTTCCCTCCCAAATGGAATACTTTAGTTCCCTTAAAAGCAAATTACACCTAAATGATGAAATTGGGCCTAAGGAATGGATTGGACTTGTCTTGGACCAAGTAAACTCATCTTGCATAGTTTTTCCTTCTTGGGCCGAACCTTTGCAATTGTCTTGTTTTACATCTTTAACTTGGGCCGAATGGTCTTCAATTGCTTGGATGGTTTTTCCCTTAGCTTTCTCTTGATCTATATGAAGATTAGTTGCAAATTTGCATCATCCTCCTCGGGTTGAAGAGGATTTGACCTCAAATCTGCAATTTTGTTGTCTTCTAAATATGGGGACACCAATATTGGATGTGGCCGAGACACTTCCAAAATCACTTAGCAAATCTATTTTGTAGCCATTATCTCCAATTTTCTCAAGTAGTTCAAATGGGTCATCGGCTCTTGGGGCAATCTTACTCTTTCTTTTGGATGAAAACCTCTCATTCCTCAAGTGAACGCACACTAGGTCGCCTGGTTGGAAATGGGCTAGTTTCCTATGCTTGTTGGGCCTCTTCTTGTAAGCCTCATTAGACTTCTCAATTTAAGCCTGAATGGACTCGTGTAGCTTCCTCATGACCTTGGCTTTATCTTTGGCATCAACACTCAGTTGGACATCAATAGGCAATGAACTCAATTCAATAGGAGTGATATGGTTGATACCATACAATACCTCAAATGGAGAGTGCCTGGTTGTAGTGCTTGGAGCCTTATTGTAAGCAAACTTGGCATGGGCTAATTTCACTTCCCAACCCTTCAAATTTTTGCTCACCAAAGTTCTCAATAAAGTTCCCAAAGTGTGGTTGGTGACTTCGATTTGACCATTAGTTTGTGGATGGTGTGAAGTGTTAAAGGTTTCCATCCAAGAGAAAGAGTAAGCTTGCACCTAAAGCCAATGGCCCATTAGGGGTTCTTGAACAAATTGGGGATAATGATTACAAGATAGACTTGCCAAGCAATTTTGGAGGTGTTCTGGCAACATTCAACGTTGGTGATTTGACCCCATACTTGGAAGACGACAACATTGCGGATTTGGGGTCAAATCCTCTTCAACCTGGGGAGGATGATGCGAAACAAGCCACCAAGCTTCTTTGGAACTCCAATGGATCAGCCCAAAATGGGGAAATGAAGCAAGGAATGTTCAAGGGATTGGCCAAAGGAGAAGAAGTTATACAAGATGGGTTTTGGAAGTCCAATTCAAGCCCAATCTGCCCACTCCTTTAATTGGAGAGTTTCTGAGCCCAAATCCAACTTTGGGGTATAACTTGGTTTTGTGGGGTTCAAATAATTTAGTTGGGAGGGAAGTTGCAAAGAAGGGCCAACTTTAGCACATGGGTGCAATCAAATCAAAGGAGACAAAGCAAATTCAAGGGTGGCTCAAGCTTTCCATTTTAGGCAAAGACAATGTTGTCTCCTCTTAGCGGCTACATGTTCCTCTGCCCTTTTGGAAACTCCAAGATTTTGAAGAAATCAAGCTTGTCTAGCTTGAAGACTTATTAGAGTAGCCTTTTTATTTATTCTATGTAATGTTATTGTTATGATTATCTTTGACTTGTATTAATCTTGGCTGCCACATGTAAGGCTTAGATTGTGTTTTGTCAAGTGGGATGCCACTTGCAAGGTTTAGATTACATTTTGTTTAGATATTTTGTAAGACCATATATAAGGCCGGATTCTCCATTGTAAAAGAGTGAGACTTTGAATGAAAACTTTACTGTTGGAGAGTTGCTTGTTCTTCCTTTATCCAATCTTTGTCAAAGGTTGGTGGTGGATTCCTTGGCTGGTGGATTTTCTTTAGGCCTTGGATTATTTGGCGTTGTGTGTTACTTGTGTGTTTCTTTGCTTGTTGTTGTGTTGCTGATTTAGCTCATATGAGGAGAAGTTGCTGCCGATTTAAATATTGTTATGGTTTGAAGTTATTTGAAGGTGTTTTAACTCACTCTAAGCTATAGAAATAGAAAAAAAAACTGATCTAACACTACTTGTAGCCTATTATCCATTCCCCTTTCATCCTCTGGTTGCTTTTGTATATGCTCAAACTTAACAAGATATCCCTGCCCTTCCCTCTATATTGTCTTAATCATTGCCTTCAAGGATACCATGGTTTTGCTGAGAGACGGATCACCGCAAAGCCTTACCATTTTCCCTCCCATTTTGAACTTCATTACTTGTGTCTTCCAATCGACACTGGTCTCACCCAAAGTCTCCAACCAGGCTATACCCATCACTACATTTGCATTGCACATGTCGAAGGGAAAGAAGTTTTGGATAATCGAAACCCCTTGAAGCTTTAGACTTACCCCACGACATTCACCCTCACTCCTCTCTCTATATCTGTCTCCTACCCTAACCCCAAATGATTGGGTCTTTATAGTAGGAATCCCTAACTTTGCTATCATCTCCTTACTAATGAAATTATGTGACGCTCCACTGTCAATCAATACAATCACTTCCTCACCTTGTATACCCCATTTTAGCTTCATGGTTTTTGGTCCATTTATTCCCACCACCGAACTGCGAGAGAGCTTGATGACATTTGGCGAATGCCCTTTCGTAGCTTCACTCACATCCCTTCCACCATCGAGCTCAACTTCTTCGTCATCTTCATCAACAAGTATGATTTGAGACTGCTTGTCACCACATCGATGACTAGGAAAAAACTTAGCATCGCGCCTGAAACACAACCCTCGTTCCCTCTTCTTCTAGATCTCACTCTTCGTCATTTGCTTGAAGGGAAGATTTTGCCGAAAGATCGGGTTGGAATCTGAGGGTTGCCCTGCACAGTTGTATTGCTGCTCTGTTGACTGGTGGTTGGAGCGGCACTTGACGGCTGTTCATCCCACATTCGGCACGTTGGCGAGAAATTGTTGGAATGCCTTGATTGATCGTTGATTGAAGATGATTTGAAAGTGTTTGTAAATTGGCGCAAATTTGTTGGAACCTACACCCACATTCCATTAACTTGTTAACTCAACCCGGCCCAATCCCATTAGAATTAAACCCTCTACCCAATCCATTAAACCCAGTTGCTCTCCCTTATCTATTAGGTTCCATTCTTAATTCCTCTAGAGCCCAATTTTTGTTTTCTATCTTTTGAGTCAGCTCAATTAGTTGTACTAAGGAGTTGGGTTGGCCCAACCTCACTTCAACTTTAATTTTAGGCTGCAGTCCATTTACAAAAGCAGCCCATAGTATATCTTCCCTTTCTTCACTCAACGGAGCAAATATTGCTTCAAATTTCTGGTAACACTCCTCCATCATAACAGTTTGCTGGATCCCCATTAAAGCCTTGTATAGACCACCCTCCTATGATCCACTGAACCGATGAAGAAGAGCAAGTTTAAAAGCACACTAGGTTGTCACCGGTGCCCTCACCTACATCCATTGATACCAGTGCCGTCTATGCATATAGCCATAGCTGTGAGTCTCTCCGACTCTGCAATTCCATACACGTTGAAGTATCTTTCTACTTTGAACAACCACCCATATTGGTCATTCCCCGAAAAAATTGGTATCTCCAATTTCTTGCCACCTATCTCTAGTCAATTACGTTTTGGATTAATGGAGTTCCTATTCCTATTCAGGCCCTTCTAGTTTGGTTTGTTATTTCCAGGTACCTCTGTCGAACCATCTTTCTCTCCCCTTTTGGCCTCCTCCTCGTCTTTACGTCTCATCCAAGCTTGCATCTCCATTAAACGTTCTCTGATGGTCCCTAACTCTCTCTCAACATTTTACACTTGTCTCCATTCTCGTACCAACCATTCCCCAAATCAATCCTGCTCTGATACCAATTGAGAGGAACCCATTTCAACCTTTCAAACAACAACAAGCCAACAACAACCAAAACAAGCAATAACCCTGAAAAACAGCAAGAACGCAACAGTAACTTAGGAAAACAGAAACTATCTATATATTGATATGGATCAAACACTACACCAAGTATGAACAGCCGAAGCTAGTCAACACAGCCAAATGAAAACAAGGATAACAGAACAAAAGAAATAACAAAAGCCTGCTGGACTTCGAGGGCCAGCACTTCCCCTAATTCCCCTTTTTTACTTTTCTAGATATCTCCTCAATACTCCCTGTCACTCTCTTTTATTCTACTGGTGTGTCTCTCCATAACAAAATCTCTCATTTACCCATTCTCCTAATGCCAACTATCCCTTCTAAAACAAACCTTAACAACACACGCACAAAGGACTTTCCTGCCAAGCTACCTACAATCCTCTACTTCACGCCCTTATGTCTCCTACCATATACCAGCATGTTAGGGGTCTCATCAGACACTAAATTGAGTGCCTCAAATTCATCTAATTTCATTGATTTGCTATCAATTGATATTCTGATGGCTAGAACTTTAGTCTGAAAGTTCAATCCAAACTTCTTTATTGTTCATTGAAATATGAAGGTAAGAATTTTTCTTTGAAACAAGATGAGGAATCAGAATCCTTGACAAAATTTATGATAAAATGTGAAAGGCCTTAAGTTTTGCTTAAGATTTCCCCCCTTTTTTTTTGGTCTATACGACGGGCTTATTTTATTCTGTTTTTGTGGTATTTATGGATACAGTTGTAACTTAAATTCAAGAAAAGTTCTCTTGGCTTAGGATTTCCTTAGGTGTTGGACAAGATGATAGAAGTGTTAATTCTTAATTTGTATTGACTGGACAGTGCATTAGAATTAAAGATTACAAGTTACCCCACAATAAAAAATTAGTAGGCGGTATCTATTATTGTAAAATAAACGTAATGAATATTCACACTTCTCATTCATAGCTTAAAAGGATACATATTTATATACACTTGTAGTGTTCTAAACTAGGTAGGTGATCAATCTAAATTAGGATAGAAGTGATCCCTATAATCAAGGATTTTAATGTGATCCCCATCATCTAGGAAGTCATATACATCTGTAACACTCCCCCTCAAGCTGGAGTATAGATATCAATCATACCCAGCTTGTTACAAAGATAATCAACTCGATCCCAGTTAGAGCCTTTGTGAAGATATCTTCCAATTGTTCTCCAGTCTTCACATACCCAATGGAAATCAGACCTTGCTGTAGTTTCTCACGGTCGAAATGGCAATCGATCTCAATGTGTTTTGTTCGTTCATGGAACACTGGATTAGATGGAATATGAAGAGCCGCTTGGTTATCACACCATAATTTCGCTGGTACTGAAGTTTCAAGGCCTATTTCAGTCAGGAACTGATATATCCACATTATTTCACAAACAGCTTGTGCCATAGCCCTATATTCTGACTCTGCACTTGATCGTGACGCGACATTCTGCTTCTTGCTCTTCCATGATATTAAATTTCCTCCGACAAAGACACAATAGCCTGATGTGGATCTTTTATCTACCTTAGAACCTGCCCAATCTGCATCTGAGAAACATTCAATATGAGAGTGACTATGATTGGCATATAATATACCGCGTCCAGGGGCTCTTTTCAAATAACACAGGATCTGTTCCAAAGCCGCCCAATGATGAACTATTGGGGAGGTGATAGACCTCCCGTTAAGCATGTTTACAAATACAGAGGGCATAAGCGACAATAGGGTCAGAAAGGGGTAAAGAGTGTGAGGTGCTTCTTGTTAGTTGTTAGAGAAATTGGTTACACCACGTGTGAAGGGGAATCAAAGTTGTTAGTAGAATAGGTAGTCATGAAGGTATTATAAATAAAGGGTCGGAGTTTTGGTGAAGGGGGAGATCAAAAATAGTGTCATTGTGGGAGGTCCCCAGCTCCTCGAATTGCTGGGATCTATCTGTTGAGTTTATCAATTGTTTTGGTTGTTCTTTGCTTTTCTCCATTAATATACTTGGTTGAGGCTTGTTTGTGGTGAACATATTCCGTTATCTTGTCTTGTTTGGCTATTGTTTGTTAGCGGTGCGGGGAGTCTCATCAATGGTATCAGAGCCAAGGTTGGGGAACGGTAAAAGCGGAAATGGAGACTAGGATGGGAAATGTGGAAAAAGATATGAGATCGATGAAGGAAGATTTGAGAACGATCAAAGAATGCTTGAAGGAGATGCTAGCATGGATGAGGCGAAAGGAGGAGGAGGAAACCAAAGGAGTTAAGAGGGATGGGTCAACGGAAAGAAAGCGGTGAAACAGAATCGAAACCAAGGGGAAGAAGAAGAATGAAGCAGTATCGCTCCATTGTGTGAAGAAAAAGAAGACATATTGTGGGCCAACTTCTTAAACGGGCTTAGACCAAATCTAAAAGCTGAAGTCAAATTGGGCCAGCCCAATTTATTAATGCAATTAATTAAGTTAGCCCACAAAATAGAGGAGAAGAATCGGGTGCGAAGAAATGAAGTTTGGGCTTAAGGCAGTGAAAAACCAATTATGGGTGTATGGGTTTAATGGAGGAATTATTTCAATTGGGCTAGGTAAACAGGAGTAACACATACAATTGAGTGTGGGCTTGAGCAATTGGAGAATGGACTCGGAAGTGGACTCGGGTCACTAGGTATGGGTCAAGGCGGGTAATTGGATCAAGAGAAATTGGATCTAGGGTTCATATACAACACAATCGCTCATTCGACGGATCTAGAACATATCCCTTTCTCAATCAACAAGAACATCCTCAACCCCTCGTCGGAGTGCCGCCCATGGGAGGAGGAGAGGCAATGAGTCCTGGCGCCGACTCGGTCACTGCAGTACAAGGTCCGGACAGCCTCTTCAAAAGATCGATTCCAACCTCTCCCAATTGCGAACAACCCCTTCCCCTTCCCGCGAATGACAAGATGAGGAAGAATTGAGTAAGGAAGCGAGAGGCATAAAGGAGTGGAGGAGCGGTGTGGTATCGGGTGAAAATTTTCCATCTCCCCACCTTGAGGACAAGGTGGTTCTTCAAGGGGAGGGTATTGATAGACCTCCCGTTAAGCATGTTTACAAATACAGAGGGCATAAGCGACAATAGGGTGAGAAAGGGGTAAAGAGTGTCGGGTGCTTGTTAGTTGTTAGAGAAATTGGTTACAACCACGTGTGAAGGGGAATCAAAGTTGTTAGTAGAATAGGTAGTCATGAAGGTATTATAAATAAAGGGTGGTCAGTTTTGGTGAAGGGGGGAGATAAAAAATAGTGTCATTGTGGGAGGTCCCCAGCTCCTCGAATTGCTGGGATCTATCTGTTGAGTTTATCAATTGTTTTGGTTGTTCTTTGCTTTTCTCCATTAATATACTTGGTTGAGGCTTGTTTGTGGTGAACATATTCTGTTATCTTGTCTGTTTGGCTATTGTTTGTTAGCGGATGCGGGAGTCTCATGCGAGGCCATAAAGGCGGCCGACAACACTTACTGAATATGCAATATTTGGACGAGTCATTGTAAGATAGTTCAACTTCCCGACCAATTTTCTATGTTTCTCAGGATCTCCAAATAGTTCACCATCTTTCGTAAGCTGCACATTAGGAACCATCGGAACATTACATGGCTTTGCCCCCAATTTCCCTGTCTCAGTTAATAAGTCGAGCACATATTTCCTCTGAGAGAGGAATATACTTCATTTGCTCCTTGTAACTTCAACCCACAAGAAATACTTCAATATCCCTAAGTCTTTGTGTGGAACTGGGTATGGAGAAAAGACTTAAGAGATGTGATGCCCACACTGTAACTCCCAGTAATAACAATATCATCCACATACACAACTAGAAGAATGATGCCAGTTTTAGAGCGTTTGTAGAAAACAGAATGGTCAGTTTTACATTTCAGATACCAAATCTCTCAACAGCCTGACTAAACTTTCCAAACCAAGCACGTGGACTCTGTTTTAAACCATACAGAGATTTGCGAAGATAACATACTTTCCCATACTCCCCCTGAGCAACAAACCCAGGAGGTTGCTCCATATATACCTCTTCCTGAAGATCGTCGTGAAGAAAAGCATTCTTGATGTCTAGCTGATGCAAAGGCCAATCATAAGTAGCTGTCATAGAGATAAACAGTCGAATAGAGGTAAACTTAGCCACAGGGGAAAAAGGATCAGAATAATCAACTCAGTAAGTCTGAGCATATCCTTTAGCAACCAGACGAGCTTTTAGTCGAGCAACTGACCCATCTAGATTAACTTTAACTGTAAACACCCATTGGCATCCAATTGCCTGTTTCGAAGGTAAATCTACCAATTTCCAAGTACCATTGTCATCTAAGGCATTCATTTCCTCTATCATTGCATTACGCCAACCAGGATGAGAAAGGGCTTCATGAACAGTTTTAGGGATAGTAATAGAATCAAGGGAAGCAATAAAGGAACATGATGAATGTGACAAATGATCATAAGAAACACAAGAAGAAACAGGATAAGTACACTGTCGTTTACCTTTTCGCAATGCAATAGGAAGATCATCACTCGAAACTGGATCGGATGATGAAGAAGTTGGTGCCGGACATGAAACAGGAAGAGGTGGACGACGAGAGTAAACTTTGACAGGAGCAGGAGCAGGAGCAGGATCAGAGATAGGAGCCGATGTGGGAAGTGTAGGAATAGTGACAGGGTCAGAGACAGATGCCGTTCAGATATTGGTGCAGGGGAAGTGAAAGTATAAACTAACAAATCATCATTATCATCATCCTTAGGACAATCTGCAGGAGAAGAGGGAAAGTATGGTGTTTCTTCTAGAAAGGTAACATCAATGGAAACAAGATACTTATTAAGACTTGGACAATAACACCGATATCCTTTCTGAAGTCGAGAATAACCAAGAAAGACATATTTTAATGACTTGGGATCTAATTTAGTAACTGATGGTCGAACATCCCGAATAAAGCAAGTGCTACCAAATACCCTAGGTTCAAGAGGAAATAATGCTTTTTAGGAAAAAGAATATTGTACGGGGTCTCACCATGAAGGACAGAAGACGGCATGCGGTTAATCAAAAAACAGGTGGTGGAAACGGCATCAACCCAGAATGGTTTAGGAACATTCATTTGGAATAATAAGGCTCTGACAGTTTCAAGAAGATGTCTGTTTCTCCGTTTTGCTATTCCGTTTTGAGATGGAGTATCAACACATGAAGTTTGATGAAGAATGCCATTTTGGGTCATGTAATTTTGAAAAGAAACTGACAGATATTCTTTTGCATTATCACTGCACAATGTATGAACAGAAACATTGAATTGAGTTTTAATCTCAGTACAAAAAGCACAGAAATAAGAAAACAAATCAAAACAATTTTTCATTAAGAATAACCAAGTCATACGAGAGTAATCGTCCACAAATGTAACAAAATATCTAAAACCAGTTTTAGACAGAACTGGACAGGGACCCCAAACATCAGAGTGAACTAACTCAAAGGGAGAATTAGCTCTTTTATTGACTCTAGGACTAAAACTGACACGATGATGTTTAGTAAACTGACATGACTCACACTCTAATGTAGACACTTTATTAAACTGAGGACACAATCTCTTCAGTGAAGGAAGAGATGGATGGCCCAAACGACAATGTGCTTGAAACAGGAATGCTACACTAGAACAAGCAACAGGTGTAGATTTTGGTCTGTCGAGAATGTATAAACCTGCAGATTCATGTCCTTTACCAATAATCTTCTTCGTCGTAAGATCCTAAAACAAGCAATAATCGGGAAAGAATAAAACACAACAGTTAAGAGCACGGGTAAGTTGGCTAACAGAAATCAAATTAAAAGAAAAATCTGGTAAATGTAAGACATTTGACAAAGGAAGCTATGGAGTAGGGGTAACTGTGCCAGACCCAAGAACGTAGGATGGTGACCCATCTGCTAAAGTCACATTCGAAAGGGTTTTTGATTGATAAGTAGCAAAGAGACTGGGATTACCTGACATATGATCTGTTGCACCAGAGTCAATAACGAATTTGGAGGATGAGGAAAGGAGACATGTATTTGGCTTATCTGAGTCAGCCATAGCCGTGACAGGAGTAGGTGAAGCCTTTAATGATTCTTGGTAAAAATGAAAACTTGGCAAATTCATCTGTAGAGATAAGAACTGACTGATCCGAAGTATCATTGGTGGATGCAACATGGGCAGAGGGATTTCTTCTATTTCTGTTCTGAAGCTTTCTACAATCACGCTTCATGTGTCCTAGCTTATGGCAATAGTGACACACAATTCCTCCTATATTACTATTTGACCCTCCTCCTTTGTTGCCACTTCCAAATTGTGATCGCCCAGATTCATAGTCATTCTTTTGGTAGCGAAACTACTAAAGCAAGGCAGGTGGGGTACCTTATGCGAAGTACCCTACTAAAGACATCCCTGCAATGAAGAGATCTTTGGACTGGGTAGAACCTGAGACTTAGCAGTCTCAAATTCAGAAGAAAGACCTACAAGAAAACTCATGACTGACATTTGCTTCCGTTGTTTTTGTTGAACTTTGATATCAGCACTAAAGGGTAACAACTTGTTCAACACTTTATAAGTTTTCTTAAACTCCATAAAATAAGTTGTAAGAGACTTATCTTGTTTCTCTGCACGGTAGAATGCCTTACACACTTCATAAATATGAGAAACATTCCCTTTTTCAGAATACAGAAACTCTAAATAATTCATCAATTCTTTAATAAACTCACAATGATTAATTAGGCCAAGTACCTCACCGTCAATAGAGTTCCGTATTTGTAGAATCAACCGAGCATCATCCCGGGAGCCATGTCTTTTTCGAATCATCCTCGGGTAGATCATCATCATATGATCATCTTTATCAATACTCCGCAAATACAGTATAATAGTTTTATGCCAATTATGGTAATTAGTTATACCAATGAGCTTATGTTCTGTAATTTTCGACATCGTCGGTATCATTTCCATCACTGGCTTTGTATCAGACATGTCTTAAGCAGATGATAATCCCAATGCACACCAACAAACGGTTAAAACAAAGCAAACTAACTAAATTTCAGTGACACCAAATCAATCAACAATCACCACCAACCAGAGGCCACAGCAAACAAAAAACTAATAACCAAACGAAAAACAAAGTGCCGAAAGATCACAACTAAGTCCTCAGAAATATCCAAACAAAGAACAGCAATGAACCAGTGAGAGATTACCCAATCCAGCACGAAAGTGTGCTGTAAAAGTACCGACCAAGTAGACAGAGAATCGGAGGAGAAGTCAGCCGTGCACGTGCTCTCACACGCCGGCGCGTGTTACTGTTCACCGGAGTTTTGGGTGGCGCGTGGAGCTCACGCGCGGTGATTCTGATGGCCGGAACTCAGGGTTTTGCCGATTGGAGGCTTTTGAATCTGCCTTGGGTGGCGGTGTTGAACAAATCTCAACGTAAACAGGTTTTCCCAATTTGAAACCCAAACCCTAATTTCCCAATTTTGAAACCCAAACCCTAATTTCCCAATTTTGAGAACCAAACCCTAATTATTTTTTAAGGCTCTGATGCCATGTAAAATAAACGTAATGAATATTCACACTTCTCATTCATAGCTTAAAAGGATACATATTTATATACACTTGTAGTGTTCTAAACTAGGTAGGTGATCAATCTAAATTAGGATAGAAGTGATCCTTATAATCAAGGATTTTAATGTGATCCCCATCATCTAGGAAGTCATATACATTTGTAACAATTATAAATCCATATAATTAGATTGAATAATGATCAAGGTGTTTGTAGATTGTATGCCATACAAAAACCTTTATCTGCAGCTTCACTTCATTGTTCTTGTTGTTGAAGACATCGAAGAACTCCTACATAATGGTATTATAGTGTTTATTTAATGGTAAATGGGAAATCGAATTGGCATTCACTTTTAGTTTTTTAGGAAAAAGCTGATTTTGAAGGTTGATACTATAAATGCTTATGCTGGTGATGTTCCAGTCAGAATAAAATCAACTATCATAAAAATGCAGAAGACTGCACTCATGAATGGGTCAAATTTTAGTACATAAAATTATCATTGTGATGAGATTTGCTTAAGTTTTAACATTTCAAGTTTACCATTGCGATGAGATTTGCTTAAATTGTAACATTCCACTTCTTGGCGTCTTGGTGTAGGAATTTTTAGACCTAGAGAAATGTTAAAACACTCAAGATTGCTTAAACATTTTACACTATGGTTCAGTTAGATATTGTTCATTTAAGTTCTTTTGACATTGTTAGGATCCCAGATTGAAAGGGAAAAGGGTGGGCATGTGGGTTATAAAGGCTTGGGCACCCTCTCTTGGCAAGCCGGTTTTCCAAGGAGAGTTCTACCCAAGCCCATGAAAGACCCATGACCCAGCTCAAATTGTTGAGTTATTGGAGTGGTTTCCTATCAATTGGTATCAGAGCATGATCCTGCGCCTATGTGGCAGTGCACGCGTGGCAGGCTGACCTTGGGCCCTGCCTGCTATCCCGAGAAAGGGCATGGTGGCCTGAGGGAAAGGGGATCCGCGTAGTCACCCAAGGGGTAAAGAGGCCGACGGGGGTAAAGAGGTCGACGTGGACATCGGTTGCGGAAGCGTGGTGGAATGATAGGATCTCACATTGAAAAGGAAAAGGGTGGGCATGTGGGTTATAAAGGCTTGGGCACCCTCCCTTGGCAAGCCGGTTTTCTAAGGAGAGTTTTACCCAAGCTGATGAAAGGCCTATGACCCAGCCCAAATTGTTGAGTTATTGGAGTGAGTTCCTATCAGACATACTCAAAAAGTAAGGTGTTTGAGAACTGATCTTGGGATCAGAGCAAACTATAGGGGGATAACTTTACATATTGTCCAGTTGAAGTGTGAGCTAACATGGTTAAATTATCATTGAGAAATCAGGGTTCATCTTTGGCTCTATCATATTGATGATTTTTTTAGATTGCTGATTAGTTCATTGATTGTGTGTAGGCTAAATAAGAAAAGCAAGTTTTTGGTTGGTAAGGTCCTCAAATCATTATTCCTGTCCAGAATTTTAGCTGATGGTAAATGGGATAGACTAGCTAGAGACCCATATATATGTCTAATGTTGGCTCAGATTTTATACTTAGGCATTTTTCTGTGCGATTTGTTTCCACTGTAGTCTTCCTTTTAGTTGAATGAGGCAAGTGTTATTTACTTGTCTTGTTCTTAACTCTGCCACATAGAATTTGTCTTCTCCTTTAGTCTGATTCAGAGTAGCTTTTTTCCTTAATGATATTTGTCAATGGAAATGGGTCTTCTGAACTTACTATACTATCTATAATCAGATAATCCATCTAACACTGACAATTCAAATTATTCTAAAGTAGTGCTGAGACTTAAATCATTAGACAAGTGTGAAATTGGCTTTGTTGTCATAAATCCTTGTTCATTTTTCTGTTTTTCTAAATTTTGTTAAACCAGATTTTGTTGACCTTATTAAATAGTGTACTTTTATTTCAATATTTAAAGTATGGCGATTTGTATTTAAGGTATTCTCTACTTTGTAGTCACTTCTACTTTACATTAGTGTCATTTGGTGTGCTGTGGAAAGTATACATTTGTTTGCATGTATGTTTAGAGCCTCAAAATGATTGTGAATTTCTCAGCAAATTACCATTTTGCATTGTCAGGTTGAACCTGCAACTCTTGTTCCTTTGGCAACTGGATGCAAACAAGTATTTCTGGTATGTTTCTAATGATGATTCTTTTATAAAAATTGTCATTTGTTTGGGTTATCAGAATCGATTATCTTATTGAACTATTGGATTTCATCACATTATCTTAATCAATGCTCAACATATGCTGCTGCTGGTTCAAAACATGCAATTACTGTGCATTGTTGAACTCATTCTCATATGTACCACTGCACGTGCAGTTGATGTTCAAGTTCATGATTGATTATGTTATCTTCTTGTTGTCATATGACTTAGGTTGGTGATCCAGTTCAATTGCCAGCCACTGTAATTTCTCCTATTGCGGAGAGTTTGGGGTAAAACACTTTGATGATGACAATGATTGATCGTTTTGTAGCTTACTCTTTTTCATGCAACTACTTTATCTCACTCTCTCTTACCTGTCCTTTAATTAAAGATATGGCACGAGTTTGTTCGAGAGACTTCAAAGGGCTGGTTATCCCGTAAAGATGCTGAAGACCCAGTACAGAATGCATCCAGAGGTTAGATCTGAAATGCCTAACAGAACTTTGTAAATTGATTCTTATAGTTAACCAAGTTTCAAATATTAACTATCATTGTAGTGAAACTAAACCCAAACCTAACTAGTCAAAACTATAATCTGTAAGACTATGACCATTATTCCTAAGTAGTTAACTTTTTTGTTAATTTATCCAAATTAACAGATACGAAGTTTTCCTTCGAGGGAGTTCTATGACGAGGCATTGGAAGATGGGTCTGGTATTGAGGATTATACATCTCGTGACTGGCACAAATACCGCTGCTTTGGACCATTTTGCTTCTTTGACATACAGGGAGGGAAAGAGTCCCAACCCTCTGGAAGTGGATCTTGGGTAAATTATGATGAGGTTGATTTTGTTCTCCTCCTCTATCATAAGCTGGTGAGTATGTTTCCTCAGCTTAAGTCAAGTTCTCAGCTGGCCATTATATCCCCCTATCGGTATCAAGTGAAGCAATTCCAAGAACGATTCAAGGAAACTTTTGGTGTGGAGTCACAGAAGGTAGTGGATATAACCACAGTTGATGGCTGCCAGGTAATAAGGCTCTTTCTTCCTTTCTGTACATCAGAATTTGTTTTTGTTAACTATTTGACGTAGCAGAAGAGTTGTAGGGCAATTAGATCTTCAACAATTAGGGCAAGAATACAGGGTGATTGTGGTTGGAACAATAGAAATTAACCAGGTTTAAAGAAAACCTTTGAATTAAAATTCTGAATTAAAGAAAAGATACAATAAATTGACTATGTTGTCCTATTTATACTAGTTAGGACAGATTTTAATTCTAGACTGAAAACTATTCCCAATTTCTTATTAAATATGAATCCTAAATAAAAAGGAAAACTAAGAAAATAACTGAAATTCTTTCCTAGTTTAACTAAAACTGAAACCCTTTCCTAATTTAACTTAGATGCTCCTGCATCATTCTCCTCGGGGTTAGAAAAGAACTCGGCTCCAACAAGTAAGCCTTGACATATTCCTCAAACACGGTTGGATCAACTCGTTTCAGCTCCTCTTCAGAAATTCATGTGCTTTCACTTGCTGGTTTACCAAGCCACTTTACCAAGGATCGTCTATATGGGTTGTCTCGTCTAGATCGAATTTCCTTGACATCTAACACTTCTTAAATAACATCAGCCTTTGCAACTAGCAGCTGCTGAATTTGAGCTTCAATCGAAGACGGAACACCATCGAATCCATAAAAAGGAAACAAGTTCGAAAGATTAAAGACCAGACTAATTTGTATCTTAGGTGGAAGTTCAACTAAGTAGGCATTTGAACTGATTTTCCTCAACACCTTACAGAGTCCAAACTTCTTAGATTTCAGCTTGTGGTAAGTTCCTTTAGGAAATCGTTCTTGTCTCAAATGCACAAGAACTTGATCACCTTCTTCAAATTCTTGCATACGACGATATTGATTGAAAGAAAAAGAGTATGCTGCATTACTAGCTTTTAGGGCAACTCTTACCTCTTCATGAATTTTTTGAATGTGATCAGCAAATGCTTCCCCTTCATCGCTTACTCTGGCTTCTTGTGGCAAAGGGACCAAATCCAGCACATGTTGAGGCTTCAACCCATAAGCAGCCTCAAAAGGTGTCTTCTTTGTGCTTCTATTGACAGAATTGTTATAGGCAAATTCAGCTTGAGGTATGACTAATTCCCAAGTCTTTGCGTTGTTCCCAATAAGGCATCTTAATAGATTTCCCAAACTACAATTTACAACTTCCGATCTGTTTGTGGGTGGTAGGTACAAGAATACTTCAATTCTGTCCCAAATTTCCTCCATAAAGTCCTCCAAAAATGCCTCATAAACTTTACGTCTCTGTCAGAGACAATAGAAGTTGGAACGCCTTGTAGTCTTACAACCTCTCGAAAGAATAACTCAGCAATATGAGTTGCATTAGAGGTTTTAGAACATGGAATAAAGTGTGCCATTTTTGAGAAACGATCTACCACAACAAAGATAGAATCAAGTCCTTTTGCTGTCTTTGGAAGTCCTAGAACAAAATCCACACTCAAATGAATCCATGGTGCATCTGGTTCAGATAAAGGAGTATATAAACTTGTGTTTTGAGCACTTCCTTTGCCTAATAAACAAGCTAGGCATCTCTTCACTAGCTTCTCCACATCTCTTTGCATTTTTGGCCAATAGTAACGGTTGGCAACCATTGCGAAAGTTTTGTCCCTGTCGAAATGTCCTCCCAAACCATTTCCATGAAGTTCTCTAATAATTTGTTCCCTTAAAGACCCTTCTAGACTGCATAATTGGTTACCTTTGAACAAATAATCTTCATGCAATCTATACGGCAATTTTTCAGCTTGTGAGGAACCTTGCAAATCAGCTATTATCTTACCGAAATAAGGATTAGAACCATATTGATTCTTTAGTTCCTCAAAGCCTGTTACTTGAGTGCTTATAACTGACAATAGTAAAGATCGCCTACTTAAGGCATTAGCCACGATATTAGACTGTCCAGACTTGTACTTCAACGAGAAATTAAATTCATCGAGGAAAGAACTCCACCTAACATGTCGATCATCAAGCTTTTTCTGAGATTGTAAATACCTAAAAGCTTGATGGTCAGAATAAACCACAAACTCTCGGTAAGCTAAATAGTATTGCCAATGATGAATAGATCTTACCAAAGCGTAGAACTCTAGGTCATAAGTCGAATAATGTCTCCTAGAATTCGACAACTTCTCATTGAGAAACTCTAGAGGCTTTCCATCTTGGCTAAGAACTGCTCCAATTCCCATATGTGAAGCATCATATTCAACAAGAAATAACTTTTCAAAATCTAGTAGTGCAAGAACTGGTGCTTCAGTCATTAACACTTTCACTCAAAGACTTTTTGTGCAGAATGGGACCACTCAAATTCACCTTTTTTTCATAGATTCAGTTACAGGATTCATAATAGAACTGAAATTCTGAATGAACCTCCTATAAAAAGATGTCAAACCATGAAAACTTCGAACTTCTTTAATGGATTGAGGAGCTGGCCATTCGGTAATTGCACGAACCTTTTCTGGATCTGGTTTTAAACCTTCTACCGACACAATGAACCCAAGAAATACTACTTCTAACTGTAGGAAGCTGCATTTTTTTTTTAAGTTTACATACAATTGTTCCCTTTGAAGTACTTCCAACACTTGTCGCAAGTGTTTTAAATGTTCTTCCTTAGTGCAGTTATAGATCAAAATATCATCAAAATACACTACAACAAAAGAATTCAAGAAAGGCTTAAGTACCTCCGTCATAACCCTCATGAATGTACTTGGCGCATTTGAAACGCCAAATGGCATCACTAACCATTTAAATAACCCTTTTGGTGTCTTAAAAGCTGTCTTCCATTCATCTCCGCACCTCATTCTAATTTGGTGATACCCACTCTTCAAATCAATCTTGGAAAACACCTTGGAATCAGCTAGTTGATCAAGCATATCTTCCAATTGAGGAATAGGAGCGATACTTGATTGTAATCTTATTTATAGCACGATTGTCCACGCACATTCTCCATGAACCGTCTTTCTTCGGGGCTGATAAAGCTGGGCAAGCGCAAGGACTCTTTACTTTCACGCACCAAACCCTTCTTTAATAACTCTCTGACCTGTCTTTCTATCTCAGCTCGCTGCATAGGAGACATTCTATATGCAGGCAAATTGGGTAAAGATGCTCCTGGTACCAAATCAATAGCATGTTGGATGCTTCTTAAAGGTGGTAAGCTTTTTGGCACATCCTCACTACCTAGCTCTTCGTATTCCTTCAATAATTGTCGGATTTCAATGGGATATTGGGGTGATTTCCAACCTGGTCACTCTCCACAATTTTGTTTATTAAAGCATACATGATCCCCATCTCACCATGCTCAGCATTAAACTTTTCGACACTCAAATACCCAGTTATTTTGCTGGTTGTAGAACTCTTAGTTGCCAATTGCTTTGCCTTTTCTTTGAGATGATACAAAGTGTACCTCTTGTTATCCTTGTAGAAGGAGTAAGTATTAGGCTTTGTCTTATGATCCATATCATGATCAAACAACCAAGGTCTTCCAACAAGAATATGCCCCACATCCATTGGTACAATGTCACATAAAGCTTCATTATCCAAGTTACCTCCCATGGTGAATTTCACCAAACATTGAGAAGTTACCGGTATCTCATGCCCCTTCTTTAACCAACCCACTTTGTATGGATGAGGATGTGTTATTGTAGGAAGCTTTAATTTGTCCACAGCCTCCTTAGATATTATATTTTCCATGCTTCCTGCATCAATGACAAGATCACAAACTTTACCTCCACAAACAACACGTGTACGGAAAATGCTATGCCTCCTTTAGTCTTCCTTGTCATCTTTTATTGTTGTTGTCATCACCTTTCGTACCACCAAAGACTCACTTTCAGCCGCATGAACATCAATTTCCTCTATCTCCTCATCATGTTCATCAAAAACTAGCTCTAACTCTTCCTCAAACTCAACTAAATTCACCCTCCTTTGTGGACAAGCGAATGAAGTATGTCCCTTCTCTCCACAAGTAAAACATCGGACCTGAAAATTGTTGCCTCCTTTTGCTGCAGATGAACCAGAATTATTTTGTGCCCCATAAGGTACTATACTTTTCCCTTTATCACTCATTTCAACATTGGTTGCACCCCTGTTGGTTTTATTTGTTGTAGTTGTCTCTTTCCACTCCCGTTGGCCTGTTTGATACCCACGTCTAGGTCCCAAATTGTTTTGCCAATTGGTTCTATATATGGGTTTTCTCGCACCATAGCGCGAAACTCGCTTTTCAGCTGCTAAAGTGTATTGTCAAGCATCCTCAATATTGTATAAACAAACTACTCCCATCTCGCCTCTAATAGATTGATTCAAACCAGCAAGGTAGTGAGAAGTAATTTGTTCATTACTTTTAGATAAGCCAACTGGAATTGATAAGTTATTAAACTCCGCAAAGTACTCCTCAACTGACATGTTGTTTTGCTTCAAACAATGGAGCCCCTCATACAATTCCATAGTATAATCAGCAGGTAAAAATTGCTTCCATAGCTTAGTTTTCATGTGCTGCCAAGTACTGATTTTAAGCTTGCCTTGTTGTGCACGTTGCTCTTCAACTCTCTTCCACCATTGAAGTGCAGTACCCTTCAACTTAAGCTTTACAAATAGTACCTTTCGATTTTCAGCCATGGGTTTCCATTCAAAGTAATTCTCCAAACTAGCTTCAAAAACCAAATAATCCTCCCTATGTAACTTTCCATGAAAATCAGCTGCTTCAATCTTTACTCCTCCACCATTCAAATCAAGAGCGTGTAATAACCTCTCTTCTAGTCCACTTCGTGCCGCTCGATTTGTGGGTCCAACTTCATGAAAAGGGTTCACGTCCTCAATTTCCTCTCCAGTCTCAAGATCTTCTTGACTCTTGAGTTGTTCGTGGTCACCTTTTGGATTCTCCGTTCAGGCTTTCACAAGTTCCTGACACTACAAGGCTTGTATAGCCCGGGTCAAGTCCTCAATCATCCTCCGCATCTCAGCCAACTCAGTTTGTTGGGGCTGATTGCCTCTACCTCGACCAGCCATAGTTTAGAAGCAGAAAGAAATCCTAGATTAGGATTTGTGTGCTCTGATACCACTTAACGTAGCGGAAGAGTTGTAGGGCAATTAGATCTTCAACAATTAGGGCTAGAATAGGGTGATTGTGGTTGGAACAATAGAAATTAACCAGGTTTACAGAAAACCTTTGAATTAAAGAAAAGATACAATAAATTGACTATGTTGTCCTATTTATACTAGTTAGGACAAATCTTAATTCTAGACTTAAAACTATCCCCAATTTCTTATTAAATAGAAATCCTAAATAAAAAGGAAAACTGAGAAAATAACTGAAATTCTTTCCTAGTTTAACTAAAACTGAAACCCTTTCCTAATTTAACTTGGATGCTCCTGCGTCACTATTGACCATACTAAAAAAAGTGAATTATTTGTGCGTGAGCGAGTGAGACAGATGGCCTTTGATTTCAAAATTATTGCATGTTTTTCCACCTGGAAGAATTTGATACAATTCAGCTTGTTTTAAGACCTCTGTGTTGCTGGTATGTTGGAAAGAAATACATATTAAAAGTTTCAAATATTCATATAAATAATAATAATTTACTATTTTGGAAGTTTATCTACCTCCTAAAACGTCAGAGATTTGGTTCACCCCATCCCGCCCTTTTTATCACAAAAACCATGAATCATAGCCTGTCACTGGGGCTAATTTTTTAAGGATATCATTTACTGATTGTGCAATTTTATACAGATATCTCAGTTTGGCTAAGCATTTAAACTTCTTTTACCTTTTCTCAGGGACGGGAGAAAGACGTAGCAATCTTTTCATGTGTTAGGGCAAATGAAAATAAAAGCATAGGATTTGTGTCAGATTTTCGTCGGATGAATGTTGGGATTACCAGAGCAAAGTCTTCTATACTGGTATGGCTTTATAGCAAACAAAGAGAAAGTATTTCGACATGGCATTTTGACAAATCATGAAGTTAACCTTTTCTGATTAGCAAACCTTCGGTTGCTTCTTCAGGTGGTAGGTTCTGCATCGACGCTGAAGCATGATGAGCACTGGAAGAACCTAGTGATGAGTGCTGAAAAGCGAGACAATCTATTTAAGGTGAATAGTGTAGTGTTCTTGGCTGTCATTTTCATCGAGTGCAAGTAATCACAATATCAGATTTAATGGTTACTGACATGTTCTTAATTAACATGAACTTTGCCTTAATTATTTCATCGTTCTATTGGACCTAAGTCCATCTTATTCATGCTGATGGAAAATAACCATAACTGTAGTATTGACTAAAAAAGTTGCTCTTACAGGTCTCGAAGCCATATATTTCGATTTTCAGTGATGAAAATTTGGAGTCTATGAAGCAAAAGCCGAAGGTAGAAGATAGGGGAGCCCAACCGATGGATGTTGATAGGCAACACGATAATGAAACTAATGCGCTCTTTAGTAATCCGGGAGACGCTGAACGAGGGCAAGCGGATGATAATGACTATGGAGACGGAGATGGTGATGCGTTTGATGGAGGATTTGATGCTGATTAATCTCTAATTCAGGCTGACAAGTGAGTACCTAGGAAAAGATTGGTACAAGTTACAACTTTTGTGAATGAGAAGTAAGAAATATTAGTTTCTACTGTGTAAATCCTAGCAGGGGTCTTATGAATTTTTCTGAGACCAATCAAGTTTGGTATAACAGGCCATAAGGTAAAATTTTTGACTTTTGTTACTAAAAATTGAAGGTCATGTTTGGGATCAAACAAATATCGTAATTACATCAAAATTTTCCCAAACATGAATTTAGTTTTTTTGTGATTACTTACAATTGGTAAGATTATGTTACTAAGCCTAAAGTTTACAAATTAAATATTAGTTTATGAAATTAAAAATTACATCCCAAAATTACAGTATTGTACAATTCTTACTTTTCTCGATAATTATTTTTATACAAAAATAAATCAAATAGTGTAAGTTTCGGTTCAAAGTATGGTACTATGATCTGCTGTTTTTGCCATCTAAAATTAACTGCAAAAATAAATTACAATAAAAATGACAAATCAATCAATAGAATAAGGAAGTGGCAAAAGCAAATTATGCAAATAAAATTGCCAAAGTTGAATATTTCATTCAAGTCAACAAAAACTATCACTTGATTTCACGCCAATATCATAACATTGCAAATCACACAATCATCATCACACTTCATACAACGCCTCACATTTCTCCACGTACAACATCCTCACTTTACCACTCTTTCTGGTTCTCCACTCCTCCCAGGGACACTACAAATTCACTTGAAATTCCTGTCGCCACATCACCATTTTCCGCAATTTCGGCGCACCGTTAGCATCAAGACCTGGTACCGGAGCTGGAGAGGAATCTGAAGGATTCGGCTATGGAGAGACCGTGGAATGATTAACTCTAGGAGAAACAACGGTGTGCTTAAGAACCGGAGAGACATGATATGTGTGGTTACTGATGTCTGTTGGCACCGGGGCAGAAACAACGGTGCGGTTAACCAGAGAGACATGATCTGTCGGTACCAGAGAAGAAAGAACGGTGCAGTTAACAGGAGAGGAATGGTTATTGGTACGGTTAGCCGGCAAAAGGAATTCTCGGCGGAGTAAACGGAAATCTTGTAACCGGAGGTAAGAAAACTGTACGGTTCGGGTGACAACCTGAACCACCACCCCCGCCGCCGCCGCCGGTCTTGAAGCGAAATGTGAGAATCCCGGCCAAGCCATGAACAGCCACGTGGCTGCTGTAGAACAACCCCGGCATGACAAGCTGAACGGCGCCGCCGCCGATGGTAGAAACAACAAGAACAACATTGGCTCCATCGCGTCGGGTGAGACGTAACTGACGCGAGGGCAAGAGCGTGGGGAGGGACGAGCCGTTGGGGAGAAGAAGGAAACTGGACCAAGAGAGGCGGCGAGGGAGGGCGTGGAGGCGGAGAGTGGAGAGATAAAACGACGGCGTCTGTGTCATATCGAGGGCAAAAAGGGAAGGGTCAGTGGGGGCAAGAAGAGTTAAAGAAGGAAGAGAGAGGAGGTCGAAGAGGAGGTCGGAGGTGGAGATGGCGTTGGCGAAGAGAGAGTGACCATTGGCGCGGAGGAGAGTGAGGAGGGCGTCGAGGTCGTGGGTGGAGATGGAAGTTACGGATGTTGAGAAGAAGAGGAAGGTGAAGAGAGTGAGGAGAGTCAGAATCTTGATCGCCATTGAAGGATGATTTTGAGGCAAAGGATGAAATTTGCAGAGATTTATATAGGGAGTCGAGTTAGTTGGTTTTGGCGGGAATATATTTCTATTTTATGTCCAAAATGACCCTTTTGATGTTGGCAAATGTTGTTGAAAGTTTTAAATGATATTAGAATTAAATGTCTAAAAAATTCAATAGAAATTGAGAAACCCCCCAGTAATGAGATATTTTGAAGCTCAAATAATTTATAAATGACATGGACATGGTTAATACATCCTTATAATTCTAACACATTTGTGCAAATAAAACTACTATTATGCACTTATTTTACAATATATATATATATATATATATATATATATATATATATATATATATATATATATATATATTGTGGAATTTCAGATTATTGTTAGTGTGTAGGGTATCAATAAATAGATATTTCTTGTCTTTTATATTTATTTATGACGTTATTGAAGTATTTTCAATAATTAAGAGTAATTTCTGAATGGCAAATTAACGATAAAGGTGGATTTTATATAATTTTTGAAATAAAAGAGAGTGGTTTGACTAACTCCTAAAATCATATCCAACTGATAATTTTGGAAACCTCAGTAGTTTGATTGTTGAAATTAATCCATGTCCAAACTTTTAATAGCACAAAGTAAAATGAAAACGGAAAGTGATAATATTGCAGTGTAAAATTACTTTATATGATTTTGAGACAATATAACTAATAAGTATATTTTTTAAAATATTGTAAGAGAAATAATACCTTTGACAAAACTTTTTTATAACACGAAATATCACATTTTATTCACAAGTTAATATTATATGTGTAATGTTTGATATTACAAATGTAAAATTTAATATGGAATTTCCAGGTCCAACAATGTTATATGTACAGACGAATACAAGATAAATGATTTTTAACCCCAACCAATTTGATCAGTAGCCCCCACATTTTATTTTAATAAGGTTAAAAAGGTAATTTTATATTCTAAATCCATCTTATATTATTCAATTCTTTAAAAAAAAAAATGAAGAATCCCAATGAACCAAAACATCCATCAATTCAATAATTAAATAAAGATAATATAATATAAATCAAATGTAACAAAGAGAAGATTTATTTCGATTATGTTCTATTTTAATTAGTACAAATTATCTATGGAAGGAAATAATTTATTTTAATTCATTAAAAGATTTCAAATGATTCATAACAAAAAATTTCACTAGTTATTCATAAAAAGAGGGAAAAAATTTGTTTCATTGTATCAATAACTCTAAAAAGAAAGAAAAAAGTGATTTGTAGGCAACATAAAAGTGGAAGGGATACTATTATAATAAGCTTTGAGATAAAAACCTAAACCCAAATATGATTTATTGATCTCAAACAACAGATCTCATCATTAAAAGGAAAATTGATGAAAACAATAAATCTGATCATTAGAAAAAAGGTTGATGAAAACAATAAATCTTATCATTAGAAGGGAAAAAGAATGTTGGATACAAAGATCTTAATGAATTGAAGTGAAATACAAAAATAGTAATTTTTTTTTAACTAAAAAATGAGAATTTTGCTATGTACACCCACCCTTTTACTAATTTCTCTTTTCACCAAACATGTAATGTCTCAACTTCCTTTCTTGTTCAATTAACTTTTTTCCATTTTAATATCAATTTTAATGGTATATTATTTATCATATTAATTTATTTTTAATTATTCTTAATAAATTAGAGTTCACTTCAGTTAGCATATAAATCTTATAAATATAACTTATTCCTGATAGTGGGTGGTTGTAATAGCTTCTTTCTTCACTAATATACTTGAAAATTATACAAAGATAATACATATAAGTATAAATGAAAAGTAAATGGGCCCAAATTTTTTCTCTTTACTTAACATATAATCATTTACAAATACAAAATAGCATATGCAAAAGCTTTAACAACGGTGGACAGTAGTGTCATTTCTCTTTGCTTCTCGACGTCCATTTGACCATGTAATGCTTTTTTTCTAGCTAGTATACTCGTAAAATAATCACTAAAACTTATTAAAAATATATATAAGAAAATACACATATATATATACAAGTAATAAAGTATGGGCCGATATTTAATTTTTCTTTATATACAAATATTTACAAAATTTTCTCAAAAATAGCAACTTGATAGTGTAGCCCAACCCTTCCACTGCGTGACGTTTCGGGCGACCACAACTCACCTATTACCTGCAAAACACTAAAAACAACGGAGTGAGCGCTAATGGCTCAGTAAGTAAACCCGCTATGCTACCCTTCTCTCTCCATTGCTTAAATCCTGAATTTTCTTTCCTTACAACTCATTTCCCGAGTATTCTCTATTCTTTCTCTGTTCTTCTCTTTGTTCTTTCTCTGTTCTTTCTCTATTCTTTCTCTATTTTGCTCGCTGTTTTCTAATTTTTTCACTACCCATGATAATGAGCATGATATTATGCATATTCATGATGCAAATGCATAAATGCATAAATTATGCATTTTCTTTTCTATTTTTCTTATTCAATTTTCTGTTTCTTTTTCTTTATTTATTTATTTCTTTCTCTAGTCTTTCTTTCTATTCTTTCTTTTCTTTCTGTTCTTTCTTTCTTTTCTATTCTTTCTATTCTTTCTTTCTTTCTATTCTTGCCGATCGGACTCGGTTGAGGCATGGATTTAGAGCCTTGGCCGTGTGAGTGAATCCTCTAATTCCGGGTATAGTCCTCATCCACACACACTTCTAACAGACTATACAATTCTTCTTTCTGAATTTTGAGGCCGCTCACTAAAGGCGGCGTGCATGTGGGACTATGTCACTCACGGCTCCCCATCACAACAACTTTCTATTCTTTTTATCTTTTTTTTACACTTTTTTAAGAAAAATTCAGATTTGAATATCTTTAATATCTTTAATATTCTCACTTCTTTCTATTTTCTCTTTACCATATTTTAGCGTTTTTTCATGCTCTTATGAATATGTATGCATGTTGATGGTTTCATGCTTATAATTCTTTCTAAATTCACATATTTAAATGCAATTATGCATTATGGAATGCAAACATGTCATTCTCTACCATCTACAAACTCATCCCAAAGTAACACATAATTATTCTCATACATGCACTTCTCTTTGGCATTTCATCAAACAATTCATGTGTACAAATCAACACTAATTTGGCTACAATTCTATTTCAATTTTAGGCCACCAAAATTTTTGAATAAACTCCTCCATAATTAACACCAAATTTGCCCAAAATACACACTTCAAAATTTTCACTTCAATTCTTCCAAATCTCATCCAAACATTCATCAAATAACAACTATACCAACACAACTTCTCATGAATAGGTTCTAATCATTATTCAACACCAAATCCATCAACAATTTTATATATAACACATATATATATGCATAAAGAAAGTTTTCTACAGAACATAACTTAAATCATACTTAGGGTAGGATTTACTTATCTTGTGCTTGAGTAATTCCACTAGAATCTCTCTTTCTTTGGTAGACTTGTTCTTTCTCTAAAACCCTATACATAAACACTATAAGAATTCAACACTGTCAAAATTAATCTCACATCTATTACAAGAATTCTTACCGTTTGGTGCTTAGGATCAAATCTCTACCAAAATCCAACCAAAAGCCCTCTAAAATCCCTTGGAAATTTGATGAAGAGATGAGAGAAATTGAGAGTGAAGTGGCATGAGAGGAAGTAGAGAATGATAGGGTCTTTTTGCTTGAACTCTTAATATCTCATATTAATATGCATACTTTCCCATTTTGCCCTTGCACTTTCTTTAAAATTCCATCTATGTCCCTTAGTCAATTACCATAATGCCCTCATTTTTAATACATTCTCCATGAAATTCTACATTTTTTCACTCCCCATTTTTTCAACTAATTTTGAGTGAAAAGACCATTTTACCCTTAATGCAAGTTTAAGGCATTTTCTTCACATTTTCTCAAAATAACTTTAGCAAAAAAATCAACTAAAGGTATAAGAGCATAAATTAAATTACGTACCTCCATGTGGGCGTTACAGACCGCTTCTCACCTATTTCCTGCAAAACATGGAAAACAACGGGGTGAGCACAAATTGCTCAGTAAGTAAATCCTTTACTCTTTCATCCTCGTGACTTTCTCTTGACTTCTTTCCTTACTCTATTCTTTTTCTTCTTCATTCTCTCTTTGTTCTTTCTCTTTTCTTTTACTGTCTCTAGTTCCCTCTGTTCTTTTCTTTCTTTCTTATTCCCTCCGTTCTTTCTTTCTTTCGGTTCTTTCTTTCTTTCTCATTCTCACTAACCATGAGGGAAGTCATGGTAACATGCATGAATGAGATGCACATGCACTAATGCAAGGAAATGCATTTTCTCTCTTCTCTTCTCTTCTATTTCTTATTCTGTTTCTTTTCTTTTCTTTCTTTTCTTTACTTCTTTTTCTTTTCTTGCTTGCTTATTCTTCTTATTCTTCTTCTTTCTCCTTCTTTCTTTTTTTTCTTCTTTTTCTTCTTCTTCTTCTTCTTCTTCTTATTCTTTGCTGATCAGACTCAGCTGATGCATGGATTCGAAACCCTGGCCGTGTGAGTGAGTATAGTCCTCATCTACATGCACTCTTACGGACTGTACAAATTCTTTCTTCTTCTTAGGCCACTCAATTAAGGCAGCGTGCATGTAGGAAATTCTTCTTGGTACAACCCTTATCCACATACACTCTTACGGGCCATACAAATTCTTTTTCTTTTTATGCCACGTACTTAAGGCGGCGTGTATGTGGGAATTCTTCTTCTTGTCATCCACGGGTTCCCTATCGCAACAACCTATTCTTTTCTCTTCTTTAGCACTTTTCTTTCTGTAGTCCTTTAGTGCATTTCTTTCTTTCTTTCTCTTTATTCTTAAAGTTCTTTATGCTTTCGTTAAATTCTCATGCATATGCAAATATATGCATGTGGATGGCTCATGCTCATAATTCTTTCTTAAGTGCAAGCATGTAATGCAAATATGCAATGTTGCACAAAATTAAGTTTTCTCTACTCATGCATATGTTTCTCTTAAGCATTTCATCAAACAACAAGCATGCATACTTAAATTCTACTTTAACTATAATTCTCCTTCTTTCTTAAACCATCCAATATCGGAGTAAAACTCCCTTGATTCATCACAAATCCTGGCCAGGAAAATACACTTTAATATTCTACTCAAATTCTTTCTAAATTCAACCAAACTTCACTTGGTCACCATCATACCAACTCCACTTCTCATGGCTTAAATCTACTCATCAAAAGCCATATACTTAACAAAAACATCATTCTCAACAATCAATCTCAAAATTATAAGCATATACATGCATATAAAATCTCTACACAACTTAATTACTTGAAGCTTAGCTTGGGTTGGATTTTCTTACCTTATGCTTGAGTAAGTCCACAAGAATCCCTCTATCTTTGGTAGACTTGTTCTTTCTCTCAAACCCTAAGCATAAACTTAATAAGAATTCAACACTTACACAAATTAATCTCATAACTAGAGCAAGAATCCTTACCTTTTAATGCTTAGGATCAAATCCCTATCAAAATCCAACCAAAAGCCCTCAATTTCCTTTAGAAAATTGGTGAAGAGATGAGAGGAATTGAGAGTGGAAGTGGTGTATGGGGTGTACAGAATGGGAGGGTTTATAAGACTAAACCCTTATTAGCTCATTTATATAAGCATTCTTTCCCATTTTACCCATACACTTTCTTAGAAATTCCATCCTTGCCCTTTAATTCTTTACAAATACAACCCCATCTCTAATGCATTCTCCATGAAATTTTCTTATATTTCACTCCCCACTTTTCCTGCTAATTAGGGGTGGAATGGTCACTTTACCCCTATGGAAAATTCCTCTAGAAACTTCTTAAGAAATTCAGCCGACTCTTCGCCTTGGCGAAGATTTTTCTTCACCTCGGCGAAAAAATACAAAGCGTATGTCGCCGCAGTGAGGCTTATTCTTCGCCCCGGAGAAGTCTGTAACTCTCTAATTCGTCAAGTCTCCACCAAATTCAGGGCAACCACACAACAATATCAACATACCAATAAACTTAAGGCCAACAAACAACATTTAAAGGCAAATAAACATGAATAAGCTATGTACCTCAAAGTGGGTGTTACAGTGGTGAGCCCCACATGAGGACATGTGACCCTTAAGAGAAATGGTTTGTCATAAGCTGTGCCTAGTTAGGGCCTTGATGTGGGCATTAAGTGTATAAGAGCAAATCATGTGTAATGAATAATACAACACATACAACATTTTTCATGCAACATGATGTAGCAAAAGATGATTGTCATCTTATGCCATGTGCAATAGTCCCACATCATTAAGGAGAGAACCTAAGCCAGTGTATATATCACTTAGGGGGGCACTTAACTTGTTAGACATATTTTGGATTACAAAGTCCAAAGGCAAAACAGTGAAAACTATGTTCAAAATAGATACTATCTAAGTGGAACCCAATTTTACAAATTAATATTTATATTTAGAATCAAAACAAATAATATCTAACAAGTGGAACCCGATCATTCTAAATCATTAGAGTAATGCTACACTTACAAAGATATCTTACAAAGAACTCCATACACCAAGTGATGTGGCAAAAAATGAATGGAAGAGTGAATATAATGAGTTTCACTCTTCCATTCATTTTTTGCCACCTCGCTTTGTATGAATATTTTTGTAAGATTTCTTTGTAAGTGTAGTATTATTGATTTATATTTAGAATCTAAGAAAGTGATAACAGTATTAGGGTATGACCCAAAAATCTAAGAGTTTATCTATAGGATGCTCTTATGATATTCTAAAATCCCCTATTTAGGGCTGTGAAAAAAAAACAACCGAAAAACTGGTTTTTTTTTTTTTTTTTTTAAACTAGTTGGTTTCGTTTTGGAAAATTGGCTGAACTGATTTTTCAGTTTGATTATCGGTTCAGCCATTTAAAAAAATGGTTAACCGAAACCTGTTTTTCAAACCTTTTTAAAAAAAAGAAAAAAAAAAATCATATATCTAAATCTAATTTTAATCCCTATCCCTAAGTTGCATAACTAAACTTTAGTCGCCTCACTGGCTCACTGCGCACTACTTCTGTTGAGCCCTCATATGTTTTGATGTGCCAAAACTAATTAAAGAGTTGATTGGATTTCTAACAAACATGCTAAGGTATGACAAAGAGTCATAACAAAAAAAAAAAAAAAAAAATTGCAGTTTTCCCTATTGGTACAACTATGCAGGATAAAGGAATGATCATTCCTTTGTATCAAAGTTGCCTAAATGCATGTTCCTCTTAACATGACAATATTTTGTGTGATCATGCATGCTTTTGTCCAAAATGGAGCCAAGTCGCTCACACCAGCACGACCAAGCAGTAGGTATGTTCCATCAAAGTCAAAAGTCAAAGTTCTCAAAATCCAAACCCTTGGTGCCTTTGACAAATCTTGGAAGATAAGCATTGAAGATCAAGTTGAAGTTCAAGTATCAAAAGTGGAACGATCATTCTTCATGATGGAACGACCGTTCACACTTAAAGATCATTCTTGGCTAAACATCAATATTCTAGGAAGTCGTGCATGCTTTTCGAATCTTTATGGATTTTGAAGGAGCCATTGGTCTGACCGTTCCTCGTGGTGGAACAACTGTTTGCGGTAGTGGTAGGATCGTTCCTCGTAGTGGAACGATCATACCAAAAACCCTAAAGCTTTATGAATTGACCGTTGGTGTATGGCATAACCGTTCACAATAATGGCATGACTGTTCCTCTATGTCTGCAGGCTTTCAGACATGCATTTAATGTAGCAACGACTCTTTACAACCAAGGGAGAAGTCAGGCTTAAATAGGGCACTTCATTGCTTAGAAAGGCAGAGAGAATATCAAAGATTCAAGTCATATCAAAATATTCTCACATAATCCCTTGACCTAAAAATCCATATCAAAAGCATTATTCTCTTGTAATCATTTGTAAACCTTTGAGAGTATTGTTCTTATTGTTTGTTTAAGCCTAAGTTAAGAGGCAATATCTTTCTCACTTTTTTTATCAAACACTTTGTGGGTGAAATCTAGTAAATCTAGAGTCAAAATCATGTCAAACTAGTGTATTTGGCGTAATCCAATTCTAGTGGAACTTCAAGGAGGTTGCCTTGAAGAAGTGGATGTAGGAGGCTGTTAGAGTAGATGCCCTAGAACTAATCAATTATTGTAGAATTGACTATTTGTAATAATGTTCATTAATCAATAAAAGACATTTCATTCTATATCGCGTAAATCATTATTATTACAATATGTATTGATATATGTCCTTAGAATGGTAGAACCGTGACGAGGGTATCAAGTGTTTCAAATCTTGATAGTGAGAACCCTATGAGCACATATGGTGGCCATTATAGAAACGTCCGTAGCCCCAATATTATTCTAAAGTAAGGGCATAGACAGTATGGTAAGGCTATCATAGTGTTGAACGACCCTGTCGAAAGGCAGTGACTGATCTCACTTGTCAAGGTTGTTTGGTGACAACCTGGTGCAACACATGGGTGCTCGCTGTAGGCGCCGCAGCAAGTTCACTGGACAGACCCACCAAAGGATTCCATATGGATGGTAACCCCAGTGTCTATGGAACAAATCCTCTAACGAATGGTGGTGCATGTGATCCTTAGACTTGAGATCATCGGAGCGCCTTGTGCACCGATTGGTGTAGTTTGACACTAGCCTAACGCAGCTTCTTTTGAGTCAATACGGTGGTGATTGGCTGCATCGAGGAGTGTATCAAGACTATGGTGGATAGACAGAGGATTCATCACTCCCGGGTATGGGAGAAGTTATCTCACAGCGCAATTCAGTATATGGCAATGACACTAAAACTGTGGCCACAGGTGGGACGAGTTGTTGCTATATCCAGATTATAATACAGGTTATTGGTCCAGAAACTAAATACATAATATCGAGAGTAACCGAAGGTTGACATTATTTCTATGTCTTCGTCTCGTCGAGATAACGTATGATGAAAGGATCGAATTGTACGGTAACCTTATCGTTGATAGGTAGCTATTTTGCTGAATCCGAATCTATCGGGTGGCCATGATGCCTTGCAAAGGGCCAATATTGGTCTGTGTATTAGTGAGATGATTAATTGGTGTTAATCGCAATACTATACACTGCCGATATGATGAGGAGCCTATGGGTCACACACATAGAAGATAATTTAAGACTCGGAAAGAAAGAAGGGTGTTTTCGTCTTTTTAGGTGAAAGGGTATTTTGGTAATTTCACAGTGCAATTAAATTTGCTAAGGTCGCAGCCTTTATTTAATTTATTGGAAAAATTAAATAAGTGAAATTACGTTTAAATATGTGTTCGCATATATTTAATTAAATCATCATTATTGTTAAATGTTAATATATAGATTAAATATATATTAATTGATTTTAATTGAGATAATGATGAAATAAAAATAAATATCTAATTGGGAGTGTTTGGTAACGTAGAGTGTTTGGGTTGGAGCCCAAGCCTATTCCATATGGGAATAGGGTAACTAAGTTTTCAATATAAAAAAAAAGAGTTATTTTTAAAATGTAAGTGTTAATTGATAATTTCATTTTTCTCTTTGAAAAAGAAAAACACAGCAGCCCCATATTTCCTCTCCCACGGCAGAATTCATTTTTTTGTCTAAAATCAATCTATTTGATTTTTCTTCTTTGATTTTAAAGCTAAAGAGGATCTAGCAAATCCCTCTTTAGTTCTTTGTGATTGTCTTCGTGTGGACTACGTCGGTTCGATCCTACACTTGGGTCGGTAGGAAAAACATTCATAGACAAATTTGGAGGAGCCTCCAAACGTGCGTATGTTTTTCTAAACTCATGATTAATTTTTCTGCAGATTACTACTTTGAAATGAACTGTAAAATTATACCTTTGATCTTGGCTCTTTGAAACGATCCTTGTATTATGATTTTTTGTTTTCCGCTACGTATATGGATCGTTTCCTCACAGTGGTATCAGAGCCTAGGGTACCAAATTTTACAGTTTTTTTGTGGATGGTTGATAACATATATTTGATGATATTATGTTGCCTTATAGAATTTGCCTAAAATCTACCTTAAAAGCATGTTTTAAGAAATCGATTAATCGATTAATTTTAATTTGTTGATGATCTGCAAGTTTGGAATAATGGTTGATGGATTTTTTGTTGAAATCAGTGTGTATGATTGATTGAAAATCCGTTTGGAGTGTATATGGTTACTGTATGAACAGATCCGGAGCTACAGATCTGTGTACGCTCGCCACGGCGATATAACCCATCACCGCAGTGAGCGTTATTCACGCTCACGCTGGTGATGAAACCAGCGCTCGCCGCGGCGATATAAAGCATCACCGCGGCGATCGTCCTTTGGATGGAGCGCTGTACAAAAACAGCGCTCGCCGCGGTGATCGTCCTTAGAGCATGGACGTTAGCATAACCAATGCACGCCGCAGTGATATAACTCATCGCTGTAGCGAGCGCACTTCCGAGTGTGCAGGGCTAAAATGTAAAGTTTCAACACTTTTGGACCAAATGCAGATCTGCAATTTGTCAGGGGGTAAATGTACTTAACCCACAAATTTAAAAAATTGATTGTTTTTGAAATGTATGCTTTGTACTTGTTTGTATATTGCATGGTGCCCGGTACATGAGCCTTAGACCTAAGGGGTAAATGTTTAAATTTTTTTTTTTTTTTTTTTTTGGGTATGTATGGTTGTAAATTTATTAAATAGGGCCTGAGTGTCCTGCCTTTCTCCTCTTCTCAATGTACATTCTCTTCTCATCTCATTCCCCTCGAATGTAAATCAAGGTTTCTAAATTTATTGATGTAAAGAATTTGTATAATTGTTTTATTGTAAATTTAGAATGATATTTTTGTAATGTACTTGAAGACGGAGCAAAGGACGAGGCAACCGTACTTGGAGACTCAAGATGTTTATTACAGGACCCCTAGGTGACGCACCGATTCCTCTAGGCTCGAGGAAATCGGTTTTAGTTTGGCCATGTACTAGCACATTTTATATTATGTTTAGAATGCATGCTAAGGTTGAATGTTGAATAACATGCCAAACAATGTCATTCTAACAAAGATAATAATCTGATGCGACATTAAATAACAAACCCTCAATTAAAGTATATTAAGTCAAGTATGCCTTCCATCACCATGGTTTTAATCAAACCACTGTTCGTCGAAACCTTGTTTGCCAAAGCGAAGGGTACACTTCTACCAGTGAGAGGTTAGAATGCATTGGAGTTTTCCTTAATGGTGATGGGTCGACTTAAAATGATGGTTTTTGCTTGTTCGCCAAAGCGAAGGTTGATAAACATGTCATAGGCATAGTAGAGCAGTACACATATACTGTGTACGTGGTGACATGTAGTGTCCACTCTATTGATATTGAGAATCACACTTGAGGACAATGGTTGGAGCCATTAGATTATGTGATTGGCTTGTTGGCTTTTTCACATTTGAGGTTGATAGTAGGAGCTATCAACTGGTGTGGATTAAGTTTTTTGGCTTACCTAATCAACTCATTTTGGCTTGTTCGCCAAAGCGAAGGTTTGAAATGGGCCGGATGGGATCTCAGTCCACTAGGAAAGTCAACGGGCTTTCCCGAGTTAATAGTAAGGGCTATTGACTTGAGTAAAATAGTGGGATCATCGTTTAATAAAAGACCATATTAAATAATAATGAACTTTATAATGACTTTATCTTTTCTAGAATTGTAGATTCACCAAAAATGAGCATTATGAACCTGCGACCGATAATCGAAAAAGAAAACAGGTTGGATGGATCCAATTTCTCAGACTGGTATCATAATCTTCGGATTATACTCAAGTCAGAAAAGAAATTGTATATCCTTGAAAAGCCATACATGGCTGAGCCTGATCCAGATGCCACTCAGGAAGTAAGGGATACTTATCAAAAGTTCCTTGATGATGCTAATAGCATTCAATGCTTGATCTTAGCATCGATGACACCTATACTGCAAAAGCAACATGAGATTATGGACGCTTTGTCCATTATTCTACACCTCAAGGAGCTTTATGAAACAAATGCTTGACATGAGAGGTACAAGGTGTCGAAAACACTATTTGGGAGTCGTCTGACTGAGGGAGCCCAAGTTGGTCCTCATGTGCTCAAGATGATCGAGCACATAGAGAGGCTTGAGACTTTGGGATGTGGCTTGGATGCAAAATTACAAATGGATTTAATTCTGCAATCCTTGCCTGACTCTTATGCTCTATTCATAATGAATTTCAATATGAACATGATAGAGAAAACCCTGTCAGAACTTTTGAACGTGCTTAGGACTGTAGAGTATGACTTGAAAAAGTCCAAGCCTGTTTTACTGGTTTCTGCTGGTAAACCAAAGGGTAACGACAAGGGTAAGGCCAAGGCCAAACCCAAGCCCAAGCCCAAGCCCAAAGGAGAGGTTGCTCTTGGGCCTGAGAGTGGCATAGGGAAAGGCAAGGTAGTCTGCTTCTTTTGTGGCAAGCCTGGCCACTAGAGGAAACACTGCAAGGCTTTCCTCACAAGCAAGATGAAGTCAGAGGCTACAACTTCAGGTATTTTTATGATTAAGATTAATTTCTCTCCCTCAATATCTTGGGTCATTGACATAGGATGTGGTACTCACATTTGTACTGATGTGCAGGGACTAAGGCGAAGTAGAGTGCTCGCCAAGGGAGAGGTGGACCTACGAGTTGGAAATGGAGCACATGTGGCTGCATTGGCTGTAAGGACTTACTGTTTATCTTTGCCTACGAGCTTGTTATTGGAATTATATAACTGTTATCATGTACCTTCTATTTCTAGAAATATTATTTCAGTATCCATTTTGGATAATATAGGGTATCATTTTGAGATATCTAATGGATTGTTGTCCTTTAGTTTGAATATTCTATTTGGAATTGCAAGGTTATATAATGGATTATATGTTCTTGATTTAAACAATAAAGATATTCTCAATATTGAAACCAAGAAAGCTAAGCATAGCAATCAAAACTAGACATATCTCTGGCACTGTAGATTGTGTCATGTTAATAAGACCCGCATTGCAAAACTTCAAAGGGATGGAGTTTTGGACCCTTTTGACTTTCAGTCATTTGAGGTATGCGAGTCATGCCTGTTAGGCAAGATGACCAAGTCTCTTTTCACAGGACAAGGTGAAAGGGCTACTGAGCTGTTAGGCATCATCCATAGTGATGTATGTGGTCCACTAACAGTTGAGGCCAGAGGTGGATATTCATACTTCATCACATTTATTGATGATTTCAGTAGATATGGTTGTGTCTACCTTATGAGACATAAATCTGAAGCCTTTGATAAATTCAAGGAATTCATGAATAAAGTACAGAATATGTTGGGCAAAAGTATTAAAGCTCTTCGGTTGGATCGAGGAAGTGAATACTTAAGCTTAGGGTTTTCAGAGTACCTGAAGGAATGTGAGATAGTATCACAACTCACCCATGCTTGTACACCCCAACACAATGGAGTGTCTGAAATGAGGAACATGACCTTACTTGACATGGTTAGGTCCATGATAAGTTTCAGTGATTTACCTGCATCGTTCTGGGGTTATGCCCTAGAGACTGGGACTCACGTTTTGAACCGTGTGCCGTCAAAGTCTTTAGATAAGACTCCATATGAGCTATGGAGTGGGCGAAACCCCAACTTGTCTTATCTAAGGATTTGGGGTTGCGAAGCTTATGTTAAGAAATTGGCTTCGAACAAGCTAGGCCCAAAATCCTGTAAATGTATATTTGTGGGGTATCCAAAGGAGACCAAAGGATACTACTTCTACCACCCAGAAGAGCGCAAAATTTTTGTTGCTCGATCTGGTGTCTTCTTAGAAAAGGAATATTTTCTAAGAAGTACTAGTGGGGGAAAAGTAGAACTCGATGAAGTTTCAGAACCACAAGATATACAAGACGAAGGACGGGATGATGTGCCATAGGAAATGGTTGAGCATCATGAGGAGGTTACCCCATAACTTGTGGATCAAAGTGAACCACCTCAAGTAGCACAGGAGCTATGTAGATCTGGGAAAGTACGCCGTGAGCCTAAGAGATACGGTTATCTCATGACTCAGCATGGTGAAGTACTAGTTTACCAAGACGATGAACCTAGAACCTATGAAGACACTATATCGGATCCAGATTCCGTTAAATGGCTTGAAGCCATGAAATCTGAGATGGACTCCATGTACCAGAACCAAGTGTGGTCTCTGGTGGAATCACCTGAAGGGTAAAACCCATAAGGTGTAAATGGGTCATCAAGAAGAAGACCGACATGGATGGCAACGTGCATACTTATAAAGCACGACTGGTTGCCAAAGGTTTCAAACAAATTCATGGCATTGACTATGAAGAAACCTTTTTGCCGATTGCCATGATTAAATCCATCCGAATTATGCTTGCGGTTATTGCATATCATGACTGTGAGATTTGAAAAATGGATGTCAAAACTGTTTTCCTGAACGGAAACCTTGAGGAGGATGTGTATATGACACAACCTGATGGTTTTATTCTTAATAGTCAAGCTAATAAGGTATGCAAGTTACAGGGATCCATTTATGGACTCAAGCAAGCTTCAAGGAGCTAGAACATTCGTTTTGATGAACCTGTAAAAGAATTCGGTTTTATCAAGAACGAAGATAAGCCATGTGTTTACAAGAAAGTGAGTGGGAGCGCAGTAGTATTCCTAGTGTTGTATGTCGATGACATACTTCTGATTGGGAATGATATACCGAACTTATAGTCAGTAAAGACTTGGTTATCCAAGTGCTTCTCCATGAAGGACTTAGGAGAAGTAGCCTACATCCTTGGTATAAAGATCTATCGTGATAGATCGCGTATGTTGCTTGGCCTAAGTCAGAGTGCATATATTGACAAAGTACTGAAAAGATTCAGTATAGAAGAATCCAAGAAGGGATTTCTTCCGATGTCACATGGTGTTTATCTCTCTAAGGAATTGTGTCCTAGAACACAAGATGAGAGAGATAAGATGAAGAGGATCTCATATGCACCAGCAATTGGATCCATCAAGTATGCCATGTTATGTACTCGGATTTATGTCTCATGTGCTTTGAACACTTTTAGTAGCTATCAATCGGATCAAGGTGAGCATCACTGGATGGCTGTCAAGAATATTCTTAAGTACCTAAAGAGGACTAAGGATATGTTCTTGGTTTATGGAGGGGAAGATGAGCTCACTGTAAGAGGATACAGTGATGCTAGTTTTCAAACAGACAAAGATGATTATCGATTGCAATCAGGGTTTGTATTTTGTCTCAATGGGGGTGCAGTGAGCTGGAAGAGCTCTAAGCAAAGCACTATAGCGAACTCTACAATGGAGGCTGAGTATATTGCATTGTCAGATGTGGCTAAGGAGGCAGTCTAGATTAAGAAGTTCGTTACTGAACTTGGTGTGGTTCCCACGATTGTTGATCCAATAGACATCTATTGTGATAACAATGGAGCAATCGCTCAAGCCAGGGAACCATGATCTTATCAGAAGTCCAAACACATACTCAGACATTTCCATCTCATCAGAGAGATAGTTGAGAGGAAAGATGTGCAGATCGGTAAAGTGCATACTGATGACAATCTCGCGGATCTACTGACAAAGCCTCTATCGCAACAAAAGCATGAAAGGTACTTGAGATCATTTGGTATTAAATACATGAATGATTGGCTATAGTGCAAGTGGGAGATTGTTAAAGTAGATGCCCTAGAGCCAATCAATTATTGTAGAATTGACTCTTTGTAACAATGTTCATTAATCAATAAAAGACATTTTATTCTATATCGCGTAAATCATTATTATTGCAATATGTATTGATATATGTCCTTAGAATGGTAAAACCGTGACGAGTGTATCAAGTGTTTCAAATCTTGATAGTAAGAACCCTATGAGCACATATGGTGGCCATGCTAGAAACATCCGTAGCCCTAGTATTATTCTGAAGTAAGGGCACAGATAATACGGTAAGGCTATCATAGTGTTGAACGCCACCTCGAAAGGCAAAGGCACACGATCTCATTTGTCAAGGTTGTTTAGTGACAACTGGTGCAACACATGGGTGCTTCTTTGTGGCGAAGACACCGCGGCAAGTTCCACCCGGACGCAGACCCACCAAAGGATTCCATATGGATGGTAACCCCAGTGTCTATGGAAAAAATCCTCTAACGAATGGTGGTGCATGTGATCCTTAGACTTGAGATAACCAAAGCGCCTTGTGCACCGATTGGTGTAGTTTGACACTAGCCTAATGCAGTTCTTTTCAGAGCTATCAATACGGTGGTGATTGGCTGCATCGAGGAGTGTATCAAGACTATGGTGGATAGACAGAGGATTCATCACTCCCGTGTACGGGAGAAGTTATCTCACGGCGCAATTCAGTATATGGCAATGACACTAAAACTGTGGCCATAGTGGGACTGAGTTGTTGCTCTATCCAGATTATAATACGAGTCATTGGTCAGGCCGAATACATAATATCGAGAGTAACCGAAGGTTGACACTATTTCTATGCTTTCGTCTCGTCGAGATAATGTATGATGAAAGGATCGAATTGTACGGTAACCATATCGTTGATAGGTAGCTATTTTGCTGAATCCGAATCTATCTGGTGGCCATGATGCCTTGCTAGGGGCCAATCTTGGTCTGTGTATTAATGAGACAATTAATTGGTGTTAATCGCGATACTATACACTACCGGTATGATGAGAAGCCTATGGGTCACACACATAGAAGATAATTTAAGACTCAGAAAGAAAGAAGGGCATTTTTGTCTTTTTAAGCGAAAGGGTATTTTGGTAATTTCACAGTGCAATTGAATTTGCTGAGGTCGTAGCCTTTATTTAATTTATTAGAAAAATTAAATAAGTGAAATTACGTTTAAATATGTGTTTGCATATATTTAATTAAATCGTCATTATTATTAAATGTTAATATATAGATTAAATATATATTAATTGATTTTAATTGAGATAATGATGAAATAAAAATAAATATCTAATTGGGAGTATTTGGTAACATGAGGTGTTTGGGTTGGGGCCCAAGCCTATTCCATTTGGGAATAGGGCAACTAAGTTTTCAATATAAAAGAAAAGAGTTATTTGTAAAATGTAAGTGTTAATTGATAATTTTATTTTTCTCTTTGAAAAAGAAAAACACAGCAGCCCCACATTTCCTCTCCCACGACAGAATTCATTTTTTGTTTAAAATCAGTCTATTTGATTTTTCTTCTTTGATCTTAAAGCTAAAGAGGATCTAGCAAATCCCTCTTTAGTTCTTTGTGATTGTCTTCGTGTGGACTACGTCAGTTCGATCCTACACTTGGGTCGGTAGCAAAACGTTCAAAGACAAATTTGGAGGAGCCTCCAAACGTGCATATGTTTTTCTAAACTCATGATTAATTTTTTTGCAGATTTCTACTTTAATATAAACTGTAAAATTATACCTTTGATCTTGGCTCTTTGGAATGATCCTTGTATTATGATTTTGTTTTCCACTGCGTATATGGATCGTTTCCTAACAGCCACGGCGAGTGCTGATTTCGTAATCAGCGTGAAAGGCAAACATGCATGCCACGGTGATGGCATACACTAATCTGTAGCTCCGGATCAGTTCATCCAGTCACCAAAAACACACCAAACGGATTTTGCAATCAATCATAAACACTGATTTCAACAAAAATCCATAACCCAATATACCAAACTTGCAGATCATCAACAAATTAAAATTAATCGATTAATTGATTTCTTAAAATATGCTTTTAAGGCAGATTTTATGTAGATTCTTTAAGGCAACATATTATCAATCAAATACATGTAATCAACCATCCATATAAAACTGTAAGATTTGGTACCCTAGGCTCTGATACCACTGTTAGGAAACAATCCATTGAGGCAGCGGAAAACAAAAATAATAATAACACGGATCATTCCATAGAACCAATATCAGGGTACAAATTTATAGTTTATATCAAAATAAGAATTTACAGAAAATCAGTTTAGAGTTTAAGAAATCATACGCACGTTTGGAGGCAACTTTGTCTCTGAATGTATTTTGCTACCGATCCAAGTGTAGGATCGAACCGATGTAGTCCACATGAAGATAATCGCAAGGAACTAAAGAGGGATTTTGTAAAACCCCTCCCTAGCCGGGTATTTCCTAAGTATCCCTTGGCCATTGAGAACCTAGAAAACGCACGCCTAGGAAAGAAGTTTATTTTAAAATCCTATTTAAAGAATAAACCTATAGTTTAAAAATATGTATATTTTTATTTTAATTTAATTTCTAAACTATAATAAGTTCATTATACAAGTCAAAAAAAAATATAGTTTCCTTTCTTGGAGTGCATTATGAAATCCAAAGTAGTACTTACGAGAACATACACACTTTTACAAAATTTACTAGCAAGTTCATTTCCTTTATTAACACAAACATATATACTCCATAATAACATGGACATATTTACAGCATTATGAGATATAAACATAATTACTACACTAATTACTAGCAAAACCATTCAATAGTCATAATTAAAACATGCCTTCATGCTCATAGCGTCCCTCAGAATCCTCTCCCAGCTTCATGCCTTAATCCTTACCTGCAAAACATTTTAAAACATTTCGTGGGGTGAGCACTAATCGCTCAGTAAGGAATATGGCCATTTATAAACTCTTAAGGTTCATTATACAAGTATATTACTTAGGACCTTACCTACCTACAAAACATGACCTTCATTCTTTGACATAACAAGTTCATAAAACATATCATACACTTTGGACTTTTCTCATAAACATAAGTCACAACATAACCATACATAATATAACATAGAACATATATGACTTATGAAATATTCATGTACAAGGCATGCTTATTTCTTTTGTCTTTATACTTGATGGTTTCATTAGTCTTTGTTATCTGATCGGATTCATTTGAACCATTACCTTGTTCTTGGTCGTCACCTCAAAGGACTCATGGTTTTCATAAGAATTCTATTCCTCTGATCTTGGTTTATACCTCAAGAGACTCATGGAATTCATTCTTTAACATTTCATAAATTTTTCATAAGACAACTAAATAAGCTATATGCATTACCATTATGAATGCAAACATATGGACTAACATCTCCCATGCTCAATCATACTATATTCTCCTACTAAACTTCTTAACTTAATTCATTCAATTTCTCATACAATACAAGGAATTTCAGTAGTAAGATTATTCAGGGGTTTATTAGAATTAGAAACAAATGGGAATTTCCATTAAGAAGGTGGATGCCATATAGTTCGTCACTTTTCAAGCAATTTTTCCCTTATCTTCCAATTTGAATTGATTTTTGACTAAAACATAACAGTTTTAGGTCTGTTTCTAAAATTTTTAACACTTTAAGAATCAACTCAATCGGACTTCTATAACTTCATTTATGACTGATTCAGTGAAGCATGTACATTATAAGTCTCAAAAAGCCAAATTCGAATTCTATTCATTTTAACCATGTCACCTTCGTTTGCACATTCATATCATTTGCCATGTCATTCTAAGTATAAAAGGCCATAAAAACCTCCCTTTTTACAGAACCAAAAAGTGCCAAAACATCGTCCAACTACAAATCTCTTAATTGGCATAATCATCCTCTATATGCACACATACACCAATCAACACACCCATTTAAACAATCCATAACCAAAACATAGCATCAAACTCATATTAACATAAATAAATGTAAGTTCCATAAACCATAGGTGTTATCACTTGTAGTCATAAGGGAGATTTTTTTTCCTTACCTTAGTATTCAAAGCACAAAGACACTCCTCCTTAGCTCCAAAGGTTCACCCTTTCTACCTTATACACATTACCACTTATGAATTTCCCTTTTAACTAAAAGATCAGAACAACTAGGGTTTTGAAACTCACCTTAAACCCTGAAATTGAAGTTCTTTAAGTGTGGATGGTGATCTCCTTTGAAAATCAACTTGAAATCCTATGAAAATTTGAGAATAAAAGGCTTGGATTAGTGGCTTTTATGGTGGATTTGAGAGATGAAGAAGAAGATGATATATTTGGGGTGTACAAGCCGACTACTCTCTCTTAAAACCATGTAAATATTTATTCCATTGTTACTCTAATGTGATTGGTCAATAAAAGTTAGATATAAGGGTCATTTGGCATAAATTTTTCATATAAGGGCGTTTTGGTCATTTCTACCACAACATAATGATTAGCACTCATTTAATGCCATTTGATTTCTTTAAAACACTTAAAAATTAAGCAATCCCATTAGGTAAATGACTAATTTACCCTTGGTGCACTTTTATGGATACTTAAATCATATGGATTTGTATGAAAAGACCATTTTACCATTGGTTACCGTTTATGCCATTTAACCATATCAATCAACTTTATGACCATTCTACCCTCATTTCTCTTTAATGACATCACCTCTTACACTTTATAATGGCCATATCTCGGAATACATGTAAATTGACCATTTTACCCTTCCATTCAAAAAAAGAAAATTACTTGAAAAGGTAAATTTCATGCCTTAGGGCATCGGAATAATAATGTGGGGTTTACAATCATCCCCCCTTATAAGAATTTCGTCCTCGAAATTCAGTTGAAGAGGTCTGGATATCTTTCTTTTATATCTTGCTCAACCTCCCATGTCGTTTCTTCTGCATTATGATTCCTCCACAGTATTTTAACAAGCGGTACTTTCTTATTTCGGAGCTCTTTTATTCTTCTATCCAGAATCTGAACTGGACGTTCTTCATAAATTAGTTCATCTTTTAACTCCACTTCATTTGCTTGTAATATATGCGAAGGATCACTAACATACTTTTGCAACAGGGAAACATGGAAAACATTATGGATCCAGTCCATACTAGCTGGTAAGGCAAGTCTATAAGCTACTTTGCCCACTTTCTTTAATACCTCATATGGACCGATATATCTAGGGGCAAGCTTCCCTTTTCTTCCAAACCTCATCACCCTCTTATAAGGAGAGATTTTCACAAACACTTTGTCTCCTACTTGGAACTCTATATCCTTTCTTTTCGGGTCTGCATAGCTCCTCTGTCTGTCTTGGGCTTGCTTCTCTCAGATTAACTTTACATCTTCTATCATTTTTTGTGTCATTTCTGGACCAAGAGCTTCAGCTAATACATTCTTTTCTCCTATTTTGTCCTAATGTAACGGAGATCTACATTTCCTTCCATACAAAGCTTCATATGGTGCCATTTTAATGGTTGCTTGATAACTATTGTTATAAGCGAATTCAACTAGAGGGAGAATGTCACACCAATTCAACTTGTGATCAATACAGCATGCCCTTAACATATCCTCCAATATTTGATTCGTTCTTTCTGTTTGTCCATCCGTTTGAGGATGATAGGCTGTGCTGAAATTAAGCCTAGTACCCAATGCTTTTGCATGCTACTCCAAAATACTGACATAAATTTCACATCCCTGTCTGAGACAATACTACTAGGTACTCCATGTAATCTTACTATTTCTTTGACATATAATCGGCCTAATTGATCAGAGGAGATCTTGTTTGTAACTGGAATGGAATGACCAGATTTAGTCAATCTATCTACAATACCCAAATGGCATTATAACCCTTTTGCACTCTAGGAAGACCTAAAATGAAATCCATAGAAATATCTTCCCATTTCCAGGAAGGAATACTAAGGGGCTGCAACAATCCTGAAGGGCGCTAATGTTCTGCTTTAACCTGCGGGCACACCAAGCATCTGGTAACATACTCAGTTACATCTTTCTTTAACCCTGGCCACCAATAGCTCTTCCTCAGATCCTGATACATCTTTACACTCCCTAGATGAGCAGTGTACAGAGTACTATGTGCTTCCTCTAAAATCTTCTTTCTTAATTCAATACCCTGAGGAACATACACTCTATCTCTAAATTTCAGGATTCCATTCACCCAATTGAATTCTGATTCTCTGCCATCTTTCAACTGCTGCTCAATTCCTTTAATAAACCCATCATCCGCTTGTTTTTCTCTAATTTCCTGCAACAACTTAGATCGAACTTCAATTTTGGAAAATTTCCCAATTTTTAACTTTATCCCCTTCTTCATTATCTCTTGTTGCAGGTGCTTCTGCAAAATTAGTTGAGCTAAGGAGACTTTCCTGTTGAGGGCATCTGCAACTACATTAGCTTTCCCTGGCTGATACATAATATCACATTCATAGTCCTTCACCAACTCAAGCCATCTTCTCTGCCTCATATTCAATTCTTTCTGGGTGAAAAAGTATTTTAGACTTTTGTGATCTGTGTAGATATTACATTTCACCCCAAAGAGATAATGTCTCCAAATCTTCAAAGCAAAAACGGCAGCTGCTAATTCAAGATCATGAGTGGGATAACTCTTTTCATAGTCTTTCAGCTGACGAGAGGCATAAGCAATCACCTTGTCTTTTTGCATCAATACCGCCCCTCCAAGCCATTATGAGAAGCATCTGTATAAATATCATAATCTACTCCATCCTCTGGAAGGGTTAAAACAGGAGCAATAGTTAATATTCTTTTCAATTCTTGGAAACTCTTCTCACAGGCTTTAGTCCATCTAAACGGGGCTTCTTTTTTTGTCAGAGTTGTGAGTGGAGAAGCTAATTTAGCAAAGCCTTCCACAAATTTCCTTTAATATCCTGCTAAACCAAGAAAACTTCTAACTTCTTTTACAGTCTTTGGTCTTGGCCATTCAATCACTACTTCAATCTTACTAGGGTCCACGGAAATACCCTTTTGTTAAACAACATGTCCTAAGAATGCTACTTGATCCAACCAAAACTCACATTTGGAGAACTTAGCATATAACTTTTTCTCCCTTAGTCTTTGTAACACAAATCTCAAATGCTCTTCATGATCTCCTTTGTTTTGGAATAGACCAGGATATCATCCATAAAAATTACTAGAAATTTATCCAAACAATCATGGAAAATCCTCTTCATCAAATCCATGAAGACCGCTGGTGCATTAGTCAATCCAAATGGCATCACTATAAATTCATAATGCCCATATCTGGTTCGAAATACAGGCTTGGGAATATCCTTGTCAGCGACCCTCACTTGATGGTAGCCTGACTGAAGATCAATCTTAGAAAACACCGAAGCTCCCTTTAACTGATCAAACAAGTCATCAACTCTTGGCAATGGATAATTGTTTTTCACCGTCACCTTATTGAGCTCCCTATAATCAATACACATTCTCATCGAACCATCTTTTTTCTTGACAAATAAAATAGGAGCTCCCCATGGAGAATGACTGGGTCGAATGAAACCTTTATCTAATAACTCCTGAAGCTGCTTTTTTAACTCTTGTAACTCTACTGGAGCCATTCTATACAGGGCTTTAGATATTGGTGCCGTACCAGGAGCTAATTCTATACAAAACTCTACTTCCCTTTCTGGAGGAAGTTCTGGCAAATCTTCTGGAAATACATCTTTGAATTCTCGTAAGATGGGTACATCCCGAACACTGGAGTCTGGAAAGTTTTCTTTATTCACCACGTTAGCTATGTACCCTGTACAACCCTTCTTATCATCTTCATTGCCTTCACTGCACTTATCATTAGGCTGTGTAGATGACCTTCCCCAAAGGTGAAACTATCTCCAGCATCTAAGTTAAACCTGGCATTCTTCTTCCGACAATCTATCAATACTCCATATTTGCTCAGGAAGTCCATTCCCAAAATCATATCAAAATCAGGCATATAAAAAACAATCAAATCAACATTCAACTCTTGCCTATCAATCACTATAGTTTCCCCCATCAACAACTTATCAGCAAAAAATTCTCCCCATTAGGCATCTCTATTTTAACAGCATGTTCCACTTTACAAGGCTCTAAACCTAATCTTTTTGTAATACCATATTGTTAGTAAACGACCCAGTTACGCAGCGGAAAACAAAAACATAAACTCTATGGATCGTTCCTTAGAACCAAGATCCGGGTACAAAAATCACAGTTTACATTAAAATAATCAAATCTGCAAAAATCAGTTCGAGGTTTAAGAAACCATACCCACGTTTGGAGGATCCACCAGTATTGTCTTTGAACGTGTTTGCTACCGATCCAAGTGTAGGATCGAACCATAGAGGTCCACACGAAGACAATCAACAAGAACCAAGGAGGGATTTGCTAGATCCTCCTTGGCCTTAAGAAATCAAGAAGAAAACAAAAAGGTGTTTGTTTTCAATGGAACAGTAAAAGTGGCGTGGGAGAGTTTTGGGGCTGGAGGTTTTTCACTTTTCAAATGAAGAAAAAAATAAAATAACACACACTTGTTTCTTTCAACTAAAACCCTTTTTCTTTTATAGTCTTATTTTAGTTGCCCTATTCCCATATGGAATGGGCTTGGGCTCCAACCCAAACACCCCCAAATTTGCCAAACACTCCCATTTAGATATTTTAATTTAATTCATCATTATTTCAATTAAAAATCAATTAATATATATATATATATATATATATATATATATATATATATATATATATATATATATATATATATATATATATATATATATATATATATATATATATATATATATATATATATATATATATATATTAACATTTAACATTTAACAATAATGATAATTTATTTAAATATATGCGAACATATATTTAAACGTAATTTCACTTATTTAATTTTTCTAACAAATTAAATAAAGGCTACGACCTCAGTAAATTTAATTGCATTGTGAAATTACCAAAATACCCTTTCGCCCAAAAAAGCAGCAAAACGCCCTTCTTTCTTCTGAGTCTTAAATTATCTTCTATGTGTGTGACCCATAGGCTCCTCATCATACCGGTAGTGTATAGTATCACGATTAACACCAATTAATCGTCTCACTTATACACAGACCAAGATTGGCCCCTAGCAAGGCATCATGGCCACCCGATAGATTCGGATTCAGCAAAGTAGCTACCTGTCAATGATATGGTTACCGTACAATACGATCCTTTCATCATTCGTTATCTCGACGAGACGAAGGCATAGAAATAGTGTCAACCTTCGGTTACTCTCGATATTATGTATTCAGTTTCTGGACCAATGACTGTATTATAATCCGGATAGAGCAACAACTCAATCCCACTGTGGCCACAGTTTTAATGTCATCGCTATGTACTGAATTGCGCCGTGAGATAACTTATCCCGTACCCGAAAGTGATGAATCCTCTGTCAATCCACCATAGTCTTGATACACTCCTCGATGCAGCCAATCACCACCGTATTGGTAGCTCTGAAAAGAACTGCGTTAGGCTAGTGTCAAACTGCACCAATCGGTGCACAAGGCGCTCCGGTGATCTCAAGTCTAAGGATCACATGCACCACCATTCGTTAGAGGATTTGTTCCATAAACACTGGGGTTACCATCCATATGGAATCCTCTGGTGGGTCAGTCGAGCGAACTTGCTGCGGTATAATTGCCTACAGCAAACACCCATGTGTTGCACCAGGTTGTCACCGAACAACCTTGACAAGTGATCGATCCAACGCCTTTCGACAGGTCGTTCAACACTATGATAGCCTTACCGTATTATACGTGCCCTTACTTGAGAATAATCTCGGGGCTACGGGACGATTCTAGAATGGCCACCATATGTGCTCATAGGGTTCTCACTATCAAGATTTGAAACACTTGATACCCTCGTCACGGTTCTACCATTCTAAGGACATATATCAATACATATTGCAATGATAATGATTTACGCGATATAGTATAAAGTGCCTTTTTATTGATTAATGAACATTATTACAAAGAGTCAATTCTACAATAATTGATTGGCTCTAGGGCATCTACTCTAACACATATAAGATAAAAGAATGGGTAGCCCCATAATCAATCAGTACATATAAAGAGGTTGAGTAGAATTGTAACTGACCAGTAACCGTAGATGGATTGGCTTCGGCTTCTTTTTGAGCCACCGAAAGTAAACTCGGTCGAACCTCCAACGATCGAAGGAAGTAGCTGAGTAACTTCTGATCCTTTGCCATGTGTCTCGGTTGTTTACATTTGAAACACACATTGGTCCCTAATAGACAATTCCCTTTATGCTGCCTCCCACATTTTTGACAATGGGGAAGATTATTCTTTCTCTGTTGTTGCTATGGAGTCCTCTTATTCTTGCCACCCTTCTTTTGAAATCCTTGTTGAAACTATCTTTTACCTTTGTCCTCCGAGGCTTGAGTGGAATTCCCCACTTCAACTTTATGAACTGATGTCTCAATCACCAACTTGGGGTTCTCTATCTGCCTCTCCTTATTCACATAAATCTCTGCTCTTAATGCCCGTTGGGGAGGCTGACCACCTGTTATAACAATCTGGGCAATTTTTGGGTGCAGTCCATTAACAAATCTCTAACCAGCACTGTTGAGTACTCACCATAGTAGGAGCAAAATGGGCTAAGGAGTTGAACATTTTAGCATACTCTCTAACAATCATATTACCTTGCTTCAATTCCGTGAACTCTTGAGTCTTCATAGATAACATGTCCGCCGAACGGTATTCTTCTTCAAATAGCCTTTTGAATTCATTCCAAGAAAAAGAACTCGTCACATAGGTATGCTCCATTAGCTTCCACCATACCCAGGCATCTCCTCTCAACAAATAGGAAGCATAACAGACTTTTTCCTGGTCACTCATGGGAAACAAGGCCATTGCCCGTTCGACAGTCTCTAGCCACTCCTCTGTCACCACCAGATCATTTGAACCACTGAACTCCGGAGGTTGGTGCTTTTGAAAAAGATTATAGATTGGTTCCACTTGTCCAGAAGGTGTAGTAGCCATCGGCATAACTGGTCTGGTTATTAGAGGTGGAACTGGCATCTGGAGCTAAGGGATTTGCGTTCACCTGGTTACTTATACTCTCCGGGATAACCCTCCTAAAGGCCTCAGTAATGGCTGCCTAAATCATCCTGTTGATTGCAGCCCCATCCAAAACAGAAGCATTTTGGGCAGACGTAGCTGGTCCACTATTAGGGGGTGCATTAATAGTCGGTGCTATTGGCTCACTAGTACCTGCTTCATTATCATTCTCCTTGCCCCTCTTATTAACCTTTCGTGAATGCCTCGTAGCCATACCCTTTACTCACACAAATTTCAATCAACATTAGCTAATTCTATTCACTAAGCAAGTAAAGAAAATACTTACAACAATCGGCTAGAGAGAGTATCTTGGGGACGCATGAGGAATGATACATCCATTACTTACAAACACCATTTCCATCATCAATTAAATATAAAATAACTATAAAAATTCAATCAAAACATCATTTCAAACACCCAAAATCGCGCTCTGATACCAAATGTAAAACCCCTCCCTAGCCGGGTATTTCCTAAGTATCCCTTGGCCATTGAGAACCTAAAAAACGCATGCCTAGGAAAGAAGTTATTTTAAAATCCTATTTAAATAATAAACCTGTAGTTTAAAAATATATATATTTTTATTTTAATTTAATTTCTAAACTATAATAAGTTCATTGTACAAGTAAAAAAAAAATATAGTTTCCTTTCTTGGAGTACATTATGAAATCCATAGTAGTACTTATGAGAACATACACACTTTTACAAAATTTACTAGCAAGTTCATTTCCTTTATTAACACAAACATATATACTCCATAATAACATGGACATATTTACAGCATTATGAGATATAAACATAATTACTACACTAAATACTAGCAAAACCATTCAATAGTCATAATTAAAACATCCCTTCATGCTCATAGCGTCCCTCAGAATCCTCTCCCAGCTTCATGCCTTAATCCTTACCTGCAAAACATTTTAAAACATTTCGTGGGGTGAGCACTAATCGCTCAGTAAGGAATATGGCCATTTATAAACTCTTAAGGTTCATTATACAAGTATATTACTTAGGACCTTACCTACCTACAAAACATGACCTTCATTCTTTGACATAACAAGTTCATAAAACATATCATACACTTTGGACTTTTCTCATAAACATAAGTCACAACATAACCATACATAATATAACATAGAACATATATGACTTATGAAATATTCATGTACAAGGCATGCTTATTTCTTTTGTCTTTATACTTGATGGTTTCATTAGTCTTTGTTATCTGATCGGATTCATTTGAACCATTACCTTGTTCTTGGTCGTCACCTCAAAGGACTCATGGTTTTCATAAGAATTCTATTCCTCTGATCTTGGTTTATACCTCAAGAGACTCATGGAATTCATTCTTTAACATTTCATAAATTTTTCATAAGACAACTAAATAAGCTATATGCATTACCATTATGAATGCAAACATATGGACTAACATCTCCCATGCTCAATCATACTATATTCTCCTACTAAACTTCTTAACTTAATTCATTCAATTTCTCATACAATACAAGGAATTTCAGTAGTAAGATTATTCAGGGGTTTATTAGAATTAGAAACAAATGGGAATTTCCATTAAGAAGGTGGATGCCATATAGTTCGTCACTTTTCAAGCAATTTTTCCCTTATCTTCCAATTTGAATTGATTTTTGACTAAAACATAACAGTTTTAGGTCTGTTTCTAAAATTTTTAACACTTTAAGAATCAACTCAATCGGACTTCTATAACTTCATTTATGACTGATTCAGTGAAGCATGTACGTTATAAGTCTCAAAAAGCCAAATTCGAATTCTATTCATTTTAACCATGTCACCTTCGTTTGCACATTCATATCATTTGCCATGTCATTCTAAGTATAAAAGGCCATAAAAACCTCCCTTTTTACAGAACCAAAAAGTGCCAAAACATCGTCCAACTACAAATCTCTTAATTGGCATAATCATCCTCTATATGCACACATACACCAATCAACACACCCATTGAAACAATCCATAACCAAAACATAGCATCAAACTCATATTAACATAAATAAATGTAAGTTCCATAAACCATAGGTGTTATCACTTGCAGTCATAAGGGAGATTTTTTTTCCTTATGTAACGCCCCGCTTGAGGTACGTCGTTACTGTTTCCTCTTTCACTCTTATTTTGAGTTGGTTTTGGTATTATTGTTTGATTTAGTGTTGTGTTGAATGTTTGCCCTGAAATTGGTTGAAAACAGAAGAAAATTCAGTCTGCCGTGCTTCGACGGGGCGAAGAAGAATCTTCGCTGCGGCGAAGAAAGGTTGAAGCCACCGGGAAGTCAGGCGATAGAGCCCTGCGCGGCGATAGAAGTTTTCGGCCGCGACAGAGGCCGAATAAAATGTTGATTGAGTTTTAGATATTTTCTTTCCTAAGGGCAATTTGACCTTTCTACCCCTAATTAGCAGGGAAAGTGGGGAGTTAATTGTAAGGATTTTTCATAGAGAATGTGTTGATATGGGGGTGAGTTTGTAATGAATCAAAGGATACAGATGGAATTCCCAAAGAAGAATAAGGGCAAAATGGGAATGAGTGTGTTTATATTTCTTTAAAAGGAATTAGAATCAAAGAAACCCCTCATTTCTTCTTCTCAAACGCAACTTCCCATCCTTACTCCTCTCAACTTCTCTTCTCTTTTGATCAAGGTATTCCAAGGGGTTTTGAAGTGATTTGGGGTGGAAAAGTAACCTAAGGCTTCCTAAGGTAAGGATTTCTCCTTAAGTTGTGTGATTTGGGAGTTTTAACCCATATTGAAGTTTGAGGGTTTTCATTCTTTTGGTTAAGATTAGAGGAAAAGTCAAGCTAAACAAGTGAAAGGAAGAGTTTGTGAAGTCTCTCCATAACAAGGTAAGTAAAACCCAACCCAAGTTGAGATTTATGAAATTTCTTGATTAGGGTTTTGTTAGACTTGATGTATGTATGTGATGTACATGTATTATGGCATGTATGAAGGATTAAATAGAGATTTCTATGCTTTGTGATTGTTTATTCTTTGCAAATATGAGAAATGGGTTGTTGGATTGGCAAGGTAGTTGAGATGGATTTGAAGGGGTGTTATGGAACCCTTTTTGGAAGTGTTTTTGTTTGACAGTTATTATGGCTTTGTGAAGGGGTTTTTCCCCATTTTGGATGGTTAGGAAAAGTTTTAGAATCATAGCTATGATAGAGTTTTATAGTGCACATGAATTGTTTGATGAAATGCCTAATAGAGGTTTGAGTGTGAGTAATGAACCTTAATTCTTGCAACATTGCAAGTTGGCATCTCATAAGTGCATTGGTGAAGATGAACCATCCATAGGCACTAGTTGTACATGAAAAAGTGACCTAAGAAAGTGTAAGGAAATGGTTTATGCAATTACCCTATGAGTAGAGAGCTTAGTGGGTAAAATTACTCTAAGGGTAGAGAGCATTAAAAAAATGCTACAATAGAATGAATTAGAAGAGTAGTATAGTTGGGATGATGCTTTGTGGTCATCACCCGACCGTTATGGGAATCGGATTGATGCTTTGTGATCATCATCCGAATAGCCCTTAGAGAGATGGGTCGATGCTTTGTGATCATCACCCGATGAGTAGTAGAAATGGGTTGGTGCTTTGTGACCACTACCCGGTTAGTTAAGAGATATGTAGGTTGATGCTTTGTGATCATCATCCAACATTTAGTAGAAGTGGGTTGATGCTTTGTGACCATCACCCAATAGTGACTAGAGACGGGTAAATGCTTGGTGATCGTTACCCAAAATTCATGAGGAACGGGTAGGTGCTAGGTGATCTCCACCCGATAGTTAGAAAGAACTGAGTTGGTGCTTTGTGATCCTCACTCGGTAGTCACTAAGAACGGGTTGGTACTGTGTGAATTCCACCCGATAGCTATAGAGTGAGATGGTCTTGTGTGAACGCCATCCGGCCGTACCTCCCGTAAGATGAGGCCATGATGTTGTTAGGAGCAGAAGAATCGAAATAGCATAAGGAAAGAATTAAGAGCTATTTATACGGGGACAGACAGAGAGAGAGTTTTACTTACGAGCATTATTTTGTGCTCATCCCGTTATTTTCCTTTGTGGATGCGGAGTTCTAGGTGATGCAGTCGGAGGGCGTCGGCAAGCGAAGAGAGATAGCTACACTGTTTCCCTGTTTCGTCTTTTTAAAATACATTTTGTAAACAGTACCCTTTATGTATAAAAGACATATGACTTATAATGAAAAGAAAGTTTTTGGGCCCAATTTTCTATTGTTATTATGCATGCATTGTACTAGTTTTCAGTGAGATGTTACACCTTACCTTAGTATTCAAAGCACAAAGACACTCCTCCTTAGCTCCAAAGGTTCACCTTTTCTACCTTATACACATTACCACTTATGAATTTCCCTTTTAACTAAAAGATCAGAACAACTAGGGTTTTGAAACTCACCTTAAACCCTGAAATTGAAGTTCTTTAAGTGTGGATGGTGATCTCCTTTGAAAATCAACTTGAAATCCTATGAAAATTTGAGAATAAAATGCTTGGATTAGTGGCTTTTATGGTGGATTTGAGAGATGAAGAAGAAGATGATATATTTGGGGTGTACAAGGCCAACAACTCTCTCTTAAAACCATGTAAATATTTATTCCATTGTTACTCTAATGTGATTGGTCAATAAAAGTTAGATTTGGCATAAATTTTTCATATAAGGGCGTTTTGGTCATTTCTACCGCAACATAATGATTAGCACTCATTTAATGCCATTTGACTTCTTTAAAACACTTAACAATTAAGCAATCCCATTAGGTAAATGTAGGTAAATGACTAATTTACCCTTGGTGCACTTTTATGGATACTTAAATCATATGGATTTGTATGAAAATACCATTATACCCTTGGTTACCGTTTATGCCATTTAACCATATCAATCAACTTTATGGCCATTCTACCCTCATTTCTCTTCAATGACATCACTCCTTACACTTTATAATGGCCACATCTCGAAATACATGTAAATTGACCATTTTACCCTTCCATTCAAAAAAAGAAAATTACTTGAAAAGGTAAATTTCATACCTTAGGGCATCGGAATAATAACGCGGGGTTTACAGATTTGCTAGATCCTCTTTAGCCTTAAGAACCAAGAAGCAAAAATCAAAGAAAACTTTGATTCTTAGCAAAAGCAAAAACCTCGCGTGAGAGTGTTTAGGGGCTGGAAAGTTTTTCTCTCAAATGAAAAATGATATAATGAAAAATATTCACCTATCTCTCAATTAAACTTACGTTTATATAGTCAAGTTTAATTGCCCTATTCCCATTTAGAATAGGCTTGGGCTCCAACCCAAACACC